>OY751315.1:19665373-19722628 GCA_963564615.1 Rhorus exstirpatorius
GGTAAACGAGAGCAATACTTGAACTGTCGACGCAATTATTATATATAATATACATATGTATATATATATACACATATTTATCTTATGTATTTAGTATAGTTGCCTAATCGATCCACCTCAGAAGGAATAAAATGCTCGAGAAGAAAAACAGCCTCAACGAAATTAAGTATCAATAAATTCAATACATAGTTGAAGCATGATATTGAAAAGGCCACATTTCGCCAAGTTAAAGGGAAAAGTTTCTACTGACCGTAATGGAATTGACAAACTATATTGCAACAAGTTTGTTATCAATTTCACTGTCCGACAAAGAGAGAGCCATAGGCTATATGTAATATGTACTCTTTATGTAATATTACTGAAGTCGAGTCAGAAAAATGAAAAAAGAGAGGGGATGAATCTGAGAAATGGATTGGGAAGAATTTCTTCTGCCAAATGCAGCCCTTATACTCGCAGCGAGTACTATCATCGCATGGTATATCTCCTTATACTTGTCTATGAAAGACTGAAAAGCAACGAGACCAAACGCAACATCGAATTTGTAATAAGTAAAATTCCCTCAAGTCAAGCGCTTCTTTTAAGATGAAAATTTAACTTTTCGCCAGTAAAGACTTTCCCATCCCCGAGTTTGTCCTAATGAGCTCTAGCATGTACAATTTTCGATGGGGCTCGGGCTCAATGGTGCATCCGGGTCACGACCAATTTGAAAGAGTAGGCAGACGAGGAAAATTTAACTTCAGGGAACGAGTCAGTCTTAAGCTTTCAAGTTATTGCAAGTTCCGCTGTATCTCTAACCTCTTTCTCTCTTTCTCTTTCTATGACTCTCACACCCTCGCCTCTTTGTCGAGGTACTCTTAGGGGCCCTATGATTCCAGAGTGCGAAATAAATATCTCTTCTCTTTCGTTTTCTCTTTCACCATCCCGATGATCGCGGGATAAGATGGTTTAGCTTTCCACAACATTTACATTCGATTACCGCTTTTCACTCGCGGTTGCTGCTTCCTCTCCTTTCACTACTGTACTATCAGCACACCAATACATGGACAAGATTCTGGCTTACTCTTGATGTGTTTCTTTATATATAGATACTATCCACGCTTTACTTCTTTCACCAACACGTACGATCTTCTCTCAATATCTCTCTTTCATTTCTTCCTTCCTCCTCGTTTCTCGTTCATCCTATCTGAAAAGTCTACAATTTAACTTGGCTATTCCTGTACCTCTATCCTGAGAACGAGAAAGACGAGGAGGAGAGAACGAGGATGCAGGAAACGTTGCCCTCGTATCTCGTCTTGAACAGGAGGCGACAAGGCAGAGAAACTCTGCTCGGCTCTACTGCCTGTAGTGTGTCAGCGCGACGACGACGACTTGCTTACTCGTGGAAACGATGAAACTATATATATATATATATATATATGTACAAATATATTACCTTCGATTGGAAACGAGAAAAAGGAATGGCGGGTGAAAGATATGAGAATCCTTTTCGTCTTTCATTCGACGCTGCACTATATTCATGTACTACATAGGACAGTATAGAAGCTTCTCGTGGAAATGCAAATCGAGATACGAGTGAACGTATTGGAGACATTTGATAGAAATATCTTACTACATATACGTTTTTTTACTCTTATTTCACTGGTGGGACAAAAAAAAAGAGTATCGAGAAAGTTGGAGAAGATTTTTTTTTTTCTATTTTCTGTAAATCTCAGAAGCTTTGGAGTAAAAAAAAAAGTTCAGTAATTGCCTAGAAGTGTAAGACTGTCTAGGACTATGTTGTAAATATTAAAACGATTTTTTTTTAAGATGAAAGGAATATGCAATATTGCAAGGATGGCGGTATAATTATTATAAAGCTGTCGTGTCTGCAAACATAAATTGAGAAAGAACAAATGCCTTCCGATTTTTCGAATTGGAATGGCGTGTCGTGTCGTGTCTGCAAACATAAATTGAGAAAGAACAAATGCCTTCGATTTTTCGAATTGGAATGGCCGTTTTTTGCAATAAATGATTCGTCAAAGTGCGATTTTTTTCCGTTATCGGAATATTTACTTTAAAAAAACCTCCCTTTTCTTCCTCGTGCTCAATGCAGTCTACGAAATCAACAGTGGAAACAAAATTTCTGAAATCTCTGAATATCTATGCGATGGCTCGTTTCGTATGAAAATCACTGGTATGGTGTTTTTTTTTTACCCTCGAGGGCTTACGATGCTCGAGCGAACAAATTGAAAATCTACAGGCACGAGATGCAGCGGAGCGGTGAGCTTTACAATTTCACCGCGCTCGATTGCTCTATATATCGGTATTTTACAGCAAGTCGTATCAGATAAATGGCTCTCGCATTCTTCTACACCGAATTTTTATTCTCTTCGTATACCATTCATACTTTTCGATGACCCCCGGTACGGTTTCAACGGTTGCCCTTGCTCAAATTATTTCCGCTATGGTATATATGGATTAGGTTCGATACCATTTTATATTACATATGCTTCATGCATGGTAACACGATAGATATGTATTCTACGTAAATGTAATAATACATAAAAAATATATTTGTGTGTTGCGATAGGACACGCGGGAGGTTCCAAAAGCTTTGGCTAACCGGATATATTCGGTCCACTGTCCTCAGCGACTAATCTACAGACCGTGCGAGCACTGATGCGCTGCACAAGTTGGCCGACTATATACAGTCCGAGCACGATGCACACGTCCTCATCCCCTCTAAATATATATATCGCGGTTGTTGCAGTTGCCGGCTACTATACTGCTGTTGCACGGAGACTCATAACTTCGGTGATAGCCACGTATGGCCGGTCACGGCATACTGCTACTATACTACCATTTCTCGAGTTCACCAAAGCTGGATTAAACTCTAGTTTACAAATGAATTATATACATGTGTGCTTCCACGAACTCAGAACCCACCGGATAGCCAGTTTTGTGTTTTTTTTTTTCTTCTTTTACCGTGCGATACAGATTATACTACATATGTGCGAAAAGCTATAAGTTTTAACCAGTTAATGAAGATGCCCACGTGAAAGTGTTTAAAGAGCGCATAACATGCGCTTCAATTTACAGTCTGTGCATTCGATTTTTGGGCAACGTTTGGAAAATCTTTTGAACATTCGGCATCTTATCTGTACATACGAGATCTATGAATCAATATATTTTTTATCCAAGAGATAACACACATATGAGATAAAGATCATTTGAGTTCCGAATAATGAGCCTCAGGACGAAAGTAATGGGAATTCTCTGCAACTGCACATATTCTCGATAATGAAGTAATCCAATGTCGGATGAGTGAAAATAAATCGGAAAGATGATCCGCCATGGATATCCGGGGTAGTCACGTTGTCGGGTCACGATAAGTGAAATTTTCCTTTTCAATGGTTAGGCTTTTCTAAAGGCATATCCCAGTAATTTCAATCATTGTATCAACGTGTATTGCAATATGTAGAAAGATGAAACAGATGTCTGTATCTTGATTTGAAGCGCTCAAAACCGTTACGTTTCCACTGTTAATTGGCCTTCGTCACATTACGATTAAGGTAGTTCTATCGCTGCAGACTAGTCAATTAGCTATAAATGTCTAAATGATGATTCCTAAAAATATTGGATATATGGGTTAAAATTAATAAATATTAAATAAGCTTACCCAGGTGAATACAATTAATCAACGGTTTATTATAAATAATTATGTAACTAGTAAAATAGTAATTGCAACGACTCAAGTATTACTAGATCTCGTATGATATTTACGTGTGGCAACGTTGCGTTTTCTTTCTCTTTTCATTCTCGTGCCCTCTCACTCTCTCGCCCGCTCTATTGACGTTGACGCGGAGAGGTTATGTTGTTCGACTTGTGAAATACCGCTTTCGTTTCGATATCGCGTTGCCACATTTTTTCACCGTCACGACATTATGCCACAAGTTGTGTATCACTACCCGGATGCTCGTATTAAAATCAGTATAGCTTAAAAAATTGGTCGACAATCATATTTTTTTAGGCCCGTTAGATTTTTACGTGTTTAATGAATCTAAGTCTCGTTTTTTGTAAGAATCTTTTGGATTTTCGATAAGATATATCGTTTTAAAGTGACCGGAAATCGGTTCTTCTATATGCCGAAGCAAATTTGCCTTGAGGAACTGGCATTTTCAAGTATTAATTTCTCCGTAATTAGGTCGATAAGGGGCATTGACGTTTCGCGAAATGAATAAATATATTAAAATTGAAGATATAAAAAAAAAAAAATTGAAATCTTATGGATTAGTTACCACGATAGAACTACCTTAAGGTATCAACGTAAAATATTACTTTTAACTCCGGTCTCCTCCCTCAAAATCGTGATATCCGTCTGTAGATATATATAACACCGTCAATATCCTCGACGCAGGCAGCAGCGTCTAGGAATGTCTAATAATCGAATTGTTAACGCGTCGACGAGGATACCTTTGGGTATACATACATACGCGTAACGTGCGAAGGCGCATGAACGCACGCAGAAGAGACGAGTCGACGAGAAAAGGGTGGTGTATAGATATGCGAGCGGATCTACCGCATGGGCTTCGTCTATGAGTGCGAAACGGGTCGGCGGGATATAAAAAGAGCGAATACAATACAAACGTTATGGTGCCCGGCTCACGTTGAGTCGCGAAAGGGACGAATGGATGATGGAAGAAATCGAAAAGGGATGGCAGCGGTATGACGGTGTGTGTTGAGGCTCATCATCGCGGAGAACGAAAGAGTCGTGTGCGCTGTATGACGGAAAAGGGAAAGGGACAGTTTGAGGCGAGGAAATAGAAGCGTGGAGCTCGATAATGTCGAGGGTCGACCTCTCTTTCTCATTCGCCCGGACGAAATTTCGTACAAACAATAAATAATACGGGGGCGTCGGTGCGGAGCGCACTCATGTGAAAATTGTGAAGCGCGAGTTCGTGTGCTTGGAGCTATTGTATGGATGGAGGTATAGCCCATACGGCATAGCCGAGCGTTTCCTCCATAGTGGTAGCAGAGATCCTGGCGAGTGAGTGTTGAATAGAACTCCCAAGCGATAAAATAAAAATAGATCTCTCTTTCTCCCGCGACTCCAATAAAATTCAGAGAGGACATAAAAGAAAGAAGAAAGGCGCTACAGAGAATGAGAGAGAGAGAGAGAGAGGTAATAAGAGTATAGAAGTAGAATGCGCGGAGTTATGGTTGCATAACGTATTTTTCAAAATCCGAAGGACCCGTTTCTATAGCTCGGAGAATTTAATATTTTATTGAATTCTTCAGAGGTATCTTATAGGAAAGACAATGGAAAGGTGCCGTCACACTATATTTTGCGTCGCGCACTATGCTATACGATACGATTGTTGGATATATTATATGAGGCTTGCGGCAGATTGCTCGAAGGCAAAAAGTATAAAAGGGGAAAAAATATGCTCGTAGCGGTATCGGTTATTGTTTTGGACCCGTTTGAATTTTACGTAACATGCAGTTGTATATTGAGCCCTATTATCTTTGCTTTCGTTTGGGTTGCGGAAATCTACCATAGTCGAGATTCGACCGTAATAAATGCGATATGTTGTATGTAACAAAATCTCGCGTAGCCCGTATATAAAACGGATGGTAAAGGTGTATGTATACCGGGTATTGGATACATAAAGACGATAAAGTGAACCCCAGTGCATCCCCGGTTATGACTCTACTCAGACGTGTACGATTACTATAATTACGCGGGCGACGCGGTGGCTATTAATGCGGCGCGCAGGACTATCTCATTGCGGCATCTAAGTGCGCGAGGAACGTCTCTCGTTTTCTTACTCTTTATCTTCGGATACTCTTTCTCTCTATCTCTCTCTCTCTCTCTCTCTCTCTCTCTCTCTCTCTCTCTCTCTCTCTCTCTCTCTCTCTCTCTCTCTCTCTCTCTCTCTCTCTCTCTCTCTATTCCTGGATGTGCTCTCGAGGCAATTTTCGGTGGTCCGCAGGGCCTCATCGAGTCGGCGGAATCGCAAGAAATCTTACTCTCTCTCTCTCTCTCTCTCTCTCTCTCTCTCTAATTGTGTATCACTCTCTATCTTTCTTTCGGGAGATGAGAGAATTTTGGTAGGTCGTAAAGGGCCTCAAGCTTTTAATGCCAGGAAAGATAGCTGTCAAACGACCGCGCTCGGTCGGGTTGGCCGATCACGATTTGCCCGAAAAATCTTCCATCGTACGTATATATACACCACGATGTGTGAGTACATTCGATGTATCAGACATTCCATTTAAAATTGACCACCTCTCATGCCAAAATAATTAGAATGTACACGAATAGACGGATACAATTGAATTAAATTCATGTAAAGATTTTCAGTTCGTATATTAAAGTATCGCGGAAGATCGAACGATATCAGAAATTTTTTTTCGAAAAATTCGTAACCTCATAAAATATAAAAGTTATTTGAGTAATGTTAACGGAAATTGTAGCAAACAAAAAGGAGGTTTGAAGCTCTACTTGTACATATATGCAAGGTTGGAGGACGATCGTTCAAAATATGTTCGCAAGATTAAGTTTGAATTTTACAGGACTAGCATTCTCGGACATGAATACGCCCGCATACACACAGACACCTCTACACTCATCCGTTCAGCCTTCTGTTTTTTCATAATTATGATTTTTGACGGATTGCAACGTTTTAAGGGCTCTCTGGTATGAATAAATGGAAAAAATGTTCTTACGAAAATAAAGCTTTCGTCTATGAAGAAGCGGAAATAATAAAACCGAATCAAGATAGTGAGGATTTAAGACGTAAGTCGTATCACGAAATGTCCCATATACATGTATAAGTGTAGCGATATTCAAGGGTACAGTATACACCAGATATGTGTAGCCCACGAAGTTCCTTTCTCTGTCGATCAAAACTTTATCGTTTCATCGAGCCCCAAGAATCCCGCGGGGTATGCAATGCGAAAAACAAATCGTTCCCTTCCTTCGAGACATCTATGGACGCGCGCGTCTTTTCTTATCCGTCGATGCGCGTAATATTCTCTTTATTTTTATATAATCTCTTCATATACAATTCGGTAATCGATTCGATGATATCCGATCAATTCTTATCTGTCAGAATGAGCTCGGATCAAGATTGCTGGGGAATTTACTTTTTTTTTTCCATCCATCACGTATTACTCCGCGGTTATGTTCCGGCCAACCGCTCTTTTATTTCGTTGATGAATTTTTATCGCCCAATTCATTTCTCTTTGTATATATCTTCCGCAGCATGTGAAACAAAGTGCGTGCTTTTGCTGGTAACGCGCGCTCTTTTGTCCGTAGATTTTTCACACGTTCGGCTATACATACGCGATTTCCCGTCGCTCTCGCATTACGCATACATTCGAGCTTGCGCTTTCATCACTCTCATTTATATTCCATATAGTATACATATAGGGGAAGGTAGGGCAAAACCGGACACCAGAAAAAAAAACTGGGGTTGTTTATTGGTTGCCCTTGGTTAACGGAGCTCTCGGAGATAACCTCAATCGCGTCGTCGAATTTCTCGGTAGGGGAGAGAGGGGCAAGGCGGGAATCTCGATGTAAAATTAAAAAATTTGTGTTCCTTTAATTTTTCATAAGAATTTTTTAGAAAAAAAATTTTTTTTTTTTGCGAACATTGTTTTCTCCATTTTCACGCATTGGTCTGTTTTCAATTTAATCCGAATTTTTTTTTTTTTTGCCTAAATCTGTATTTTTAGAATTTTTTATGTCCGGTTTTGCCCCAACTTCTTGGACTTTTAACGTTTTCAGTAGAAGTCATGTTACATACCGTTTCGTCGTACCTGCCACAACATGAAAATATCAATGATCCATTTTTTTTTCTTGTGATGACCAGTCTTGCCTCAACGGCCAGTTTTTCCCTACATTCCTATATACATATATTTTTTTTCTCGAGAGAGAAATACATTGCTGGAAAAACAATTTTTTGGAGCTCCATTCGATGCGCGTTTTCAACTAGCATGCATGACTGCTTATATGGCTCTCACCAATCCTCTTTCAATCGAATATAAAGGTATACGATTATAGATATATATGTAGAAAAGCGAGTATATTCTGCTCGAAATACCTCACGGATATGTGACTCTAATAGCTACCGCTAATCCGATTACGGTATCACCGTCAGTAGCGAAGCCGAAAGCAATGATAAAGCCACAGCGTAAAAAGAGAGGGGGGAAACTGGGGCCAATCCCTTCGATTCTTCGGATTTGCGAATTTTCTCTTACCTTCAAAATGGCGGATATTTTAAGCCCGATAAACCCAAGGGTTCTGTTGTAAAAGCTTCCTGTACAGTCAGTTATGATAACGCTGAAATTTTTTTCCACTAACTGAGCCGTACAAATCTATTTTAGTCCGTTTAGTCCAAATTGTCTTAATACATGTATCCATAGTTGAACGAAAGTGTATACATTAAGGCTTAAAAAAAATTAAGGGGCGCAGGTATTATATTGAAGTAGAAGTAATTCGGTTAAGAAAAGTCTTGAATGAAAAAAAAAAAAAAATCATATCTACATGGTACAGCTCTAACCGGTTTATGGGCTCAAATTCAAGCCCCCTGAGAACAGTCATGGACGAGCAGTCACTGCCTCGCGATCGCTAATCGGCCCGCTGGCACGTGAATTTCTCGGTGCTCGTCGCACGCCTTCGACAAGATGGAAGACTCCGTTGCGCGATTATCTCAAGGCATATCCCCATTCACTGCGCTTTTACATCTTTGAAGGACAATACGCACGAGAAGGATGGAACAGTTTTATGATAGAGCCTGAAGAAAAGCTCGAGGCAATGATGCAGTAGAGCGTGTGTTGGAGATCAAAGAATTATCGTATTTCGAAGGGTCGTCACGTTACTTTTCTCTTATCGCTGTGCGATAATAATCGGTTATCCGAAACGACAACGACGAACTGTTTCTTCAGTTTACGTATAAGAGATGGGTTTCTATTTTCTTTTCCCCCTTATTTTTTTCTTATACGAGTAATAATATTTACGCCCAAACTGTGCTGTTAAAAAAGCATTTGCGCGAAACACAAACGTACTGCAAATATGAAACTTTTCATGGACGATTCAGTGGACATAGCTCGATGAACCAACAGTTATTGTATTTTTTCCTCTTAACCAGATGGTAATTGCAGCAGAGATACCACATAAAAATAACCGGTGTCATCTTAAACGGATATGCATTGGTGCGAGTACCACAATTTTTTACTGGTGATTTGTTGCTACTATTTTTTTTTCCAAATTTTAAATTTAACGTTTAAGCCAATAATAAGTTCGAAAAATGACCTTTCATGTATTGGCCGCGAAAATGCAAAACACAACCCCCGAGTCGAAACTTTAGGCCTCCTCAAAATCTACTTTTAATCTTGAATTCTCTTCGCGAGTCTCTCAAGTCCTGATGGGAGTATTGACGAGTCAAAGGAGGGTACGACGTTTTGACCAAAAAAAAATCATTACCTTCCACGGCCCCCATTAGATCCCAAGTTTATACGCTTCCGACCCGAAGTATAGCTTCCTTTCAATCCCAAGTGTCCGATTCAGATTGTCCTTAGCCTGCAGTGGGATCTGAAGGAGGTTTCTTGGGGGTCAAGACTAAAGGAGGTTTAGTAGGTTTTTGTTTGTCAGATATTGGGATCCAAAAGAGGAGGAGAGCTAGTGGCGGGGGGGGGGGGGGTGCAGTGAAAGAAGCGTTACTGACAGCACCAAATTACGCAAATAAGGGCCTAGTAAATATGCAAAGGAGGGTCGCGGCTAGTACACGTTATACGACGGAAATAGATTTTCGAGCATTCGAAGGAGGGCTGATATTTCGACTTGAGAATCGATGAAGAAATGAAAATTCAAAACTGACGTCGTTACGATCCACCCTAACATATCCGACATGCAATCTATCTTTTTTTTTGTCAATCTGCTTGTCAGTATCGCAGCGTTCGACGCTGTTAAATTCCTCGTAACCTCGATGATGTCAAGAGTAAATGAAATGTGAATGCGCGTAAACCAAATGTGACGTGCGAAGGATCGCACTGTTTTTGCTCCACACGAGTAAGATATCAACGAAATGAGCAAGGTTGACGCCTGTCACGATGCAACAAATGCATATATGTATACTCTATCTATATATGCACGATTCTCGAGCGATATATTCGTGCGTTTATATATACATGTTTCTTCAATGCTGTATACACTTCAGGGATTTGTACGTTCTTGGGGTAAATGTAAAAGCTGACGCGTAGATGGAAGAAGGAAAAAGAATTTCACATCATATAATGTACTCGTAATTATGACGAGATGCGATGGGTACGAATGTTTTTATTCTCAGCCGTCTGCTGGGAAATTAATCCTGAAGATTTTACAAAAATCCTCCTGACAGCGGATCGTTGAATTAACGAGAGATTTCTGAAGGGTAGATATGGCACATACCATTTTTTTTTTTTTTTTTATTATGAATAAATAAACTTTACTCACATCGAGTTTTATTTTCGCCTGAAATTTTCCTGGCAGCTTTTAGCACCGTCTTCAATAATTCAATTCTGCTCGCGCTGTTTCAATTTTTATTATTAAAAGCACGTTATCATTCCGACCCGTCACTCCATCATATACGTGCCAAAAAGGGATTTAATGTATAATGTTTAATCTGGCAGATGGTCGAGCTAAGGCCTGGTAAAATCAGAATAAGCGCGAAAGTAGGTACTCATTTTTTTTTCCCCCATTATCAATAATATTTTGGACTTGATTCTATATGAACCTATTAGAAACTTTCAAGCTATTCTCGATTATGACACATTTTTTTTTTTTTTCCCGGTATGCAGAAAATTGATTGAAAGGGGTGCATTATCTCGCTGACTTGGTTCTTTCACACTTGCAGGAGCTTCCTCTTTAACTGGAATCAGAGTGGAACACCACACGATATTTCGCCGAGTCCTAGCATCGCTCTCTTGTTACACTCGCATGAATAGTATACTGGAGTGCAATCAGGGTTTCCAGCTACCCCTTATACTTACTCTCTCGTTCCATCATTCTCTCTTTCCTTCAAGGCTCGAATAGTCATTTTTCTCCCTCGTCCATTCAGACCTCCTGATATAGCCTCCGCCGTGACCGGCGCCAATAAGCAGTCACGCTACGTTATGTGATATACTCCTTGCATTTCATGAGAATTTTCGAATTCTCGACTTAAGGTCAAGAATTCGAACATAATAGGTCAAAAATAATTATATCATCAGTGACAATTATTACGAATGACTCACTAAAATGATTTTACGATTTAAAAAAAAAATATATATGAAATGTAAAAAAAAAAACAAAATGGAAATCTTTTTTCTGACGAATAATGGAGTATAATATGTTTCACGATTATATTTTAATCAATAATTATTCAATTTTATTTTCCATCCAGCTTGCATGACTCGTCTCTAAAAGAATTATGGTAGATTGAATTCTCTGTTTTACAAATATTCCTCCATCGTAATATCGATCGTGATTTTCATCGCGAGGGATAGCAATGAAAACTCGATCTCCTCTTCGTGCTCCGAATCGTGAAATAACGATGTGCATCGTGAAGAAGAATTTGCCCGTGAGATGCCGAAAAGCTCTTGTTCGCGTGTCCCTTGCCAATGAGACTCAACGAAATTTCTCGGCTCTCTCACCCGCATATTCTTTCATTGTGCTCGCGTGCCAACGGTTATACACGCATATGTATACTCGCTGCATGGAACATACATGTGCTCACAGCCCTATCACGAGACTGTATTGTCCTTTTGCGGACCACCCGCTGGATTGACCTATCGAGTTCTTTTTTTTTTTCTAAATTCATTTTTCACAATTACGAAAGACACGAGATCAACGAAGCTCGATTAGATCGTCATCGCAATACGTGCATTATTTCGTGAAAAATGATCACCGACTTTTATGATTTTTCTGCTTTTTTTTAAATCCCATATTTCGGCATAATGCTATATATATATATATATATATATATATAGCATTATGCCGAAATATGGGATTAAAAAAAAAAAATAGCGCTGCTGTCGTTGCTTTACTGCGTACAAAATCCTCGCGTAAGCGTCATCAAACCTCGCCATAAACGCAATCAGTTCTATATAATGTAAGACTACACCGTTCGTGCACGTTTGACAGTTTACGCGACCCGAATATATCAACTTAGCGCGAGCAAAAATCTTCTTAAACAAACACATTGGCTCACACTCGGGAGACTCGTGTATATATATCCAACGAGAAATTGCGAGTCAGGATTTTTTTTCATTCTTCTCACCTTAGATCTAGATCGTCGGGAGAAGCGAATTGCATGCCGAGAGAGACGAGACCATATAAGAAGGAGGAGGTCATGTTGGAGAATGAAGGAAAATTCACGTATGAGAGAAAGCATGCGCCATTTATTTTTATCCGGGTGCGACGTGGGCTAAATCAGAGTTGATGATCCGACGACATTTTCGTTAGCCCCGTTTGCCTCCTCGCGTGTACCGGAAGTAAAGCTGAACCTTGCAGTGGAGCTGTGAGAGCTCGCAAGCCGAACAACGTGTATACTCTCAGCACGCGTCACCTAATAAACTTACACTCTCTTTTCGTTCCACTTAAGGAAGAAACTAGTTTGTAAAATTTTTTTTTTTTGTTTTTCTCGAAAACTCGTCCAAGTAAAATATCCATGCTATCCTGCGTGTGTATGTAAAGTAAAAACTTCAATTTACCTCCTCTCACCTCTCGTCAATTCTTCTCTGAGAAACTTGGCTACGAAACTTTTGGCTCATGCAATACTTATCTAACAGAGATAGAACGTGAGTAGGTATCGTATGTCACGGTTTATATATATATATATATATATATATATATATATATATGTTTGTAAAAGGGTACATGTCGGGACCATTTCAGAGCTCTAGCGGGGAATATGGGGACATTCGGCACATATGGGTCCGGTCCCCATATTTTTACACATAAAAGGATACATGCCAGCTCCGGTCCCCGTAATTCGCTACACATATAGGGGGTATAATGGGGACCAAGTTATCCATCGGCCAATGGGGGTTATGGGGACCATACAGTAACATGATGAGGTTCAAAGCACAATATTCATCAGCTGGGTCTGGATTGCACTGTGCTACAACACATTGCAGTGCAATGCTTCAAAATAAAATTTATACACTTTAACAATATAAATTCAATACTTATGAAGTGCGCAGACTACCATATTTCTATTTACTTCAGATATATTTAGATACTTGAACGTGCTACGATAATACACATGGCATATCTGGCAAATAGGTTCGAAATAAAAAAAATGTTGGCTCGGATCACCGGTATTCTGAATACGTGAAAAAAAATTTTGTTCGCCGCATTTCGTATGAATGGCACAGATTTGTTACGCAGATTATGCTTCATGTACCTAGTCCGTCAATAAATTCCAATATTTCACGTTTCTAATACAAGCAATGGTACATATTGCTAGCGGTAACCGTGCCATATCGGTAATTTCGGGGACCAATACGGAGAAGGAACGGCCTCAGATCGAGTGATCATCCTATGAATAAAAGTTTTACCAGTATAATATTATAATTATATAGTTATTTTGAATCCTGTAACTAGGGGCACGTATATACGAGCCAGCAAGAAACACAACGTAAAAGTATTTACTGGGACTGGTACCCGTATGCTCCTGAGTTTGGTACCCGCAATCACCCTTACAACACTGTTATTAGCACAGACAATACAGAACGAAAAATGATAATTTATCAATGGATTTCCCATATGTCGGTTCTCTTTGTAGTATACATACTATATCCATTATCCGTCATTCTTCAGTAAATTTTAGGCTTCCGATCGGAATTGTAAAGATACATATGAGTACCGGCCACTGTGACATATCGGTGATTACGGGTACCAACCTAGGAAAGGTACATATGGGTACCGGCCACTGTGATATATCGGTGATTACGGGTACCAACCTAGGTTGTAAGGGTACTTGTCAGGACCGTACAAGTTTCCAGGCTATTAAATGCCGTACAAAAATGTAATTTATTCACTTGAATGCTCAATAATTTAGTTATACGCGGGCAATGTGCAGAGATCAATCCAACTATCTAAATAATTGCATAAAGCATAAACAAGTGTTTCGTCCTTAGGTAGGTTAATCTTTCCTCAGAAGTTTGTGAATCGAGCTCCTCGTAGTTCTTCAATAAATTTTGATATTTCACGTTTTTAAGTAATGGCACATATTGGTACCAGTAATCGTATCATAACGGTCATTTCGAGGACCAACTCAATGAATAAACGGCCTTGGATCGAGTGAACATCCTGAGAATAAAAATTTTGTTTCCAGATCGGTGATATTATGAATACACCACTATAATGTTTTATTTATAAGGTTACTTTCAGTAACTGTAACTAAGGGCATGCATATACGAACCAGGAAAAATATAGTAAAGCTATTTACTGGGACGGATACCTGTAAATCCCTAAGTTAGATACCCGCAATCAACGTTACAACACTGTTATTGGCAGAAACATATATTATTTCTATACACAACGAAAAATTGCCATTTACCAATGTATTCAGAATAATCTGATCCAAATATCGGTTCTGTTTGCAGTATACATACCATATCCATTATCCATCATTCTACAGTAAATTTTAAGCTTTCGATCTGGATTGTAAAGGTACATATGGGTACCGGCCACTGTGACGTATCGGTGATTATGGGTACCGATCGAGGTTGTAAGGATACTTGTCGGGACCGTGCAAGTTTCGAGGCTGTTAAATACCTATGCGGTACAAAAATGTAATTTTTGTACGGCAGTAACAGGTATTATTAAATACCTGTTATTATTTTTAACAGGTATAATTAAATACGGAAGTAAAAGGTATTATTAAAACAGTAAATTTTAGGCTTCCGATCGGAATTGTAAAGGCACATATGGGTACCGGCCACTGTGACATATCGGTGATTACGGGTACCAACCTAGGTTGTAAGGGTACTTGTCGGGACCGTACAAGTTTCGAGGCTGTTAAATGCCGTAAAAAAATGTAATTTATTTACTTGAATGCTCAATAATTTAGTTATACGTGGGCAATGTGCAGAGATCAATCCAACTTTATAAATAATTGCAAAAAGCATAAACAAATATTCCGCTCTTAGGTAGATTAATCTTCCCTCAGAAGTAGAAAATAATTTTCCACATACTTCTGAGGAAAGATTAGCCTACCTCATGCAACTATTTAGACCGTAGGATTGTCCTCTGTATATTGCCCGCGTATATAATTTATTGAAAATTTAAGTAAATAAATTACATTTTCGTACGGCATAGGTATTTATTAGCCTCGAAACTCGTACGGTCCCGACAAGTACCCTTACAACCTAGGTCGGTACCCATAATCACCGATATATCACAGTGGCCGGTACCCATATGTACCTTTCCTAGGTTGGTACCCGTAATCACCGATATGTCACAGTGGCCGGTACCCATATGTATCTTTACAATTCCGATCGGAAGCCTAAAATTTACTGTTTTAATAATACCTTTTACTTCCGTATTTAATTATACCTGTTAAAAATAATAACAGGTATTTAATAATACCTGTTACTGCCGTACAAAAATTACATTTTTGTACGGCACAGGTATTTAATAGCCTCGAAACTTGCACGGTCCCGACAAGTATCCTTACAACCTAGATCGGATAATGGATATAGTACCTTTACAATTCAGATCAAAAGCTTAAAATTTACTGAAGAATGATGGATAATGGATGTCGTACTACAAAGAGAACCGATATTTGGATCGATACTATCTTCAATTCATCGATAAACTATTATTTTTCAATCTGTACTGAAATAATGTGTGTCTGTGCTAATAACACTGTTGTAGCGGTGATTGCGATATCAATCTCAGGTGCCACCAGTCCCCGTAAATAACTGTACGATATTTTTATTGCTGGTTCGTACATACATGCCCCTAGTAACGATTCATGAAAATAACTGTACTAATAAAAGATTATACTGGTATTCATAATACCGCTGATCTGAGATAAATCTTTTTATTCTCAGGATATTTACTCGATCCAAAGCCGTTCAATCATCGAGTTGGTCCCCGAATTGACCATTACGACACGGTAACTGGTACCGACGTATACCATTTCTTAAAAACGCGAAACATCTGAATTTATCGAAGAATCACAAGGCGCATAATCTGCGTAACATATTTGTGCCATACATACAAAATACGGCGAGTAAAATCATTTTCTCCATACTTTTGAGGAAAGATTAGCTTACAGTAAATTTTATTTTACTGTACTGTCATATCAAACCAGTTCAAAATTTCAGTATAGGTGCTTATAAACGCATTACCGAATACGGATGGAAAATTAGTTTATGCACTGATTATTCAATCCGATTTTCAATAAATACTATTAAACATTTTCGGTGTTGCACTTTTCAGAATCAGCTCTTTCTTTTTTCGACTTTTGGAAATATAAAATTCATATCAATTTTAGTCCTAATACTAACCAAATCATATCCATGGTCCTCATTATAACCCTTTTATGTATGAATTTTGGTCCTAGTACTGACCAAATCGTATATACATATATGGTCCCCATTATACCCCTTTTATGTACGGAACTAAAATTCGCATATATCTTTTTTTCTATGATATACATATCAATGCTGATAAGAATGTATACCTCTATTGCTCATTGTAGAGGTTTGTATACGCTTTCCTCAGTATGTACACGCGGACCCGATATGTACCCTTTTACAAACATATATATATATATGCATTATCGAGAAAAATTGAGTAGAGACGGTGTCTTCGTACTCTGGGTTGAAGGGGAAAGCCACAGGTTGAGACGTCGTCGTTTGCCAATTCTGGTAGTCGATGTTATGTATGAAAGTAGAATGACGAGAAATATAGGGGGCGTAGGATATAAATACTTATTCAGCAAAAGGGCACGAACGATATTATACGAAAAAAAAAAAAGGTTCTCAAGCATTTGGTAACCGTTCGAACCGCCTTTTTATCCCACTTTTTTGCTTTCTCCTCGATGCTCATGACACTCTCGCGCACATCGAAACGTTAGCGATAATCGTACAGAAAAGTTCGAAGCGTGGTACGCTCACGCCCCTTCACACCTTTAACCTCCCTCAGACTATCTGGCCACGGAATAGCATATATCGATAAACGCCTGAAATAGTAGTTTTTATCTATACCTCATCCTTTTGACTTTTTTTGCGCCCCATTCGAAACCCTGGTCTTCTTTCCCGGTCTTCTCTCTTTCTTCTCGACTTTCCATTTCGCATATATATACGTTATAGTGCCTCATGGAGGAACCACGACCTACCGAATACCGTGGCGCCCATGCGGACCGATGAAACCGAGCAACGGGTAGATGGGAAGACGCGCCGTGGCCCGTCATTACGCATTCATGAAGATGATACGGAGTTCGGGCACGTCGCACGTGAGAAATTGGACCGAGATTGTCCTTATCATCGTAAATCACGTAACTTATATTACCGAGAGAGATAGCTAAAGAGATCTTTCTGTCTCTCTATCTTTCTCGCTCTCTCTCCCTCGCTATCTTGACCTTTTCCATGGATGGCGAATACCGTCGTCTGATCTAACGTATGCAATACTTACTGCTTTTGCGATTGCATGTTTCGCACATCCATACGTGATAATGTATTGTTTGTCCTAAAATGTGGTGAGCGAGGAATGCAATAGAAACAGATTTTCGATTGGAACAATAAATATGACCTTTTTTCGTTTCCTCCAGAGTCATCATCTCATATATTTTCATTTTTCATGTACACAATAATATTTTTTTATTATTTCGCGATGCACTTGAGTCCATCTGATAAATGTGTCCCTTTTGTCAGTTAAATGATTGTAAAAAAAAAAAAAAAAAAACAACAGCCAGTGCTTAGTGTATATGCTGTACACACACACACACGCACACACACACACACACACACACACGATATATATATTTATGGCAGAGTTTCACTCATGGGGCTCCAATGATTCGCAGAGTGCCATAGGACATTTCTCGAAATTCCAAAGGTGACGTGTCACAGATCAAACTGACCACATTCACGATTTTGTTAGTACGAGAGAGACGGACGGACACTACGATATATTGCGCAACCGTCATATCTCATCGTGGTTTCTAGAGTGAGTCAACACGATATTAATGTCATGGTTAGTTTCGCGGCAGGGTCAACAGCGAGAAAACGATAATTTCTCAAGCGTCATGGCGAGAACGTAGAAATTGTCTAAAATCCGGATGATTGATATGCGACAAATCACTGCATGAAATATGAGAATACTTGAATCAGAATCAAGGAATTGTCGTCATTGTGGATTCCTTATCGCATTGAGTTACGGAGGTTTTAACGATAAAATCCCTCCTGATATCTCGAAGTGTCTTGTCTTTGGTCTCCGGTAGGTATCCGTAGAGAAAGAGGCTGCCGAGAAGAGCCACCGTGCCATAAAGCGTGAACGTGCCGGCAGGCGTAAGTACGCTAAAGGCTTGGGGACCTGTTTTCACGACCGCAAAGAAACACAAAAAAGCGAAACCCGCACTGAGACCGGATCCCAAGCCTCGGCCGTTATCGTCGAATAGTTCAGCGCAGAGTAACCATGGCAATGGCACAAGTCCGACAGCGACAGTGCCCGTATAGACGAACAGTAGAACAATGGGAAGCCAGGGTCGACCGAAATTGACGAAGAGACAGGCCGAAAGAGAAAAAAGCGTAAAACAAGTTCCAAGACCGGATATCATTGCTAATATTCTTCTTGAATATTGCCTGGTCGACCAGCAAGCAAGAATCGCGAAGAGGACACGCACAAAATCTAAAATTAAAGTTCCGACATAACCGTGCTCCGGTCCCGACACTTCCCGAATCATTTGAACGCAATAGAAGGTGACCACGTTTATACCGGCAAACTGGCTGACAAACGAAACAGCACAGACTATCATAAGAGGCTTCAGAAAGTTTCTAGATGAGAATCTGGCTTTCCAGCTCGAATACGATGAGGCAGTACACCAAGTGAATCTACTCTTCAATTCTTTCCCCGAAGAATCACACTTGTTATCGCTTGTTGACGTTTCGTGGATGGCTTTCAGTTCTCGAAACTGTCCAAGGGAATGATCTCCGCGCAACTGCGTCCAGGCAGCAAGTGCGTCTTCCCTCTTGCCTCGGGACAGTAGCCAGTTTGGGCTCTCGGGAATAAAAATACCGAGTGCAACGCATATTATTGGAATTATTGCAGAAATATAGGCAGTCAGTCTCCAATCGAGCCAAGTGCCAAGAGCGTGAACGAATAATATTCCAAAAGCTACTGCTAGACTCAGCGCGGCAAGAAGTAGACCACGAAGACGAGGATGGCTGATCTCGGCAATGTATACTGGACTAGTTGCTCCGAGAAGTCCGACGCCCAGACCACAGAGCAATCTACCCGCTATGAGATAAACGAGACTGCGAGCCAGAGCGATCGTGAGCCATCCGATCAGTACAACTGGATTGATCGCGAGAAAAGAAACTTTTCTACCGAGCTTATCCATCAAGAGACTCGACATCCAACAACCAGGTGCCATGACAAGAGCCGCCGATGCAGCTATCCAAGATTCCTCGTTGATCGACCGAGCCATGACACCCGATTCGACGAATGCATCGGCCACCGTAGTATTCGTTGCATAACTGTTTATTTCACGAGACCCGGGCATGTCGAAGGAAACTTTCAACTGAGGCAACAACACCGCACTATATCCCATCGTCATTCCCGTGACAATTGTCGATAAAATTGGCACCAGAGCACTACGTATCTGTCTCATGTAATACTTTGAATCCTCGTTCCCGGCTCTCTGTTCACTTTCCATCGTCACTTTCTGTTCATTCTTCTGACGCGTCATTCTATACTCTCGGGCCTTTCGAAAAGTTTCTCTTTTCAACAATATGTTACAAGTAAATTTTTTTTTTTAACCATTTCCATATATACGGATAATTTTAATTCACGGTCACATCACTCTATTCACTCTGTTCTGAGTCCGTTTTGGCGTTTTTGTGTGCTTGTTTTCCAGCTAGCCAGCAATGAATTCATCCGAACTTTTGAATTTTTCTAACCTACATAGTTACGTTATAACACAGCAGTCAACATCGTGACCTTCCGCTATTGCTGATGCGAACTCTCTGCCCGCTAACTCTACCAACAGCGTTGATAATATAGCGAGGAGGTACAACGTAGCTTTGCGTTCTGGCTACGCTCACTCTCACAAACTTTCACCTTCTACTTGGCGAGTTTGTATCATAGTAAGAGCGCGTGGTATTTCACGAACGTAGACCCTCCACCAGAATATACCGAGGATAATGAGAAGAGTCCCTCACTCTCGTTCTCGTCGAGTCATTCTTCAAGAAGAGTTCGTAGCTAGTGTTTGTCAGCTTTTTTTTTTTGTTTCGATAATTAATTCTACCTAACTGAGGAGAGCTCGAAATTTGTCCCAAACTTTTGACGAAGAGTCAAGAGATGTCATATGCTCCTCAAAGAGAAAACTAAGTTTCTATCGTCCAAACACTCAAGATCTCTCTGTTCGCCCTCGTGATCCTGGTAACCATAACCACGAGAATCGAATAAAAAATCGGGCCAAGCGTATAACGTAGGCCCCAGGGCAAATTCGCGATGGCGTAACAAACCATCGCAAAACGAACTCTAACCAAGGAAATTAATTTTCGTTTCGCGTCAAGTTCGTTCAGTACAAAAAATTATTTTCTGAGATTTTAAGACCGTCCAAAATTGCAAATTTCCATTGTGTTTGTGCAAGGAACGGTCTCGACGAAATTTCACATATGCGACATGAGTAATCCCATTGGCTAAGTAATGAAACTTGAGTCGGTAAGCGGTTAAGATGGATCAAAATTTTACGATTTTTCCGGCTGTAATGAGTTTATGTGCGTTCATATAGCTCGTGTATAGCTTTTCACAGAGTTACTTTTCGATGAACAACACACACTTCGGTTCGCATCAGGAGAATTCTGATGTCGTACCGAGGGCGAGAAACATAGGTTATAACTCACGTATACGCATATATTCTCGCATATAGGTGCTCGAAACAAACTCGGTCTGTATCGCATCCGACGCGCCGGATTAATCATAGGATGGATTGCATACGAATTCGGACTCGTCGGGCGTTCTCGTGCATAGCGGTATCCATCCACGGTCCTGCACACTGGGCATGCTAACTGAGGAAAAGGGTGATGTTCCGTTGCACTACTCTCGGACTATGGTATGCGAGTATATGTTGATGTAACCAGAGCGTATATTCATGCACGACGAGCCTTTCACTAAGATATATTTCATTCGGGCTGTGTTTTGCAGTACAAAAGACTGATGAAGATTGATACAACTTCCCGTTTGGGTTTTAAAAAGAGCAAAGCAAGGAATTGCAATGCGAGCTAGAGCATAAAGAATGACTAATCAGAATATATCCAGACATATAAAACGCTGAATTATATGTAACGATTACGATTCATTTATGTCTCTACCAGAAAATATTGTCAATTAAATTGATCTTGGGACAATGAAAATCGATATAATTTTTGCCCTGTTCAAGTGATTACTTAAAATATAGTAAAAGTATACGTGTACGATGTCATGAAAACAGTGCGACAGTCATGATTTAATTAAATATTAACCGATTAATGTCATCACTATACAACAGGAATGTTAAGTGAATTATGTCATGAGCAAGTTGAATCTGGTTATTCGATTGGCTGACTAAGCGAAATACGGGTTTGGCCTATCGCTCTCATAGCTTATAGATGCCAATAACCTCTATAGAGTATTGAGCTGCGAACGTGATCAACGTTGACCAGAGGGCCGAGCAGGCTCTATACGGATCGTATCGCAAAATAAATCATGCCCGTCATCGGCATTGCATAAATAATCTATGAAATATAAATGAATGAAGCATGTGTCGTATTTTCCTCTTTCCGTGATGGAAATTTCCCAAGGTATTTCCTTATTTATAAATAATTTTCGTTGATACACAAATCTTTCTCTTATTTGAGCAAAGGGATTTCTCAATTTGGGCTTCCGCATTGAGGAAGCCAGAAAAGGAAGCGCTTAACAGATTATCGCTATAAGTACAACGTCAAACCTTATTGTTCCCAAGGTTTTTTACGTAGAAAGTTTTAGCTCGATGCCCGAAAAAGTGTAGATGCTATTTTGGAAATTCTATTTTCAGGGGGTTCACGGATGAAAGTTACATATATATATATATTTTTTTTTTTTCATGAAGCAAAGCTTTCATTGCGAGGAAGCAAAAAAAATACATATTTGACGTACCAGCTGCACCATCAGGGCTAACGAAAACTTTGACGTTCGGAATGACTGTTCCTTTTTCTCCTATCGTTCGCGCCACGCAAAAGCGCACAGCCGAGTTCGTTAAGATTTTTAAGCGGTTTAAGCGATTAGGATTAGCCTTGGAGAAACAATATATATATATATATATATATATATATATAACGCCAGACTGTGGCAGCAGTAAAAGCAGGAGGATGGGATTGTCTGAAGCATCGAAGTTCAGACGATGGTGGTAGTACCGGGAACGGCACTATCTAGTCCAAATCCCTATATATCTTGCCAGGGTGTAGGTTTGAATTAAGCTCCCATTTCGACAGCCAAAAAAGTTGGTAAAAGCGAGTTTCCGCAATGACTGGTATGACTGAGCTAAAAATCTACTCCATTTGTTAATCTTATTGCTCCAATGAATGAATCGCGAAATTATAGCATCGTAACAAAATGAGAACCGTGATATATTTTATTGTTGGCTCGCTTGATCTGCGAACGCGAGTAAGGAAAATAAAATTAGCGAGTGGATTAACGGTTCACAAATGGCTGACTGACCGGAAACTCCACAGGATTATCAATCTTTAACGATATCTACTGAACTCTAGAAAAAAGACTGCGAAAAAATTTACTGTAGCTTGGCAAAACGCTTTCACAGCGCTAGCAAGCTTAATTATATAATCATAAGAAGCACAAGCGTGTTCTGGGCATGCTCATCAAGTGCACGGTAAGTCATCCACACACTTTCTACCAATTCTTTGTCTCATCATCCAAAAAAAAAAAAGATTAAAAAATACATCAAAGATTCTTCTAAGCAACAACGAAGAAATTGACGTGTCTTTTGTTTATAGTCGACACATTGATGTTGTAGTGAAAAATTTAAGGAAATATATATCAAAAACGCTTGGAAAATCATCAAAATTCAGACGATAAAAATTCCCTGTTATACGTTCTGATTCCATTGAGACTGTTTCAAATCAAAACTCTTCTTCAGCCATTATCTCCGTTTAGCTTGCCATATTATGAAAACACAGGCATACAAATAGCGTATTATATAAATATTTTGTAAATGTAGCCCCATCAGACGACAGATCGTTTCCCAAGTATTATAGACCTTGTTTATGTGTGTAAGTGTGTGTGTGTGTGTGTGTGTGTGTGTGTGTGTGTGTGTGTGTGTGTGTGTGTGTGTGTGTGTGTGTGTGTGGGTCGCGGATTGAAGGAATGGGGTGGCCACTGCGGAGGCCATAAACTAGTGGCCTGCCGCAGGTGTCCGTAACAACCTCTCGTACCACCATCGGGCAGTGGTGAAGTCTCGCTGCTGGGTTTTCGCTGCGTCTCGCATGTGTATGCTGTGGCGCAAGCCGGCTTGAAACCTTTCGTTCTTTCGTTTTTGGGCAGCTGCGGAAGATTTTGCTTATAGGCATCTCTCTCTATCTTCTACACTATGTTTGCCATTTTGCTCCGCTGACATCGGCAAAACGTTCACAAAATGTGTACACACGGAGGACATACACGCGCACATATAACCTTTACGATAGATGGCTAGCGAAGCCTTGGTTGCATAGATTGCTGGTGATAACATACAGCAGCTTTTTGATGTATACCCAAGTCGGAAATAAAGCCTCACATATATATATATATATACATACTCTATATGTGTATATAGTATATTTATATAATGTACGATCGTGTTTCTGATGGGTTGCACACCGCAACGATCATCCCGCAAATTTCGTCGCGGTATAGTATTATACACGGAATTTCTCAACCTCCTTCTCTACCACTGTCTGCTCCAGCGCTTCCAGAAATACCCACACCAGCACTGATTTCTCCGACATTTCGTCTGTAAATTACCCTATATAGATGATGCTATTATCCGCGGGTTGCACTTATATGTATACCATAGCAACAGCACGGATGGAACAAAGCAGGAACGATAAACGAGGGTCCCACACGCTAACCCGTTGCATCCCCCTCCTCCACGCCCCTGCACACGACTTTGCACGCCTCCACACTCAAGATACACACACCCAAACATACAGACACACATATACACTCATAGAGAAGAAGAGGCACCGCTCGCAAGGAAATTACAGCCGCCGTTATACGCCGCCGGCTGGTAGGGCTGTTCGCGAATGAACACCAAACTTCCGGGCTTTCGTGGCTTCGGCTCCTGAAGGTTCTGAGCCTGCGATTATGAGGAGCGGGAATGGGGGATCAGCGGCAGCGGCGGGGCAGGAAGAGACTTTGCTTGTCGAAAGTGCAAATTGAAATCGCGCACACGAGCTATACACACTATCATGGGAGGTTTCATACTTCTACCTTTCATAGCGTCGCTTCTTTCTCTCTTCTTTCACCCTCCCCCCCCCTGCCCTCTTGCCCTTTCTTCGAATGCCGCGAAGAGAAATGCGCTCGAGCTCGTTTGTGGCTTTGTTGGACCATCGCACACTCACCTGAAACACGAAATGAAGGAAGAAAAATATTATTACGACGAACAAAGAATAAATTGGGGATGAAAAACAAAAGACAAAGATAATTTCATAACCGGAACATCGTAAAACTGTCGATAAGAATGGAACATTTGGTTTACTGTCATTTTGATGGAGTGATGTATTTTTTTAATTTTTTACGTTTAAGGTTTATCATATAGATCCACGGCAATAGTGGTATATTTACGCATGATTGAGAATGTTATTAGTGTTTTTTTTCCTCAGAATATTCTTGAAGCCAAAATTATCTACGCCAGAATGAATTTTCCCAGACAATTTTGGTGATTTTTTCAACAACTTTACAGGTACTTCGAGAAATTTTTTTTTTAAATTGTCAACTGCATTACGCCATTACGTTGTTTCGGGGCGACATAATTTTTTTCAACCCTGTGTGGATTTGTTTGCAATTTTCAAATAGCGTGATTATGTAATAATTTATAAAATCAGATCGGATAAAGATATAAATCTAAATAAATGACAGGAGATTTTTTGCAGAGATGATAAGAGCATAAAAAAAATTAGGCTAATTAACATTTTTTTCGGCTTGTCGCTTTGTCAGCTTGTATGCATTCATACTCATATTTAGACTTGGAGCATATATACGTCTCTTAAATAACAATATTCTTTATCCAATAATTTCGCTTCGATGTGCTGTTTACTCCTATAATATGTAATTCACGTTATTTCGGCACGTAACGTTCCGGAAACTGGGCGACAGATTTTTTTTTTTTTGAAATTCAACATGGACAAAGATAACCCAGCTACCTCGAACGTAATTGCACTAGGACATTGTATTTTTTTTAAATCTGCTTTCGATCTTGTATTTTTCCTATAGTTATCGTCCAACCGTTGAGAGATCGCGAGTTGAAGCAAACGTGACTAACGCATAAAAATCCTCGACGAGGTTAGACCGATGAAGCGAAACTCCGAGAGTTCACTAGCCTCGGAGTTCAAGCTCTCTAGGCTTATAAATGTTTGGCACACGCGTTCGTTTAGGATCCTCATCATCGAGTTCTTCCGAACAATGGCGCTTTATACGGGCGTTCGCGTGTTTCATCGTTGTTAGTCAAAAGAACGAAGAATATATATACATGTATACATATTATTTCCAGGTTCTACATCCACTTGCTGCATAAAGCGAATTTACGACTCTATATATCGCTTATTATACAGAATACAAATGTAACGCCACGGCCAAGGAGCCGAAGCATATCGTATTTATGATTGTGGAGAAATCAATAACAGCCACCCGCTTGTATTGAATCAACGGTCGATCATCGAAGTCAGAAGTGCAAAAACTAAGCTGGAAATTTTGAAAAAAAAATAGCGAGATATCGGACGGAGAAAACATGGATCTAAAATTCTCGTTGCGAGTCGCAGAAATCCTTAAGCTCAGTGCTATTTTGCTTCCAATTTCGATTTCTACCTCTGGTTGAAATTCGTGTACAAAATTCGTATATTTTATCGTAAAAATTATGCATCTCATAGTACAATCGGAAGCACTTCTCTGTAGGCGTCATTCCTATATTTGTACAGCTGTACGTATAGCAAAAATGATGCAATTTGTATTAGATCTAGAAGCATTCTCATCGTAAAAATTATGCATCTTGTACTATTAGAAGTATTCGTATAATAAAAAATCGAATACAAACCGTAAATTTTATAGAAGCATAGTATTCATTACATATTTTGAGAACCCTATTTTCTCTGTGCAGCACGACAATATTTCACATTCTTTTCTACAGTAGAATTTTTTTCGACACTCAAATGCATTAAAAAATGACAGACCGTTTGCCAAATTGTATCTCGCGTGTGTCACTCAGGTGCTAGTTTTGACACTGCAACAGAGTCAGGCATTTACCAGTTGGTGGAATTTTTATTTATTCTACTGCCGGAAGTAATTCGGACGATAAATGTCTATCCATATTATTTTATTTGATTTTTTTTTTTCACCATTCGTGACATCGATACTGACTATTCAACGAAATGATGAGGTGACACGACACGTGTGCTGTACCGGACGCATGTGCTAAAAAAAAAACCCTAATCCGAGGATTCCGAATATTCATATGGGATTCCAGCGGCATTTAGAAGTATATCGGCATTAGCGATAGGAGTTTACGACGTATTTACTCTGGCATCAAAATTTGGATGAATTTTTGCGCCGCGGTCCGGGAACCGACTGTATTGAAATTACAATTTATCCATCTGGATTTTTCCCCCGACTCCTGCCCCCCCCCCCCCCCCCCCCCGAAACGGTGAGCATATTATTGATTTTTATAAGTGAGATTAGATTGAAAAAAGCACTATAAGGAAATGAAAATATTTTCAATCGTCAGGGTAATTACTTGCAAGCACGCTCCGACGAGCATATGGCTACAGGAAAATTTTTCCCGAAAACAGATTTCTAGCGGTTCTCGAATTCGTACTCGAAGGAAAGCCGATACTTTCGATCAGTACCCTCTTCAAGACAGAAAATTGAAGATTCAACGCGAGAATCAAATACAACGGTAACAAAACGACTTGGTCCAAGTGATTATCCTTATGATTATTGGTTATCTTTTAATCATCTATGATAGTTACTCCGAAAGAACAATCATCCATTTTTATTTAAATTATAAATTACTTGTAAAAATAATTTTTCAATCACTCGAATAATTTTTCAAGTCAATCCTGTGACTTATTTCTTTTTTTCACAAATAGGCATGCTTAGCGCACGGTTATGGTTGATAGTAGAAATTCGATTGAATTGAATTAGACCGGATGAAGAATTGTATCTTTATGAATCGCAATAAAAAAAAAAAATTCTAAAAACGTAGAGCATATTGAAGTTACTAATAATATTGTTCAAACAATTATACTTACAGAAATAAATTAATGAAGGAGTTGAAAAATAATAGGCGTACTAAGATTTAAGAATTTTTTAAAACAATGAATCACTGATCCCTTCGAACATCCTTGATTAACCTGTATTCCCATTGACAGCAGTATTAAATAAGCAACGGCTCAACATTTTTTTCGGACTTATTAGGTCCATGACCTCGCCTGAAACTTTGAAAGCGACAAGTAACATGGTTTAAGTATCGATACAAAAAAAAAATCAGTCCCTAACGCTGGGCTCTATGTCCACGAGACGATCACCTTAATGCCATTCAAGAGAAGCTACAGAGATATCGAGAAAAAGCAAATGATTCGCGAACCTGTTACTTTTCTTTTCTTCCAAATCTCTATCTTGTCTAAGTATCATTAACTACAGTATTCGTTACTAAACACGGGATTCGTGAGCTGATTGTAGAAAAATATTTATTGTCTCAAAAGACAAACGATATAGACATACAAAATTCCTCTCATGTCATAGTGTAGGGAAAGACTTATTCCCATAGTTAATGTCTAGCACGATACCCAAACGCTGAGAGATACCCACGCATCATCTTCGAGCCGATAATGTCCCGTGGCCTATATAGGCGGTCGCTCCAAATCTTAAATTCGTCTTATTAGTGATCGTTCAACCGTTGAGGGGTTGTGAGTTGTAGCAAACCCTCGACGAGGTTCGAGGTTCGACCAATGAAGCGAAATTCCAAAAGTTTACTCGTCCCGCAGTTCAAGCTCTCTAGATTAGAAATGCCTGGCACAACACGTTCGTTTAGTGTCTTCATCATCAAGTTCTACCGAAACGACGCTTTATCCGGGCTTTCGCGTGTTTCATCGTTGTTAGTTACGAGAACGAAATATACATATATATATAATATTATTTCCAGATCCTGCACCTACATGCTGAACAAAGCGAATTTACGACTCCATCGTCTATATATAACATCAGGGTATAAACGTAATATCACGGTCCAGGAGCTGAAGCATATCGTATTTATAATCGTGGAGAAATCTATGATCGCGCTCGGATAGATCGATCCAACGATCGATCATAGAATTGTATGTTCGTGGCATACGATATCAAAAGCACCCAGCGACGCGCAAGTCCACAGGATAATATCGTGATGGGTCTCTCATGACGTTTTGGGATCGAATGTAAACTCAACGCTCGACATTCACAATGCGCAATCGAATTTGCACACACATACGCATACGGCTATGTGATAATATTATACATATGGATAGAGCATATACACGCATCTATACTACTGTATGACGTGCATAGAATCAGTGCAGCCAGCAACAGCATATGTCGATGAGCCGCGTATTTGGAGACCCTAAAAGCAGCGGTCTCCCTCTCACTGTGTTGTATACACATCAATTTACATTCCCAGAATGTCCTGTCTGATTCGTACATGGGTTGCATTTACTGCATGCATACACTCACACACCAGGTATACCACATGTGCCTATCGATACCATCGTATACGCAATACGTGTTTCCAATACATCGATACTACAATACGGCAAGTACGATATCTATATTGCAGACTTAAACAGTGAATTGTTGCACCACATGACAGCGCTTTCTTCGCTCTCTCTCTCTCTCTCTCTCTCTCTCTCTCTCTCTCTCTCTCTGCTCTCTCTTTCTCTGTCTCTCGCTCTCTCTCCGATTATACATACGTTTAGTTAATTGCGGAAAATTTATCGTCGGACCTGTACGATTACGCGGCTACTTGATATGCCGCGACACTCAAAACTCGTACATCATACAATATGAAACATTCGCTCTCTCCATGGGTGGTCGCTGTATGACGGAGAGAGATTTCTCTCGCGTCGTTTCCCGCATCGTTTCACGTGTCCCTCACGGCATACGGCCATTCCATATTTAGCCCACAATTGTGGCTTTAACTATCGTCGACACGCACATCCTCGTACGTAAGCGGAAGCTACACGAATCTCGGGAAAATTCATATTTCACGAACTGCAGACTCATATGCGAGCCTATCTTGCGATCACTCGGGCTCGCGATCTCCCACGCACACTCGGCGCAATATTTCCGAGCAGCGCGGTGTCATTCACAGTTTTAGAATTAAATTATACCTATAATGTTTCGGTACGATCATAAATGTGGTAGAAAACAAAACAAAGAAGCATCTCGAGAATTCGCGTGATATGCGGATCTCTTGGATTTTCGGACTGTTCGTGGGCTGCTCAGCGGGACAAGACGAAATTTACAAACTTGTTTGCGGATGGACAATGCGTCGTTGATCCTCGCACACACGGCACTGACGGTGCCCTCAGTGGCAACAGCAGAATCGTAACATGCGTTATCGAAACTACTGTTAGAAAACAAAAAACGAAGGAAGAGAATTGTCGGCATTCCCTTTTATCCTAGCTCTTTTTTGTGGTTCATCATTCTTTTTTTTTATTTTGCGGTTGGGCCATTAAATGTCGTACACGATTTCGGTATAGACGGATAGAGCACAAGGCTGTAAATATTCTCCGGACTTGAGATGTTGCGTGATCCCATAAAAAATAAAAAATAAACTGAGAGCAGTTACACTACGCCCACGGATCCAACCACGTCACGGTGCTTGTTTGTTCTGTTCAAGGGGCCTGTTTGAATTGTGTCTACGCATAGAAATACGGATTCGGGATATGTCGATACTCATTTTCTCGTCCTGATTTATTCTCACGAATGTACAAGGTTTACGAGAAGAATATAAACGAAAAGGAATCTTTTATGAGAATGTTGATTCATTCACCGTGCGCGATATACGGTAGACACCACAAAGAAAAAAGACGATCTCCGTGGAACTGTAACGTCACGATATATGCTCTGCAGAAATTCCATCAAAAACGTCTTCCATCTATGCTGTCATGGCACAAATGATTTCACTGACTCCCGAAAAGACTTGCTTTGTCGGGTCATTTTAATCGAGTGTCAGTAACAGTCCGAGCTTATTGATGTACAACAGTCCATGCTGTCGTGTTTGAGATAGGGTAGACGTATACCAGTTGTGGCCATTGTATCGTTTGTGGCCACTCCGCATTTCCCTCGAATTTTTCAAAGTTTCAAGTGTTCACTTCATCGAGCGTAATTTTGCGATATTCAAGATGTTTCCCGACCACTATCGATTGCTTCATTGAATATTTGCTAATTTATTTCAACGAAATATGACGAAATGTGTCAACGCTGAGCGATTTGTGTAGTTTTCTTGTACGGTTTCTTATATCTAAAGTCATTCCGCCCCATCAAAAATGAATATTTTATCAGTTGAAGCTCATTTTTTCGGGTTATAATTACAAAAAACTGATATCTCAGCTAAAATTCCTGAAAAATACGTGGTGGCCAAAAGTGGTACATTCAAAATGCGATTGTTCTATTTGTGGCCAGCTTATTGACAATCCCAATTCAAAGCTTGGTGGCCATAACTGGTACTTCGGATGGCCAAAAGTAGTACAATTGCGTGGCCACAAATGGTGAAAATGACAGCTGCAAGATAATTTCCTATTTTCTTATTTATGATGATCATAAAAGGTTTTAAATGATAACAATTCGATTCTGCGTACCTTCTAGGTTACATCGATCACTTTTTCAATTCTGAATTTGCAATAATGTGAACACTGTTCGTAAATGAATGTTCGAAAATGCTTAAATTGGCCTGGTACGGCCAACCTGGTACGTCTACCAACTGGTAGTACGTCTACCCTATGGCAAATGTTGGAAATAACAGTTTCTTTTAAGCTTCCGCAAGCAATCAGCATTACTTATTCTGTGTTAAGTCTACGAGGCATACATCGAACATCGAAAGAGATGAGTAACTACCATTTTACATCCCAATTATCGAGTTCATTGCACTTTCTTAAAAAATAAATGCACTTTTATATTGTTCAAATTTCAATTTAAGGGATAAGTTGTGCACATAGTTTTTAAAAATCAACTGAGCAATGAGTTAATGCGGCGTTTAAAAAATTCGTTATTTTATCGTTATGACGAACTAATACGGTTAGAATTTTTTCATCTATTTCATCGGAGCATATATTTTTTATGCACTAAATTAAAAGTGATTATCATATCAGTCAAAAAAACTTTAAGAACGGGTTTTTCGAAATTCATTTTTTTTTAATAGCGGAAAAATGCCTCAATAAGCTTGAATTCGATTGACTTGAAATTTGTACACGGTGCTTATAACAGGATTGCCTTAATTTGCAGGTGTGATTTTTTCGATCGATAAATAATTGATTTTTTTTCTTTCTGAGAAAGCTCCAAGAGCTGACTACTCTTTCACTAAATTTCGAAACTTTTTTTTTTTTTTAACTGCACTATTTTGGTAAAATTGATTTATCCAAAAATGTCTACAATCAACTGAAGATAATCTTGCTATAATCATCAACAAGAAACATTGTATCAAAATTTAAAGTCCGATTACGTCGTCATATTTTTTGTAGTATTTTAGAAACACGTACCATATGTAGGGATAAAAGTTTTATCTTATAAACACAACAGTTTGTCAAAAAAAATAATTACAAAAGTAGCTTTTTTCAATCGTTGCAGCCGTTTCACCTCCTTAGGGGCGTCTGTGATAAAATATATTGGTCAAATATACGATTGAAGAACGTATTACTTGAAAACATTTTATTCCACAAACATAATGCAATATTATCTCGTCTTCTAAAATCCGTTGGGAAGTTCGGAGTGTCGACATGTGGACCCGATCGAAAAGTGATGATAGCGCGAGACTTAAGCCGATGAGAAACGAAGTAACAAGTGTGTGAGAAAACTTTCCGCATCTCCGGGACATCACATCCAATAACACGCAGGGGTAATCACGATTTAATGGCTCAATAACATCCTTCTGAATGGTACGACCTTCCATGCAGGATACAATTTACCGCTCTCCAGAGTCGATAAATTCGGATTTTGAGTCCTGCCTGCCTGGCGGCTTCTCGGCAGCTCTAAACTCTGCACAGATGGTCAAATAACGACACGATGGATACTCGTATATCGTTATTCTGTGGTTTATACGAAGCATTCAATTTTCCATTCTATAAAGATCGGTCTACCGCGATAAACACAGTATATAGCTATTCGCGGTCTCATAAACTTATCGATCAATTTCGACTTTTCTGCGAGGATGAATTCTTCGGTATTATATATTCATTTTTTATTGCCTAATTATATCCGCATTGCCCATCCCGTGCTAAAATATTTTATTGGGGCAAATTTTTTATTAAAAGTATCGGTATACTGGACAAATGTATAGTATCATGTCCCGCCATCGCATTTTGAAAATAATGAATGAAGGTGTTTCACTTTGTACCGTTACACTAAAAAAATACAGGGGACCATGTGAAAGTAAAATCAATCATCGATGCAGAAATTTCTATAAAAAAAAAAGTACTAAACGACCATTTCAGGAATTTCAGATTTCATAAAAATTGCGAAACGGTTTGGCGGGAATAATATTTATTATGAAATATACATTTTTCTGAAGCTTGAACTCTGTGCTTTTGTTGTATTTGACAGAGTTGTCGGAGTGGACATTTTTGTAAAAATATATTCATTCTGTCGATTAAATATCATGGAAACCCTTATGAAGTCAAGTATTTATAATGAAAAAATGAAAGACTGTTGTCCCTTATTATCTCAACCGGAGAAGCATGTTTTACGCTCTCATTAACCGGGTGTATATAAGATACGTTTATTTGATATATTTGTATATTATATACGAACTTACGTGGCAACTTTCTCATAATGTAATTCTAGATTTTCATTTTTAGTTATAAATGATTGGAACCGTTGTATCGATCAAACTGGTTGGTTATAATGCTCTCAAAACATGGCAAGTATATTGCAAAATCTTTCTACTCAAGTACGCTAAACGTCTTTGAGATGAGTCTAATCCTATTCTTTAATTCTGTGGTTAGCAGTTGTGAGGGAAAGGTAACGATATAGAGGAAAAGCAAATTACTAGCGGACGCGTTACAATAATCGGTTATCCGCTAATTAGTTTTCTTTTCTTTCGAATCGCTACGCCTTAATGTAGTGCGAGAGCTTTTTGTGGAAAAAATTGTACGTCCGAAAAGACAGTCGATAGATATACCGCCTTCCTCTCGTGTTATAGTGTCGGAGAAGATTGCCCGTAGTTTTTGTCTCAGGATACCCAAACGCCGAAAAATTCACACGTCAAACCAACATTTAGGCGTGGCTTCGAGCCCGATGATATCCCGCGGATCGGCCTCCCGGTCCCCATAAATAATGATGAAGGTTTTTATTAGCAGTAATATTTTACATGCACGATCGCGTGGTTCTGTACGTGGTTCTTTTTTTTCTCTTTATACTCTGTTGGACTCACTCTCTCCCTTTCTATTTTCGTTCGAGGAGTCATGTAAGGACAAACCGCTTGAGTCAACCGGAGACTCTGGTTCGCCAATAGGTCGAGTCTTTTTTCTATTCCACAGACTGATCAGACACCGGCGCGTTTTGCTGATACTGCAGCTCGTCGCCAGACACACTCTTTCTCTCTGCGGGATGCTCGTATATATAGCTGCAGCAAAAGCTCTCGCGAGAATTGAATGGTCCTGCGAGAAATTGGCGAATTCTCATTTGAACCCGCAGTCGCAATGGTGACACGATCGAGATATAATTCATACCAACGGAAATAATAAAGAATATAAAAAAAAAAATCGTGCCATTTACAGGTTTTCATTCGTTTCCATCTCTGTTTATAAACACACGAGATTATAAGTGCGAAATACTTTGAAAATTGCAAATCTCTGCTACAGCACGATTTTTATTCGCTGTTCTTGATTTTAGAGAAATATACTCTCATATAGACACGATCAAATCACAATACGAGACTATTTATTTTTATGCAGCGAAAAATTTGTCGCAAACTCTTCGATATTCAATGATTCTCTGGTGAATCTCACGAGGAATGTAAGATAAAATAAAGACAAGTGAATGTAAAACAATATCCGGCTTCGCATGGATGAGCCGTACCACTCTCGATCCCTATTCAGAAATCATCGGAGCATCTAGAGTACAAAAAGAAAATGAGAGAGAGAGAATGAGAGAAAGAATGAGAGAGAGAGAGAGAGAGAGAGAGAGAAAATAAAAAGGGTCCATCCTCTGGGATCAGTGAGTGCAACGATATTATTTACATACGACGTACGTACGAGTCGGTTTCTGAAAGCGGACGTACTGAAAGCTCTCCCACGCTCATCGCATAGCTCTCTCTCTCTCTCTCCCTCTCGCACGCGCTTATGCTGAAGCGCAATGCCAATTCAGGCAGGGTGTGAGTAAATACATGCATATACTCGTGAAAAATTTCAAATGGATTTTATCTGCTCGGACAGAGTTTCTATACGTGACGATGATGCATACCGGGGCATCGATTTTGTTGCTGGGCCCTTGTTAGGCTTCTCCATGGGAGAGCTTTCAAAGCAGAGGAAAAACCAGCTGATTCTGCACAACGAAGAAACCCCAATCGAACACATAACAAACACATAATATCGTAGATATTGTTTACATGCCAAATTGATTAGACCAACATGCTGATCTTCGAGATTTTGATCAGCCCCCAACCGAGATCTAAAGCTTCAATCAGTGAATAAAAAATTCCAAATGTGTATAGCAGTCTACCAAAGATTGCTATTCGTTGGCTCCTATCGGATTTTTTGGTAAATATTTTTAGAAGTTGCGGTAGCACGTGGGAGAAGTCGGCAAGTATATTCATAGACCCCATTTAAAGTAAAAACCATGGGTTCGGAGAACCGTGCCAAGTTGTCTTCGAGGTTGATCAATTATTTATGAACTGTTATAATTTACCCCAACCATTTTTCTAAGATAAACTACCAATGGGATATTGTTGTTCTTATTATTATTACTATTACTATTATTATTGTAGTGTTTGGGTAGGACTAGGTTTGTTGTGATATTTTTACTGAGAAACAAAGTAGAAATGGAGTAGAAACATACATAAGAAGAAACTGCACAGTTATACCACTCGAAGTTCAATAGTTCTCGAATCACTTTCCCAATCCTACATGGTCTTCTGTAACATAGTGTTCTCCACGTCCCAGTTGAATAGTAGATATACACACAGACACAACTATACTGTTATGCGTACACTTGGCTGGTCACTGGGGATATTTTCTTTGTTTCAAATGCTTAAGCTTCCCTTAGTATACCTATAAAGCTCGCGCTTTCGTTCTACATAGGCAGTTTGTTGAGAGTCGTGGTCGACCAAAGTTGCAACTTCCATCGGTCTCGTTTCACGAGTACGTGACCCTCGACCCTGCCAGATTGAGCCACCCCTATCCAGCGGCAAAACACACACATATGAAGATTCGTATTTATGTTATTTGTATTGTCTGTATATAAAGTCGCGCCATATATACGAGATTGAACGACGCGGCAGAGTTTCGAAAAGAACGCAGGAGAAAGTTAATTTGACAGTTTTGTAACAAACTGAATATACATACAGAAAAGAAAAGCCAAGATTGATCGTAGAGCCGGAGAGACGAGGAGGTTTGTGCACCGGCATTGACCGCCCTCGACGACCAATCGCCAGTGGCGTTTCGGCCTCGAACAGAACACACACACACAACAGCGCTCGAACAAACACGAAAGAAACTTAAATCGTAAAAGTTTGATGGGGTGTACGGTGTACTGCGGGTATACGAGCCCGCGGTAACGGTGAAGCAGCCCTGTTCCCGCGCGGCTGCCAGTTTTACACCCCTCGCATAGAATTGGCATCAGTCGTACGGTTTCTGCAGCGAAAGATCGAAGAGTCGAATGTCCGGAAGTCGATATATATCGTTGTTGAAGTACGCGCTCACCGCCGACGGCGTGCATGCCTCATATATCGGGGAGATGGTGGAAATTTGGACCACTTGTAGTCCTTAGAATCTCAAGTGTATTTGCCTCAGTTGCGTGCCTATTTTTTAGTTTATGTACTATCGATGGAAATAAATGGGCGGGTAAAATTATCGCTGTGAAATATACCGCAGTAATGGCGAAAGGAAACGAAAATGTTTAAGTGGCTTAAATTTGGATCGCCACAAAAGGTGCAAACGGAAAATCACTCGCGGATTGATCAATCGGTGCTGAATTTTCCGATTTACCTGCATACGTTTTTTGATGCGGACGAGAATTTTTTTATCCGAAAATGGGTATATAGCTTGTTAAATGAAATGAATCATTTATTTGTCTACTTGTGGCCAATTCCATTCCAGCGAGAATACACGAAAAATGAAAATGTGGTCCAAATTTATACCCAATCGTTCATCTCATCGGTGTGCACCTCGGCGGCAAATCTTCGACTATATATAGTGTGCAAAACTTTTGGCAAAAGAGTTCCTGCTGCGACTATGCAAGAGGACAAATAAAACACACTAGCGGAAAAATATTCGCGTCCCGGAAACCAGTTACACGAGTCGTGCAACATCGTGTACACACACCATATATTATATGAGAGGCGTGTGCACCAGTTGACACGCGCGCGAAAAGAGATTGCGGGTTGTAAATTTAACTTCGAGAGTTTTTCGGGTACGCGTCGATGTGTACATTGAGTTTTCGAATACTCCTGGAGAGGGTTTTATACTACCCGGCGTTTATTGTACACAATATTTTTCTGAACGAAGAGTACGCGTAAATGTGTGTCGAGAGGCTGGGGTTGATCGCTTGGCTTGGGAAAAATTTTTCAAAGCCGGGACTAAAAACAAATAAAAAGGTCGTACGATTTATTTCAACCATTTGCCTGGTATAGATTATATTTTCACAACTTCGGGTGTTCCCATGAGGCTTCGGGGCAGAAGAGATTCAGAAATTAAAACGGTTTCAGTATTAACGAAACCTGCTAAAACTTGCAAGATTATACGTTGATGTTCTATAATTCGGTTTACGTTGACTTTCGTTCGCAATGAAATTCGCGAGCAAGAGAAAAAGTTCGAATTAAAACGACACAGATCATTATATCAGTGACTCATATTTTTATCTCCTTAACTGACCTCGTAATTCCAATATATCTAGACGTGAAATTAGTTGTCAAAGTTCAAACGAGGGTTTGTTCAACATCCGCAGATCGGTTGTATAGAGACGACGGCGTTAACGCAAAATTAGACTTATTCGTAACGCGCCGGCTTTGACAATCTGGTGGATAACGATATGGAATTTAACGACCATATATGGGTGAGACTTGGTTGTTTGTTTTATTTTTTATTTTTATAGACCGGGGTACTTTATAAAGATACGACTGTTTGTGGGAAAGTAAAATTGTGAAACTTACGACGGCGATCCCGGCGAGTTTGCACTGCCCAGCCCTTCGAGAACAGTATCGACCAGAATTGTTAAGCAGCCAATACAATTGAACGTTTCGATGGTAGAAACTGTTGTGTTCCTATAAGATATCTATTATATATTTCAGAGTATCCAGTGAAATACCTCGAGAATATATATATAGATCAAAGGCTTTGGAAAAAATTGGATGAATGCGCACAGAAACTATTGAAAAGCGTGAGGGTGAACAGTCTTTTCTTCTTATTCCTGCACATAGTATTGAAAATCGAGCAGTGCTTACATACACATATAACACGCAGCAAGAAAGAGAGAGAGAGAGAGAGAGAGAGAGAGAGAGAGAGAGAGAGAGAGAGAGAGAGCTTTCTACCTGTTCAGAAAACTTTCCAATAACTGAAAACGAAAAGCAATCGCTCTGGGGGCAATGGCGTACGATTTTTCCTAAAGTTTTGACGACGGTAGCACGAAGGTGGGAACGAGGGCTACATGAATAGAGGCCGACCAAGTCCTAAAGGATTTTTACGGTAAAGTTTCAAGATTGAAAGAGAGAGAGAGAGAGAGAGAGAGAGAGGTAGAGAAGGCTGCGCGAACCTTAAACGCTGCCGAACGGAAGTTATTTGGAAAGCCTGAAGCCGAATAACAGCTCCAGCACAGAGAAAGAGGGTAAGTAAGAGGAAAAGAGAAGGTTCCTTCATTATTGAGCTTCCAATGAAAAGCTTAAAATATTCGCTGGCATAAGGCCTCACACTCATTCAGCGAGCTCACTGACAGCACTAACACACTGCCGCGATGGTCCATCGTTTATGTGGCATAGAAATGTCGATTGCACGAAACTCGCCAAGCTCAATTCCGCGCCAATTATTCGTCTCGACGTCTCGAAAGGTTTCGATGATCGAATATCTTTGGAAAAACTCAAGACACCGAAGAGAGCGGAGAAGAGACAAGATGGGAAAAGGGAAAGTGGGGCGAGGGCAATTATCGGGGGATTCTGGACCATTGTTATACGCCAGTAAATACCCAATTATTCGCTCTCCAATCGTTGACTGGGACGTTTCACAGAATTTAGCTAAATTATTCGAGCTCTCAATAATAAAGTCTCCTCGGCGAGGTGGAGGCTTTGAGCCAACGGGAAACGGCAAATGTTACTCATCGCAGCCATCGTAGCCGGATGATCTAATAATACGCGTCACTTGAGAACACCAGATCTGTTTTGAGAAGCATCCCCAACACGGTCCTGTGGCGCAACGGATAACGCGTCTGACTACGGATCAGAAGATTCCAGGTTCGAATCCTGGCAGGATCGGTAATAATTTTTTTTTTTTTTTTTTTTCACTGCAACGGCCTCGTTATCGCTTTTATTTTTAGAATTGTTTTATAATTTAGAACAGTCATATACCTTTATGACAAATGTTTATGTTTTTGTGTGGTAGGAGAATTCAATGGTTCATAATCATGTAATCAAGAACGTATTTTTATTTCTATTTATCGTTCTTCATTCGATTGCGTTGGCTATTTCCGTTGGAAACTCGCATTGAATGTAATCCTCAAGGAGTTCAAAGTTTTATACGATTTTTTTCTGACGTTGCGCTTGAAATTTCGGGCATTTGCGAAAGTCTCGGCGGCGGGCCAAAGTCTCGTTCATCAAACTTCAGTCACCCTACCTTACCGACAGCAGCTGTGCTTATCTCCGTGCTAAATGATAAGAACTTCTGTAGCAGCCGACGGCGCGTTGCACGCACCACGCGCTGCAGATGACCGTAATTAATAACGACAGTTCGCGAGTTACTAAATAATTGTCGATTATTAGTTATCAACGATGGAATGTTATTTTAATTTTGTAAATTTGTTTCATAGCGAATAGCTGCGAATGGTTTATCAAAAAAAAATTATTCATGGAAAAGTGATGATGATAATATAATAATAATTGTAACAATAATAAATAATATTATTCACAAATCGTCGGAAAGTTTTACGATGAAAATATTAATTCATAATAAGTTATCAATTATTCATTGTTAATCGAATTGAAAAAAAAAAATCTTTCGTAATTTCGTTGTCTTTTTCATTGCGAATAAAGTGCAAACTGCTCAGCGAGATGGGATTGATCGTCCAGTAAGATTCTCGAGTCCCACTAGACATGCACAAAAAAAAGATGAATTTTTTCGTTGGATGTTAAATTTAGGTAAAGATGTTGGTAAGTAGGGTGACGAGAGTTTGTCGATCGATACTTTGCCCCCACCCCACGAAACTTGCGCAATCGCCCGAAATTTTTATGTAAAAACGATTAGAATGATGGACAGTGGTGGGGGAACACCATAGCTGCAAAGAGTACACCGTAGACGTATTGTAAAATAATGATACGAAGAAGAAAAAAAGTGGCCCATGAGGGGATCGAACCCGCGACCTTCGCGTTATTAGCACGACGCTCTAACCAACTGAGCTAATGGGCCGGTTGAAGATCGACGAATATTGCAATGTTTTTTTATTCCTGTCTGCAATTGTCAATGGCTCTCACGTAAAAAAAAAAAACAACCCCGGAGATATAAAACCTCAAATTACAAACTTTATCGATTTCTAACGAGCGATCAATATCACGCCCGATAATCATTATTATTTTCGTGATAACAAGGTTTGTCACAGGAACACTTGCATCTCAGGGCTGTACAATTGTTTCCTATTCAGAAATGTTCCGCTAGGCGCAAGTGGCTTTATAATTTTTGCTTCTTCTCATAGAGAGACCGGTGGTGACGGCTCTACTTGCGTGAAAAACTTCAGTCTGATCGGTTGAACTATAATTTATGCAAGTTTAATCTTTGCATCTTCATCGCGCGTGCACGTACACCCATACCAGAAATGTGCGAATATCGAATGAATTGAATTGAATTGAATACTGGATTCAATTCATAATTTGAATTGAATATTCGTGTTATGAATAGTATGAATGATCCTGAATAGTTCGTGTATTCATCAAATGAATTATTCAAAATTCATAAATAATTCAAAATTCATGAATTATTTTAAATTCATGCTGAACTCACAAAAATAATAATAATTACAAGTTATACAATGTGTCTTACCTGAATGTAGCACTGAATTACATGAGTATAAATTGGGGAGTTATTTACATTAAAAATATGGAAATAAATATATTTTGTATGGTTGCACAAAGATCAATAAAAATTAAAAAGCGAATTTAATTTATTAATTTTTGTATTTAAACTTTTGGAGTGTGCAATTCTGGTGTGCGTGTGCGTGTCCGCACGCTTCGATATCTAATTCGCCATAAAAAACATTTATTGAAAATTTTGAATAAAATTCCAGACTGAAAGAGAATTTTATTTTTCAAACAATTTCTCTCACTACAATTTATAGTAATAAGTTATATCGTGAATGAAACAAATTTTTCAGATCCACAATTGTTTCAAAAGCTGAATTCACTATTGAAGAATTCATGAATTTTTGCATGGGTATTTGTCTCATGAAATGCATGATTTATGAAAATATCAATTTTATTCATATAATTTCTTTATTATTGGAATTATAATATATATCGTATATATATGTGCATATATATGCTATTGTCTTCCTTTGTTTCATAAAGAAATATAGAAAAAAATCAAATTATTCACACCATTCAAACTATTTAATCAAATGAATTATTCATATGAATTATGAATTGAATTATTCAATTCAATTTACGATGAATTATTCATAATTTTGAATATTCCCACATTCCTGACACACACACACACACACACACGCACACACACCATACACATCAAGAAATTTTTGTTAATATAATTTAATCGTAATTATATTACGTAACACGTAATATAATTTATTGAAACATGAACCTAAAGCTGGAAAGATTAAATCGTTTAAAACATATTTGTTATTGCAAAATGCCGTAAAAAAAAGTATGCTAAAAATCGATAATTTTTTTTTCAAACACGCTCGAACATTCAATTTTCAATTTTTTTTTTCAAAATGTAGGTTCGTGTTCTTAAAAAACATCTCAATAACGTAGAAAATTTTTTTGAGTGATTCCAGATGCGAATTGCGAGCTGCAAAATTCCCGCAAATCGACAACGAGGATGAGGACACGCCAAGGGACAAGGGACACGGCGGATTACACCTCAATTAATGCAGGAAATAAGTTGAAAAAATTACCAGAGATGTATGGAAATATGAATAAATTATTGTCAGAGTTTGGGAAATTTCCGTTGTTTTTTTAGATTTAAAAAAATCCCAAAAATCACCTCATTTTCGGTCTCCTAAAGTAGTTACTCCCCTTAACCCCTACAATCTCCTCTCTCAATGTAAATCGTTAATTTGAAGATAAAAAAAAATAATTGAATTTGTCTTTCGGGAGTTTCAACGATAATATGTGTGCAAAACGAAAATACGTGCGTGTCACTGTCCTCGTGTATTATGCAACGTTTATCTTAAAATAATCAGTGGAAAAGGCTCTTTGGTTGATCTGTCCCGTAAAATACGCACGTTCCTCTACTTCTGCGAATCCGATGTCGGTTATAAATCTTCAGTTTTATGTTACGATCCCAAAAATTCGCCGCTAAAACACGTTGGCACAAGTCCAAAGTGCGATGACCGGGCCAGAGCTTTTCAGTGTTCAAAAAGTATTTGTACTGTACAGCCAACAACGAGGAAACGACCTCGATGCTCGGTAGTATCACACCTCTTTTTAAAATAAAAACCCGGATTATCAGCAGAAGTGTCTCTTTCGCATTATCCTTGAGCAATTAACTCGTATAAAATGGAAGTAAAACTTTTCTTTCAATTGTCTGATTTCAAGACGGTGCCCCGACTCTCTATTCGTTGACCTATTTAGTATTCAAGAGTGCGTTAGCATTTTCGTATTTTCATGTCTTTACCATTCGTTATCTGCACCTTTTCACGTCGTAGTTTTTTTTTTTTTTTTTTTCATTAGTTTCTTTTAATTTTTCATTAAAAAATTGATGATAGAAAAAAAAGAAGAAAACCAATGGAGGGCTCTGGTCGGTGGTAACGAAAATTTTCGAGTTTTGAAAAATTTTGAAAATTTTTATTCCCACTTGACGAGTCTCTACTTTGAATTTTGAGAGTCTAATTTTTTATTGAGAGTCAGAGGAAACGTAATATTTTATTTTAAACTTAAGATTAAAAGAGGAATCCGATGTTACACGGTAAAGTTACGATAAATATGCGCTCGCATTGAAGGCAAAAGCAATTCTTACATAAAAAATGAGCTCGCTCATCAAAGAAGCCCTCGCTTCAGAGTTCGTGGCACCTTTTTCCTTTTCATGTGTCGATTAGTTCTTTTGATGAGGACTGGCAAATAAAATGCAAAGAGCGGAAGTGACGGGTCGTGCGCGCAGTTATCTGAAGAATTAATATACTGAATCGTGGAAAGCTAATCAATATGATTCTAAATTAGAAAATGCGAAATCTGTGAATAATGATACAATGGGTATCGGCAAATTCTATCGATAGTAAAAAATGAAGTATCTGAACGATGGACACATGGGAAAAAAATGATCCTATAAGCGTCGTAGAGATGTGGGTACAGGGTTTTCAGACGAGATCAATACCTGCCCCGAATCGTGGTATATTTTTATACGTTGCAATGCGATCACTGCACTTTGTGCCCGATGGCATCGTCGATAGTTCACGCGGTCGCTTAATTGCGACTCATCGAGACCTGTGGACTTTCGTTGTAGGTATACTCGTACATATAGTATATATCAGAATAGGCTGGTGGGAAACGAACGAACGAGCGCGAAACGAATGGACGGGCTTTCGTGAGCAAGCATTAGCATACAAACTAGAAAATGTTTTATCGCGTTGCAAAAGCTCGCACACGTCCCGAGCGTGGGCAAGCTTCGGGGACAAAGGAGCAAAAGGGAGATGCGGTAAAAGGGATGCGCGTCCACCAGCATTGGGAACTTCAACGGTCTCCTTTGCTTTGTAGCTTCAACAATAATCGAAGCAACGAGAATATGTCTTTGTATACGTACGCGCGTATATGGATATATCACGGTCCGCATACTGTTGCAGAATATACACGGTAGCCGTTTCGATTCAACCAGATGGATATTTATCGGCTTTTAACGACGTCATTAGGCAACCCGGAGAGCAAATGAACAACAGAAGCATCCGATCGAGCTCGTATCACCTACTACTACACTATATACATCGTTTTTTAAAACGTAAAAGGGAAAAAAAAACAAACGATGGATTGGTATGCCTACCATACGAGACAGAGTATAAGAGAGAGGAAGGGACAAACAGACAGAAGTAAAGAGGGATGGCAGGGCCCGCTATATCTTCTTTGGCTATATACGCGTAAGTTTTGGGCCTAAGAAGAGTCTCGCGGGCACTTATTCACGGCCTTTTTCGCGCAGCTTTTGATGCACACGAGATGATGTTTCGGGAGCCTCGTAAGTCTCGGACAACTCCACGCAGTTGATTACCATTGCTCGAATTTAATTTAAAAAAAAAAAGTCATTTATCGATTCATCTGTCCCGTATATATACGCGCCGATTTACATCATCAAGGCGTTGTTACATGGTTCACGCACAGAATAATAAGTTTCGAAACAGGCGAAATGGGACAGATTCATAATTGTCTTGTGCCCCGGCCATTCATGATAAAGTCATTGATTTCAAAGATGAATTTTATGATACTTCGCTTATCTCGATTCTGATTAACCTGCTGATGATATACAATGAAAATTGAATGAAGAAACTGGTTATGTATTCAAAGCGTATATCGACAGCAAGTCGGATCTCATAATTTCGACTTGGCTGTGTAACATTCGCGCTATTTTACTCCAACGAGCGTAGGAGTATTCATTCAAGAAATGCAATTGACTTGAAAGAGGAAATTAAGTTCATTAGGAGTTTTAGTTCAATTGTATGGTGGACACCAAGATTCCCCGTGAAGCAACTCCAATTGGGACCACGTTTTTACAGCAAGTCATCACTCAGATTCCCTCCTTCGGCCGTCGCTTTATATATCTCTTAGGGTATAACTGTTTATCCAAAGCGGTAATCTTAGCTACCACACGGATTTCCTCGGTAGTCTTTGTTAATCACGAGAGGAGACGACTCCATTAACGCCCTTGTCCAATTTCGGTCCGGCGTTTTCTTATATCGAGAGAAAATAAGCAACGAATGCGGGTACCTCGTCCCAGTTACGTTCATACATGTATATATATGTACCGCACAGTATATATTTTCTGAGACGATATCGCGAAAATACTCTTGCACAATAATGAGAATTGGAGTGCTTTTATCTAATCGTTTTTTATCGCTACTTTGATACATTCCTCCTTACCAATTATCGCAGTAATCATGCACTCTCTACAGGATTCCATTCATCGTTTAAAAAATATCTGTATAGGATATATATTATTTTCGTCTGGACAGCAGATGCCTATTTGTTGCGTATCAGTCAAATGGCAAACACGAAAAACCGTTTCGGCAGCTCTTTAAATTGACCTATAGAACTCAGCTTTTTCGAACTTCAATGTTACGATAAAAACTTTTATGCGTTTACCGGTGTGAGAGTGAAAAAAAAGACAAATTTTCTTCAGTCACCCTGGTTGAAATAATTTGCATGCTTCGATAACGAGCCAAAGGTCACGTATACTGTAGTAGCAATGTAATCGTATATATATGTGCGAGATGCAGCATCGTATTTACGCCATTTTAATTTGTATATCGAGTGAGAGAAAACGAGACGGGTATAGAGAGACGGAGAATTCGGTGAAGCTCCTGGTCCTCAGTCATATGTAACGATCGGTGTTTTTTTTTTCATCTGAATGCGCGCGGGTGAAATGTACTGCTGGAAGTCGTAAACTCGATGCAAAGAACGAAAGAGAACGAGGGAAGGATTGGGTCGTAAACGAGGTAAGAAAACTGTCAGCAACGCGACACCATCGAAATACAGCAGAGTTCGCAATACTGGATCTCACGGTCGGAGGCAGTCTACGGATGCATTATCCCTCATTACTATCCCGAGTACATTCTAATTTGATGAAACATTGACTCGTGATATGACCTGTTTCACTGTAAATGTCTCTAAAAAATTTCACAAATTCACAGCGCTGATGGAGAGTAAGCCGGATTTCTAACTATTACGACATAATATTTCATCACCGCGAAAGTTGGACTCATCGTGAACATTTTCACGTTCCCGTAGTGCCTATATGCACACACTGGAGAGTTTTTGTCAGAATCCCGATTCGACCGTTTCATAATGGCGTTGAAAGCGCTTATTTAGTCAGAGATGGGGATTTTCATATTCTCAAAAAATTCTTCAATGCAACACAAACAGAGCTACTATTGGAGAACTATAACAAAGTCCCGACACAACATCGATCGAAGGAATTTTATCTTGGGAGGAAGTTTTATCTCGCAGAAGGAAATTTCATGACAATTCCCATCACCGTTGTATTGTTTCTTGCTTAAATTGAGCTACTGATAACTTCGTGTATTATTTACTCGGGCGTATTTCATACTAGGCATATCCATTCTGTATCTGAGCAAATGCGGCTTGCGGAAAGACTTGAGCCTAATGAGATAAGCTCGAATGACTAAAGGCTGGTTGTTTCGTTTACAGATGACACACAATGGAATATTCTTCCGACGACCACGATTTTATTCACGTGATCTTGTATTCACACATTAGAGCGGGTAATCGTGCTTTCGCGTAGTTGAGTGTAGAAAGAGAAAAAGAGTGAGAGAGAAGGAGAGAGAGAGAGACAGAGAGAGAGAGAGAGAGAGAGAGAAGAAAAGAGGAGCTAAGAAAGAAGGTACATTCAGGCTACTTTAATTAGCAAAACGGCCCGACTGATAAGATCGAAAGCCCTATCTCGCCAAGGACTTTCGTGAGAGGCACAGATGTCCACGGCAGGGAGTTGGGATGCAAGGGACTGGAGTTAATGCGATTAAAGTATGCACTCGCACGAAGACGATCGTACCGGATCATTCGATAGTCTTGAAAGCGCAGAGTATATAGTAAAGGTATAAAGGTACCCATAAGAAAGTAGAGAGACTTGAAGATAAAACGGGCTGAAAGAGATAGATAGAGAGAGAGAGAGAAAGAGAGAGAGAGAGAGAGAGAGTGCATGCAGTCAAATGAGATTCGTTCTAAAGTGAAACGAAAAGAAGAGACTGGACGAGAAGGTGCAAGAAAGTTCGTCGGGGATTTTGTAGCCGCTGGCATAATTATACAATTTAAATATACTACATTGAAATGATGTGAGTGTAAATAACAACATGTGGCTCGTTTCGTCCATCTCCTTTTGTCACCAAAACGTGAGAAATCGCTAAATGCCGAGATGTAATCAAATTTTTATGATACATCGCAAATATAACACACAGAGAGTATCATAAAATAATGTGTTATGTATAAATTTGTAACAATATATAGATATGTATGTAAAGATCTACAGTGTCATGGTTGAGCAGAGATATCGTGTGTTCATGATATAGCGCCAAGGGAATACTGATTAGTACAAAGTATAAACGAGCAATATTCACGTACACCATCACTTATCTCAAATTGCCGCGAGAGAGAGAGAGAGAGAGAGAACTTGTGGCAGTATTTCTATGTGCTGAACCTGAAGAGTGAGAGATATATATATATATATAGAGAGAGAGGGAGAGAGAGAGTAGAAAGTGCAACAGCGAAAGAGCCAAGGAGGGACCCTCTCTCACTCCGCGAGCTCGGATCTCGTTCGATTCTCTGCAATAGAGGAGGAACCCAGATTAAATCGTGATGCAGGCACTACAAGAGGCGGCGAACTCACGCTCACTGCCGAGAGCGTTTTGCAATTAACATGAAGTCACGAATAGTACGCGGGTTCTCAGGGCTGGCATGCCGCTTTAGCGAAAATTATGCAGTGTGTTATACTCGTGGCAACGGCACCGTGTGCACTCCTCTCGCTGACTCCTTGCTGCTGCGATGCAATTGCAATATTTTGCATTGAACTCTCCATAGGATATATAGATCGTAAGAGAAAACCGATATTTAGCATTATTCCAAACCAAATACCTTATTTCCTATATGTTTTCCACTGTATAGAATACTTTTGAAACATTTTTTTTTTTTTTTTTTCGTTCAAAAGCTCAGTTTCACGGAACCATCTTCAATCGTTAAATCACTATAATGTGGAACTGTCGAGTTTCATAAGGCCAATGTTAAATTCCTATATAATCATAGACGAATTGAGTTATCCATCGAAAATTTGTTAAGCGGCTTTAAAACTTTACACAAGTGAAATAAAATTTACGATCTATACGTGGTAGCAAATTCGATTCGAACAGACGGAAAAAACGGTATGAAAGAGATCTGGTGATTATTCCTATTATAAAAATAATAATTTACTTCCAGTAATGCTGTTGCGCTATTCATTATTCAGCGCAATGTTGAAAAGTGCCAAGTAATGCATACTAAAAATTATCAAGCGCGTAGCAAGAACTGCTATGTCTATGGTAAAAAATGACAACGGCGCTTGATACTTTTCACCTTGTTGAGCAGTGATGAATAGCACAACAGCATAGCTGGAAGTAAATCATTATTATCATAGGAATAATCATTAGATTTCTTCCATACCGTTTTCACCTTGTGGTTAAAAAAAAAACAAAAAGTTTCGACGATATCTTCTTGTCGAAACTCGCACAAAGTTTTGCGCTGTTCTTTAGGCAGCGTGTTAACGAGGTCGACTCTACCGGATAATAATTTTGAAAGAGAACAATATTGTAAATCAAAGTAACGTTGTGATTTCGATACAACACACGTGGTTTCATTTTACGGTATCGTCGCGTTTGAATAAGGTAAATTACTGCGGTTTCAAATGCGAAGCTATGTAGCTCGACGAGCATATTTAAAAAACAGCGCGTGTATCTCAGTACAGCACGTGATGGAAGTGAAACTTCTTTGGCGGCCGTTGCATGCCAAAATTTATAATAAAGAGTATATTTGATTTTGTATCTTGGGATTGGGGGGGGGGGGGGGAGAGGAAAAAGACGGAGAGAAAGAGTGTATTTCAAAAGGCATATATAATATATAGTGTTGGAAGGATTCTTACGTATATAAGAATAAGCCTTCGGACACAATATCAATAATACTTTATTTGTGTCGTGATTTTCCATGGATTCGTCATAAAATCAATATTCGTGAAGAAAGTAACAATTAATTCATTTCTTCGCTTTCCATGAGATCGTCAGCTGGTGCGTCAACGTGTATAGTAGATACTATAGCACTATGGTGACTGAAATATGAGACATATGTTCTCGACAAAGCCTTTTTTCGCACTCTATATTCTCGATTACGCTCTGCTCCTGTTTTGGGCATCACGAACTTTTCAGAATAGCATAATTCATATGATTGAATTACTCATCACTTAGAGCTTCTTTAAAACGTCCAAAAGACCCAATAAAATACCTTTTCATCATATTTGTTATTAATAGAATGAATGTCATGATCATAACAATTATAACGTCAATATTAGTAGTAAATATTTATTATTTATCCATCGATGGTTAACCGTCCATTGTATCCATTGAAAAATGTCTTATAATATTATGTGCAAATTTATAAAACCTTTTCGAGGGAATATTTTTAATTTGAATGTTTTTAAATCGTTGATACAAATAATAACAATTTTAACAATATAAAAAAAATAAAAATTCAAAATTTCTATTAATGTCATATGTATCATCTTTATTTTTAATATTACAATTTTTTACTTTAATAGAATGAAAACAATAGACTCCCAATATGATATGCATGACAAATACCGCCTGAATATTTTAAACGTAATTATTAGTATGAAAAATTTCCAATCTTACGAATTATGAAATTGAAGATCATTCTAAAAAGTTAATTATTTTGACTTATTATTCTTAAGTCTCACCCATACATATATCGGTACGTGAGTCGAAAAGTATGACACCCCAGATTAATGCCTGAAACTATGATACCTCCGGTTAAATTTAATTGGAGGTGTCATAGTTTCCGGCATTAATCTGAGGTGTCATACTTTTCGACTCGCGTACCGATATAGACCATGGTCCCGCTGCGTTAAGAAGGGGAAAGCGAAGAACCGCACAAAGCGGAGACGAAGAAAAGGAACGCTATGTATAAGTTATCCGACTTATACTCTGCTCTCTCAGTCTCTCTCTCTACAAAAGAATATCTTTCGTCTCTTTTGCGTCACGAAATCTGATGATTTTTCGTGATGCGACCTTGAAATTTTACTCTCAACGCGCCTAAAGAAGTTTTACTTCAAAAACATTGTGATTAGATGATTTTTTTATCGAATAAAATGCACTTGAAAAAACAATGCAGATTCAGGCATTACTGCGCGCCTCATACTCCGTGTCATATATATAAATTGTAATTTTTTTTTTTATTGTAACAATTTAATCTCGTTATTAATTATTGAATAATTATCATGATATTAAAAGTCGCTTCTGATAAACATATCGCGTATTTTTATTTAAACTCCCTTTGTAATAATAATTAAGGATGATTTGCACTCAAATTCCCATCGAAAGGTAAAAATCACTAGGAGTGGGATCGTCTTTTGCTAAAATTTCGTCTATGTGGCCCGTTAGCTCACTTGGTTAGAGCGTCGAATTATCTAAGCGCGCAAGCGCTTTTCTCGAAGGTCGGAGGTTCAATCCCTTCATGGGCACGATTCTATTTTTTATTTTTATTTTTTTTTCATCTCACGAGGATTTAATGGACAATGTTTTATGGGAAATTGAATTCAACGATACACAATCTATTCAACGATATACGATCTGCTGAAACTTTGCAGTCTTTCTACGAGTAGCATCGCGTATATGGTGTTGACTCCTTGTACGCGATAATATTTTTCATACGCTAATTACTACGGGTACGCTGTTGCTGCTGATGATATAAGGTAGAGAAAAAGGTCCTATGTCCTCGGTGAAAGGACACGAATGTCAGATAAGCTGACAAATGTCCTCAATGAATAATAATAAGAGTCCCGGTCCAATTTGTATTTCATTTACATTGGACGACGTGCCTCGGGCTATAAATTATATGGGGGGGGGGGGGGGGGGGGGGGGAGTAAGGACTATCTTTCTGCGTACCACAAGCGAACGGTGAAAATGCGAGCACCGAAAGGACCGACCAACCACTCAACCGCATTCATCGGACCGACTTCTCGATAAGATCAAATTAACGAACTGTTTTTTTTTTCGTTCGTTCCCTTCTTTGAGGATGGTGCAAGAGAAAGAAAAGAGAGAGAGAGAGAGAGAGAGAGAGAGAGAGAGAGAGAGAGAGAGAGAGAGAGAGAGAGAGAGAGAGAGAGAGAGAGAGAGAGAGAGAGAGAGACCAAGACCAAAAGAAAAGGAGGGAGGATTTTGAGCGATAATGATAAGCTCAAAGAATACGGTTAGTAAGGAGGGTAAAAGATGAGTCTCACATGCATTATGCACGTGAAAAAAGGTATGGAAGAGATCTAGTAATTATATTCCTACAAAAATAATAACTAACTCCGAACTGCACTGCTGTGCTACTCATTACTGCGCAACACGGTGAAAAGTAACAAGGGCTTTGTTATTTTTAACTATAGTATGCAATGTATAGTATGCTAGTATGTTATAGTATAGCATAGTATCCTAGTACTGCTGTCATATATATATAACATATAGCAGTACTATACGCTTGATACTTTTTAGTACGCATTTGGCACTTTTAAATATTTTGCGTATAGTCATGAATAGCACAATAGCATTACTGGAAGTAAATTATTTTCATAGGAAAATTCCTTTGATACCCTTATCAACGTGCGGAGCCATCCATTTTCAACAAATTCAATGTCAAACTTTCAAAAACAAATTCACAAATTTCCAGTAACATTTCGCGTGAAAATGCAGCGGCCCATTAGCTCAGTTATGGCTAGAGCGTCGTGCTTAATGACTGTATTAACACCGTTATTAGCATGACATTAATAAAAAAAATTCAAAATCCCTTAAAAATGCCCACAGTTGCGTCAATTTCGCATCGAAATTGCATCAAATTAGGAAGGGAATAGCTATTTTACGCGTACTGTAAAAAAAATACCACATTCAAAATTGTGAATGCAACAGAAGTACTTAATATGAATAATATTCGAACAGCGGCCCATTAGCTCAGTTGGTTAGAGCGTCGTGCTAATAACGCGAAGGTCGCGGGTTCGATCCCCTCATGGGCCACTTTCTTTTTTTTTCCCAATTCCAAACGTTATTAAAAAAAAAATTGTGAATGGTTCTGGTGCAATTTTCAATTCAAAAAAATTAATTATCGATTGGCATTTGGTTGAAAAAAAAAATATAACGATCTTATTCTAGCCAAGTAGTGGGAGAGCATGCGCGAATGTATAGATCGCGTATTATTTACTCTCGACTATCTTTTTAAGATTACGTAAAATGCGTGAGATTTTTGTGCAAAGCTGCATTTACAACAAAAAAATTATTCTTGAATACATTTTATACCATCGAAAATTCAATGGCCCATTAGCTCAGTTGGTTAGAGCGTCGTGCTAATAACGCGAAGGTCGCGGGTTCGATCCCCTCATGGGCCATATTTTTGTTTTTTGTTTTTTTGTTTTCATTTTTTGTTTTCACCGATTTAATAAAATCGTCTCGATATGATCCAGCTCGAACATATATAACAAAAAAATTAATGAAATCGATTTAGGAAGAATGAGAAAAATTATTCAGAACGTACACACGTCTTGACGACGACCGAGGCTCAAGTGTCTCCTTCACGCCTTTAATTTTTCCTTTTCAAGTTTTTAGCAACGTTGCGATACATTTCGTCTCCTTATGTATTTTTAGTGTACGCACATACAGATGTATATATTACGACGTCATTTATTTCTCTCATACACTCGCTTACATATATTATTTCCTGACTGTCCCTTCATTGAAATCAATTTTCATTCGTGTCAAAAATTAGTAATGAGTAATAGAAAAAAATTTCTATTGATTTATATGAAATGAAAACAATGTGAATTGCATTATAATTGGAATTATCAGAAATTTTAAATTATCCTGTGAATTATTTATAAAGTTTATATTTAATTTCCCATTTTTGTATTAAGGTAGTTCTATCGCTGCAGACTAGTCAATTAGCTATAAATGTCTAAATGATGATTCCTAAAAATATTGGATATATGGGTTAAAATTAATAAATATTAAATAAGCTTACCCAGGTGAATACAATTAATCAACGGTTTATTACAAATAATTATGTAACTAGTAAAATAGTAATTGCAACGACTCAAGTATTACTAGATCTCGTATGATATTTACGTGTGGCAACGTTGCGTTTTCTTTCTCTTTTCATTCTCGTGCCCTCTCACTCTCTCGCCCGCTCTATTGACGTTGACGTGAAGAGGTTATGTTGTTCGACTTGTCAAATACCGCTTTCATTTCGATATCGCGTTGCCACATTTTTTCACCGTCACGACATTATGCCATAAGTTGTGTATCACTACCCGGATGCTCGTATTAAAATCAGTATAGCTTAAAAAATTGGTCGACAATCATATTTTTTTTAGGCCCGTTAGATTTTTACATGTTTAATGAATCTAAGTCTCGTTTTTTGTAAGAATCTTTTGGATTTTCGATAAGATATATATCGTTTTAAAGTGACCGGAAATCGGTTCTTCTATATACCGAAGCAAATTTGCCTTGAGGAACTGGCATTTTCAAGTATTAATTTCTCCGTAATTAGGTCGATAAGGGGCATTGACGTTTCGCGAAATGAATAAATATATTAAAATTGAAGATATAAAAAAAAAAAAATTTAAATCTTATGGATTAGTTACCACGATAGAACTACCTTAAGGTTGTTATGCTGTTTACTCAGCCAGGGGAAAGGACGGGGTCGGTCCGCGGTGAGCGCGAGGCATGTACGACGATACAATGTTGCGTCGCTCATGGACGTCCTTTTTCTCTTTCATTATAAATATTCTAAAAACGGTACTGTCAAAAATTCTGAAATTTTTACAGAATATCCAGATAATGTCTTAAAACATATTCATATTGTTCAGCTTATTGGCACCATTTTCTTGTCAGATATTACGTAAATACTGCAAAAATCGGCAGAATTCATATATCATGGGTGCAGTTAACCTACGAAACACATTAACTTTCCGAATTTTTTTCTCAAAAATGGTATTGTGAATCGTACCCAAGTTTCACAGGAACGTAGGCAAAATGATTATATACATTGTGGAAAAATTTGGTCTGCATGGCATAATTTTGAAGTATCGTCATAACAACCTTAAATATTTCATCACATTGGGGACATTAAGAATGTTTTGCTCTTTCCCATCCAAAAATAAAAATTAAATAAAAAACAGAAACCAACGATACCGAAGCCACCAAGGATATTGAGTTTCGTCCACAATAATGTTAAAAAGTTATCAATAAAAATAAATAAACAAAATTTTAACTAAATATTCGGAAGAATTATTTTTGTTTCTCATATGCTTATAAGGTCAATGATTGAAAAAATATTTTATTGTAAAATTTTTCTATGCTGCTATGAGAATGTTTCATTTTTAATGAATTTTGAACAACTTTTTAAAATCTTTATTGAATATTCCATGTGATTGATGAATCATGTAAACGAAACGATTTTGATTTTTTTAAAGATATGCCTATAAGAAGATCAATAATGTTGAAATTTTGCAAGGGTTTTTCAACATCGCTATTTTTCAGCTATGTGTCCAACACATGTCAATAAGAATTACGTAAGATTTTTTACTTCAAAACCGTTTAGAAAATTCACTTGTTCATTATAAATCAACGCACGTTAAAAAATTATAAGTCCCTTGAATATATATATATATATATATAAATATTTTCGTAAAAAAAATCGAGTTTGAGTTAATGTGCAATAAAAATTATAATAATTCACAGAAATTCTTTAACACTGGTATGCAACAGGTTGGCAAAGTTTTTTAAAATCTTTCGATAAACTGACGAAGAAAGCAGGCTAGATTAATCAAGAGATACTCAATTCTATCTCTTTTCATATCTGTACTGAATTGTAAATTTTGAAAATTTACAACACAATAGAAAACAGTAAAAAAAAAGAAAACCTGCATGTACGTGACATCAGAACATCGGCCCATTAGCTCAGTTGGTTAGAGCGTCGTGCTAATAACGCGAAGGTCGCGGGTTCGATCCCCTCATGGGCCACTTTTTTTTCTAATTTCTATTTTACTTTTATTTCAACGCATCATATTAGAACATTTCGCCACGTTCAGCCATCATCGAAGCATAAAAAAAAAGACTATATTGCGGCATATTTAAAAGAATTATTGTTTCTCAGTAGCGGGCAACCAATGCATGCCTTATCTGACGATAGAGGCGATACATGACTTTGGTTTGCGGTACAAAGCCCTCTATCGTAGCAAACGTGCCGTATGACATGGTCACTTGCGATAACTTACGACCGATAAAATATAACAATAACGATGGCTACATCGCGTCGAGTAAAGTATCGTATATACTCGGCAAGACTCCAATATATATACATCAAGACAGACTGAGCGAGAAAGTTCAGGCACAGCTGCGTATTCATCGTATATATACACACACACACACACATATATATACCGTCCGCATTGTTAGCACATGAAAAAGTTGGTGCAAATTTCGTTCAAGTGGGGTGAATTTCGACCACCTGGGTCTCTTAGAGTCTGAGGCTTTGAGGTATAGTTCTATCGATTCGACTGCTCACAATTGTTTTTTTTTTAATTTTCTACACTCATTAGTTATCAACTTATCTAAACGTGTGGGCGAAATTTCGAAGTGACTGACCATTCCAAATTTGAGATAATCGCTGTTGAAACCAGCAACTTCTTGTATGTATCACCCATACCGAAAGCATATGCCAATGTACTGCTTTGTCTTGTGGATTTTAAGATTGTTGTGCTTATCTTTAAAAATGTTACCATTCGGATCAAGATTTTCCACAATGTATATGACCCCTTTATCTACCTTCCTGTAAAACTCGGGTACGATTCACAGTACCGTTTTTGAGAAAAAAAAAATCGGAAGGTTGACGTGTTTCGTAGACTAATTGCATTACTGTTATGAAGATCTTCCGACCATTTTGCAGTATGTAAGTTATATCTACTAATAAAATGTTATCACGAAGCTCAAAAATAAATACATTTCAAGAAGCATTACTTGGATATTCAGTAAGAATTTCAGAATTTTTGACAGTACACTCTTTGGGATATTGATAATGAAAGAGGACCCGCTTGTCCGTGAGCGGCAAAAACATTGTATCGTCAATGCATGCCCCACTCGGCCCGCACTATCGCGCTGATCTCAACCCAATCCCCTGACTGAAAAACGGCACAACAACCTTAAACTGATACGTGAATTATATTAAAATGCCACAAACCGGTAGAGACGTACTGGCCGGAAATTTTGTAAAAATTTCAGAATAATTGACCATCAAGTTTTTCGGATATCATGAATCAAAGCTATACCTGCTAGCGCCTACGTTTCGGCTTATTTCCCGCAACCAGTCGCGACAGAACTACCTTATAACCTTTATATAAGTATGTGCCTGTATTATGGTTCAAGCCAGAGAAGTTGTATTAACTGCTGCTGTATTGGTAATCAACTAGGGACTGTTTGGTTTTGAAGAAAAGAAATTTCGATTGTACATTTGTCTAGACAATCCAAGCGCTCTGGGACAAACGCATACGCTGTTTTGGAAAAATCTTCATTGCACATCGTTCAATTTCGGCTGAAATCCAATACAACGAAATGGACCATCGATTTATTTTCTTATTGTAAATTTCAGCGATAATATATCTCATTAAAATAATGGTCTTTTGCATGCACTCCCCTACGTCAGAAACACCCACTGTCCCGTTCCTTCATCTCATGCGAACTTAACCGTCGGGTTGTCGAACCAATGTACGTATATATGCGATGACCATTATTGACGACGTGTTTTATGAGAGAAAAACACAGAGAAGGTCACAGATGCTCATGCGTTTACGTCTGTTTCAACGACTACATAAATGACGAATGATCGTATAAGACGTATTATAGCGCATGGTCCCCCATGTTTGTATGGGTACGCTGAAAACGAAGAAGCGAACCGCAATGGCGCAGTCACATTTCCTGGTACGCGTAATAAGATTTTCTCGATTTCATTGTTCAAGGGG
>OY751315.1:19722828-20078335 GCA_963564615.1 Rhorus exstirpatorius
CCACGCATTGAATTAAGTACATTATTTTTATATTGACCGTATAGTCTTGTGTGTGACAGACTTTAGTCATGCGATCGACTGTTTTAGTTATAAAATTTGTTGGAGAAAAAATAACATCTGATAAGACGATAAAAGCGGTTAGGGTTAATAGTAACTGTGTATATGTCCTTCAGCACTTGAATAAATTTTTTTTTTTTAAGTATTTAGTTTAATACTGATAAATACTTAGAATTCGCATGAATTATTGCAACTCCCGTAGCAGAGGGCTGGCCAGCTTGTCGGTTATATCGTAAATTGACTGAGTTGTGCTGATCATTCATTCGACATTTCTTTGTAAAACATCCCATGACCCACGTTTTTTTTTTTAATATAATCTATCGAAAGCTTATAATTTCGTGAAAAAATTGATTATTAAATTAATCACTTCTCCAAGTAGGTTCATTGTTTCAATTGAAAATGTGTCGAGCTGTTTTTTTTTTATTCGTATATACCATATAATGAAACAGCGATTTCTGAATCAAAATTTGTGGCGAAAAAAAGTGGGCAACGTAATCTGAAACTTTGCTGTCTTAAAAAAAAAGAGTATTTCGGGATTAAAATATTTTAAATTCCCAAAATTGCACAATAGGCGCCAAAGTGCAAGGACTACATTAACGACTGCTGAGATAAACATTTGTATAAATTCGAAAAAAAAAAGAAACGTCAGAATTGAGGGAGAAAAAACGCAAATCGCTATTCTCAATCCTCAAAATGTCTCGGTTTGCCTCTCGTTTGTACCTGTTAGTTAATTGTACACATTGCATATCCTCGATCTCCCCAACTACGCATGGTTAATATTACTCTTCACGGGAAGATTCTGTTAATCTCGCTCTCATATCTGCACTTGACAAGCGGGAAATGTGGATGATATATCCCACAGATATGTGCGCTTACGAGCTCACCAAAGAAGCGGACAGAATCATCGTTCCACATTATGTGTGCGAAAGTGCCTAATTGAAGCGTCTAATTTCTCTACATAAAGAGGAACACTCATTTGGTATCGCGCAAAAACAAACAAAAAAAACAAAACCATTTCAACATAGACAAACAATTTGATAATATTTTTAAGCACTGAAAAAAAGTTCGAAAATTAATTTAAAAAAAATGGAGAAAAGAAACGTTCATATGTAAAAATTGAAATAGAAAACTTTTTTTTATCAATTGCTATAGTAATTGTTTTGCGGCATTATCATTGTTCATGCTCAATCTTTCCATTGACTCGCGTCTATAGTTAAGTTTTATTTGTATTTTTCGTTTTATCGAGCTGCATCTCGAGGGAATCAACTGATTTTTTGGGACATGACGTTGGATAACCAAGACATCTTTAAAAAAATATATATTTATATATATATATATATATTAGGGCGATTCAAAAAGGGCCTTTTTTTATATTTTTCGCTAAAAAGGGCCATTTTTCACTAAAAAATAGGTCACACGATAGGGCTGGGCTGAAAAAATTTTTTTACTACTGCCTCAACGACGTTGAAATTTTGAAAAAAGGCTATTTTCGGGAATTTCAAAATTGAGGTATCCGTAAATCCTTCGGTGGCTATGTTTTGTATAACGAAACAAAAATTTTTGTAAAACCTGAGATGCGTATGATTTTTTTTTAGTACCGAAAAATTTATGTTGAAATTCGTAAAAACTAATTTCAAAATAGATTTTGTAAACGCGGTGAATTTTTTCCGGCGTCACTGTGAATACTGCAGTATGCTCCGAGCACACATTCGCACGCACTGTTTGCTATTAAATAAAGCTTTTGGTCCTGTAGGTCAAGCGAAGCTGAAGATGAAATGTTTACCTGACAAATACGACGAGCATTCCTGCCATTAGTCCGATTTAGGATGAAATCTCGCCGGTATTTGCGCGTATGCTCTGGCCCGCACCAAATCACGGTGTGCAGGCGAGACTTGGAAGGTGAACGGTCTGACGACGGTAGTGCGATATCGATACGGTGGGGCATTATTTCGAAATTACAAGATCACTGTTTAAATGATCTAGCATGGTGAAAAAGTTGTAAGATAAATTTATTTTTCCAAGATATTGATAAATTTTGAATTTGTCAATTCTAGTTTGCTTAAAAAGCATGGCTGTTGTATATGTTGAAGCACAAACTGATTAAATGTCTCTGTGCGAATGAGAAAAATGTTTTTACTAAAAAAAGAGAAACAAAAATTAAGAGTCAGCAAGAGCCAAAATACCAAGACATAACATGCTGACTATAAATTAAAAAAAAACCGATTTCAATAACAATGCAATGACAAACACAAATTTTTCAATAACACTTGAAACATTAACGGTCCTTTTTTTTTAATTTCAAAATTTTCTACAATCAGAATCCCTCAATCGATTCTTGCCAAATTCATTACCAACCGCGGATGTGACTGAAAGTCTATTTGTGTGAAAAAAATGTTGGCTCATTAACGAAAAATTTGTGGAAATTAGAACTACTATAGATTTCATTTTAAATTCAAAGTTAATAAAAAATTTGTATTCTTTGAGCGATTTTTGTCAATCTCAGTCCCACGCATCCTTGTCCCATACACTATCAATGTACAAACTTTTGGCTTGATGGCTAACCATTTGCGGTAGTCCGAGCTATTAGATATATACATTTTTTTAAATTCTATATTTTTTGAAATCCGAAACTCTTAAGCGATTATTTCCAAATTCAATACCAACCATGCTTTGGAATATATATTTGCGTAAAAAAAAATTAGCTTGATGGCTATAAAATTACGAAAGTGACCATAAAATTTTTCGCAAAATTGAATATTCCGCAAAACCAAAAATCGTGAAGCGATTTGAACAAAAATTGCAGTAAACAAAGGTGGGTACATGGTCTTCCTGTGTACCAAGGTTTAGCTTTATTAATCAAGTAGTTCTCCGGATAAACGCATTAACCTTGAAATTTTTTTTTCGTAACGAAGCCTTATGAGAGGCAAAAATGTTCAATCGAAACCATTTAGTACTGCCAGATAGTGTGTCGATCATGATCTAAAAAGTACAGTTTCTCGCTTCGACGAGACACATTTTGCACAAATATAAAAAACCTCACGGACGACGTGACTAGCTTCCCGTTTTGATATGTAGAAGAATGCGCTTTCGTTAAAAGTTAGCAAAATTTAACTATTCCTTTATTATGCACGGAAGCATATTTTGGAAGCAATTATTTTCTAAAATGTCAAGATGGACAAATTTAGAAAAATTTTATAATACCAGCATTACAGCTGGTATTATCCAGTTTTATTATGTTTGTTCAGTAAATAAAAACCACTCAGAAGACCCACTTCCCATGCCTCCCGTGCAGAGCACAAGAGGTGAACGATCATCGATGACTGGAATTCCAATTTGGAAAATCGGATTTCCAAGTCGTTCTCACGCTCAAGGAAGAGGGTTATATCTCCTCATCGTGGCTGCATCAACTCCACTTTTGAGAATAGAGTATGTGAAGATATACTACAGAAATGATCCTGTGAAGTATGATCTTAATTTCAACAAGCACTCGGCGCTTTCTTATAAAGGCTCTGAACATGTCTCGCTAGTGAGAGAGGCAAAGCGCTCTCTCTACCATCTAGCGGAAGAATGCCGAGGCGGACGAGACCCCTTTCTCTCTAACTCTGCCTGTCTGTCTGTCTCCCTCTCCCGCGCTCTGTTTCTGTCTCTCACGGACTGATCACGTGTTCGGAACGTGGCCGGCTATTCGGTCTACAGCATCATACTATAAATAAATACAGTTTCACTCAGAATATACGTGGCTGATTGTAAGCCGGTTCAGCATATCGTCACGAAATGCTTTCAAGTATACAGTTCAAGTATTATTATTTTTTTATAACAATTTAGTGTATCTTTGAGTAATTTTTTGTCGGTCCCAAGCCCATTGTGATGTGTTGAGATCGTGTAATAACTACCGGAATAATGCAAATTCTCAATATTTATTACTAAACTCTGATGACATTATCGAAGATCAAGAGTAATTATTGGCGCAATTATTAATCCAAATATTTTATATTGAATTTCGCCTGTATACGTGACACACGCCAAATTAATCTTGTGTGTCTGATTATTGTGATTTTGAGTGAAAGTTTGATGTTAAGGATGTTAAAATAATACGGATATTTATTTTCTAGTGTAGGTTTTACAAAATGGTTACAAGTAATAAGTGTGAATGTTTGAAGTAGACTGACTAAAACTAAGCGTCGTGAGATTCGTTTTACATTATAGTGGGGAATTTCGGAGATTGTGATCGGTTGGATGAAGTGTAGGCGTGGATGATTATATTTTTAAGGGAAAAACTAACGGCTGATTCAAGAACGAAGAGTGTCCAACATCTGCTAAGCAATAAAGAATATATAAGGGTATTTACTGCGTCGGTACGGATCTTTCGGAGGTACTGTGTGGGAAAAATCTAAAATGTATGTAAAAGGATAGTAAAATTTGGAGGCTTGAATGTACGTGGGTCACAACGGCCTGCGTTCTATTACGTTGCAACAATAAAAATATAATTATTATTATTGGATGGTTTAATGCGGTAGCATGGTATTTTTTATTTTCGCGCATAGGAAACATGTGACCAGAGGGACGAGAAAATTCCGGAAGGTAACAGGGTGTGAATATACGAGGGGGTTGGGGGGGGGGGTGAACCCTGGAACGTATAAAACAGACCGGCAGCGACACGCGAAGGCGACGATAAACAATGCGGGCATACATTACTTACAGTCGGCCTATATCAAGATCATTGTGCTATTTCGGTGCATTTGTGCGAACAACGTGCGATGCTATTGCTGCACTGCTGCGCGCTTAGCCCTCGATGGACCAGGTATATATATATATACTATGTGTTGTCCTGCAGCTCTCGACGCAAGCCACCGGTTTAAGCCACTTAGTTGTATACAGACTCTATAGGTGACCATTTATCCTGGCCTCCTGTCCCATTGTATGTCAAAAGCGGCCGGGAACAAGGTATATGAAACGAAATGCGATAAAACCTCGGATAAAACCAATTGCGATATTTATCATTCGAATAATCTGAACCATTCTGTTGTAATAGTAATAATAATCATAATAATAATAATATTGTTTTTTTTTTTTCAATTTCATTTAATTCGTGTGTTCCAACGTATACTCTTGCAGGTTTTTACGTATAACCCATCCCATGTTCCCATTTGATCCCTCCTATCACTCCCTATCCGCACTTCGCTAAGCTAACCTAACTTCCGTAGAGTCCGCAGCTACTTTTTATCTACACTGTATCGCATTCACCGTGAAAAAGGGGAAACTGCGGAAAACCCATGCCGATACAGACGGCCTTATTTTTACTGAGTTTCCGATATGTTACCATCAGAATCTTAGTAAAACTGCTTCCCGCTCTGTAGTCGACGCGCCAAGAGAATGCACGGCTAAGCGGTCACCCATCCAAGTAGTGGCCTCGGCCATTGCTGCTTAACTTGCAAGATCGCCAGAGCCGCACACCGACCGCGCGTCTACTACCGTCGATAATAATAGTTATAAAAATAATAATTATTATTTTAATGGTTATTATTATTATTGTTCATGAATGCTTCAAGTATTTTGTCCAAATTTTTATTTTATATAGTCAACCGTTAACGGCATATAGCTTGAGCTCGGAATTTAGTGACTTTTTTTGCTCACGGCACAACTTTTTCGTATTCAACTTTGTTTATCATGTGAGACAAATAGTTTTTGTGACGAAGTGGTATCTTCAAAAATCTACCAATCTCCCGAGAATACAATGCAAACAAGTTGTGACTTTGAATAAGCTTTCATAGAAGACATTTTTCAAATAATTTTCGATACAAGTAAAACGTGCAGTTTTATTAAAAATAAAGAATTTTTTTTCAGCAAACATGTTGGCGCTTGATTTCATTTCACAATTCACAAAATGTTCTCTCATTAATACAAACTGACGAGGCTTTTTTGTCTGGATGGTTGAACGCCTTGTTCGTATCGTATTGTCTCATAAAAACGTCATACCCGTTGTACGGTAAGATAAGAACTGTTTGCTGAATGAAAAAAAAAGTTTGATACGAGAAGTCAGTGTTCCGAATAAACCTGGGAATGAAATTTATTTAAAGTGGCATTTTCAGAATTATAAAACCGTTCATTTATATAGAAAAAAAAACACAACATTTTTTTGCAATAAACTACACGTGATGTTCGATTGTACAGAAAATTCTCACTTTTACTTGCGAGACAAATAATTTTCGAGTTAACGTTGCTTAAAAAACAAAATAACAAAATTTGAAATTTGACGTATTTTGAAAAAAAAAATTACTTGAATCCTCCTTGAATAATGACGAATTTTCACAAATTTATAAATTTTTCGGATTGCGTTGGGATTCGAGCGCTCGGAAATTTATGGAATACCTCGTATATATGTATATATATTATATATATATATTAGGGCGTTAAAAAAATCGATTTTCCAACGGGCCACGCCTGAAATAATTATTTTAGGAAGATAAAAAATCTATTTCAAAAGATGAGAATTTTCGGTCGAGTGGAAGATCCACCGTATTTGATTTTTCATTTTTTTGCCCCTTTTTATCGAATTTTTCATGAATAAAATTTTTCATGGTAAAATTTTTTTTTTAAGCTCACAGCTGCCAGATCAGTTTGTATCTTAAATAAGATGCTCTCAGAATTTCAACTCTTCGGTAAATATTTAATGGGGGCATCAAACGATTTTTCTGATTATTATTCAATAAAAACACATAAAAACATGATATTAGTCAAATTTTATTTTTATAATTCACTTAATTTTTTTATTCGATGGCGTTTGTTGGCGCTAGCTCTTTCTTTTGACAAGTGGGATACTGCTCCAGATGAAATTTGAAAACTTGCAAAAGGTATTGCCTTTGATCTTCGTTTTTTGTCAATAATAAATTTAAATCCTGGGCCAAAGCAAATGCTCTCTCAGAAGTATTGTTAACTACTCTCAAACCCTGTAAAATTTCCATACATTTTGATACAAGATGCCTGTTTTTCAGATGTATTGTTTTCGATGATTCCGGACTCACGTCAAGAAAATCGTATGGCAAATTATACTGATTAAACAAAAAAAGTGACCGTTCAATGATTAAATAACTCACATCTTTATCAGACAGCACCGTCTCATAATCAGCCTCTTCGACTACAACTCGTGTTTTGACTATCTGGTGCATCCTCTTGTTGCAGCAGTTGACAAGTTTGCTCCCGAATGGCAGTCAACTGCTAACAAATTAAAGCAACGGAACTTCATCTACCAAGTTCATTTTTTAACAGGAGTTTATTTAAAGTTTTATTCAATTTTCAAAGTGATACCCATAAAGCAAACGGTTCTATTCACTCATTATGAACGATAGTTTTGAAAAATAGTGAAATAATAAAGTGAAAATCCGTTTGGGATCCAATTTAAACATGAATTAGAATGATAAAACTGTAAGAGCATCTTATTCAAGATACAAACTGATCCTTTGGCAGCTGTGAGGGCAAAATTTTTTTTTTCAGCAATTATTGATCATAAATTCGATAAAAAAAGGAAAAAAAAATAAAAAATGAAATGCGGCGGATCTTCTACTAGACCTAAAATTCTCATCTTTTGACATAAATTCTTTTTCTACCTAAACTATTTCAGGCGTGGCCCGTTGGAAAATAAATTTTTTTTAAACACCCGAATATACATATGTCAAGGATGAAAGAACGGAATAGTCGTTACTTTCTTCTTTTATTCGGAAGAGTTGGCATTACAAAAAAAAAAGGAAGAATGAAGATCAGTCAACGAAAGAATCGTTGATCGAATTATGACGTCTCCTTTTAAAATCGAACATTAAATCTTGTTAATCAAAGTTCGGAGTGCTGCAATTTGTTTTTGTTATCAATAAAAGGGTTTAATATACGTCCCACACGCAAAACTGCAAGTTCTCGGGTAATATCCGGTCATTCTCCGACATACATATATATATACATTATACATATTATAAAGATTTGCGATTTCAGCGCATAAATCGTTGTAATTGCAGAGTGCATTGACTCACGTACAGGGGAGAGCCGATGCACCGGTTATATGCAGGTTGAAAGAGGGTGTTTTTTTTTTAATTTGTCTTTATCCAGAAACGTGGGAGCATCGCATCAAAACGGGGTTCGTTGGAGGGGCCCCCGGGGGACTTCTCCGGCTGAGTTTGTCGATAGCCAATTTCTCGTTTACTCCTCGGAACAAAACGCCCGAGCCACTTGGCCACAACACGCTCGAGCTTGGCCCAATCTCCGTCGTGTAATCTTCTTTTTATCGGCTCTGACAAAAAGCCTCCAATTAGCTGGCATAACATTACCGTAATTACGGAGAGAGAGAGAGAGAGAGAGAGAGAGAGAGAGAGAGAGAGAGAGAGAGAGAGAGAGAGAGAGAGAGAGAGAGAGAGAGAGAGAGAGAGAGAGAGATAGGCTGCTCCGTTGGCCGGAGTATACGAGAACGCGATATCGGACCCCGATATGCAATTGCCTGCCAAAACATCCAATCGCTTTTTCCGGCCGTATATATATGTGTAACATCGGTATACTCTGTACAGCACTATAGCACCTTAAATTCTACGGCATACACTTTTGACTCGATGCGCCTTTTCATGGAGCAAACAAGCTCTGGATGGAAAGTGAGATTTCAAAGAGCGAGGAGACAAAAAAATTAACGATATTATAATTTTTTTAAGCTTTATTTGATAATTCCGAAGTTAGTCCGTTATTATTAAACGCTGTATTATCATTTATTTCGGAGAAAATGAACCGCTTATAATGAAACCCAAGATAAACTTATTGAATTACATGTTGAACAAAATCCAGTGTTGCAACTCCGTCTTTTTCCGATAAATCCTACAGAATGGAGCGTGCAGAAAAGATCGAGAATTTTTTTTTACATAATTCGGAAAACTTATCAAGTCCACAAAATATCGAATTTGATGTAGGAAATTTATAGAACCAACCCGAATTTATGTTCTTATTATTTCTCATGATATTTTATATAGATATTAAATGAGCGCACTTGGGAAAGATCGCGCAGGAGGTTAGTGTATTTCAAGAGCGCGTAACATGAGATATGAAGCTTCACACCGGAAACTCTCGCAGACGGTTAACTGATAAACGCAGGCACGGATTCCTCATCGTTGAGGTTTCGCGTTTCGGTAGCGTGTGTTCAAGCTCATGTATATTACCGATCACGATACATATTGTAGAAACTGTAACTGAACGCCACGTGTGTCCGTTATATGTATATATATATATGTATTCCGAATATTATGGAGAATCGTTGTGTCTCGTGTTCGCATGGATGGAAGGAGGAAGCGGAATAAGCAAAATCTGTATCATTTTGACCGGACAATCCGAGTATCCCCAATCAAGCATACCAAGTGCAAGAGTGATAAGATGAACTGAGTAGCAAAACCGGGCTCGGATGAAAGCTCTCGCTCGAGTTACATCGACCCCACGGGCGACTCTCAATAAATTATTCAGAGATCATAAGAAGTGCGTTTTTCGAAGGCAGTTATATATCCAATGGAGAGCAGCTGGATATGCTCTCGTTTGTATATGCCAGCGAGCAAAACGAGAAAATTTGCCTCCCGTGCGGTTGCGCGAATGTGGGAATTGATACCCAGGCATTACGTTTATGTATACGACAAAGTCGTACCATTAGCCTTGGTCTCGTCATACGGGAATGCACAGCTTTGCTAATATTACAAGCGCATGTGGCATGAGACTCAAGTACATAAATAGAGAGAACCGGGGATGAAAGCGGCATTTTGGGTTTCGGTCGATATTTCAATATGATTACCGTCAAAATTAAACGTCATCCGTGTGTCCGTCAGTCTGCTACATTCCCTTGCCTTTAAAAAGATTTCTGAATCATCAACGTGTTCAAAATCATTTCGCTACAGAACCCGTTTGAGTGAGTGAAAAAGGAACGGCTATGAGCGTTTTAGGGTCTGTTACTTTCGTCACCAAGGGTCATTGGAAACGTGTACATTGCAATGAAAATAAACTGCATACCGAAACAATCGTCATTGAACCATATATAGGTTACACCTGACACGAATGAATACCTTGCATAGCTCAATCAGCGATATCATGTCAGTATCGCCTATTATTTAATGAAAATCAAAAGAAAATCACGAGCTGTCTGGAAAGTATAATTTCGGCATGCAATTGTCATTAAATATTGGGTGGCGGTATAGCCTTTCGGAAATCACTTTTCCTGTCCTACTTCATATGCAAAATGCAAACTGATTGATAGGCACCATATTGACTATTAAGAATCAATAAGACGTATCCAGCATCACTTGACATATGTGATTATAGATTTTTCGACTCTTTTACGACTCCTTTTCGATTCTTATACCTGTCAATAGAATAATACATATTCGTAAGAATAATATAAGGGCACTTGAATAATACTGTGGTCGAGCCCTTGCCGCTCTTATCGATATTTTTCTTGTACACTTGTACAAGATCTTACAGTGCCATGAACATACGTATATAATAGTGTCGCTGTGGTCAAAGCTCCAGCTCCACATTATCCAGTATCAAAGTCCCGCGGAGCACGCAGCGTCTGAGGTAAAGAAAAGAACGAGAAAGAAATAATGTGAAACGAGGAAAAAGAACGAAGGATATATCGCATGAGAGATGCTTGTGGCAACGACGTCGGCAAAATCAGAGATTTGATCGTAAATAAAATTATTTAAAACACGAGGAATTCGGGCGTTCGGAGCAGCTGGTGCGCACTCGCGGCTGCTCGTCCGCGATCCGCTGCTGTGGGGCCAGAATCAACCGCAGAAGCTGGTATCATCGCGACAGGAGAAGCGAAATACAGCCACGTTCGCGGTCTCGTTGGCCGCTGCTATGGTGCGCCCAAATCGCGGGACATACATGTAATTCGTCGTTTCTCTCATCCGGGCCCCCCCCCCCCCCCCTAACTACTCGATTCACCCTCGTGGATCGTTTCTTTCCGATAGCATTATACCTTCCAAGCCGGCCGAATATATACGTCGTTTTTCCTCTATGGCTCATCTCATCGATGTTCTTCCTTTCTTTTTCCCCTTTCTCCTCTCTTTTTGGCTCATTTTTATTCCCTCGTTATTCTCCTCTCCCTCGCGTTGATTTGCCAGCCACCTGCCAACTGTTCGTTCCCTTCTTTCTTTTTTTCCTCAAGCATAGCAGCGCGCCTCCCTCCGGACGAACCGATAAAATTTTTAACCAAATCCAGATAAACGTAATTATATTTTGCAATTTTTTGTTGTTGTTTTTAAGATAGCTCATTCGCCCGCTGCTCTTTCTCGATCGAACGGCTATTGATTTATCTCTGGGCAATATATATAGTGAAAAAGGGGGAAAAAAAAAACAAAAATTACGAGAGGAAGGAAAACGATGTGGGCAACAGGACTCGAGGGATAATTCACCAAAAAAAAAATGCATTTTTCGGCTTCGTGTCTTTAATGAAATACGTATTATCAGAGATTGCCAGGAAATCTCGATCGTCGATTCATTTTTAAAGTTTGTATTACCTTACAGGCCTTGAAAGCTCATTATATCATGCAGTGTATATTTTATCTGGAAGAGAAAGAGCAATTGCTATTCGTGTCTGGGTGTTTCCATGGAAAGCTCCTCGCACGAGAGGCGACTCTCTCGTGTGACGAACGATTACACGCCACATCGGCGCATCGGGTGAAACGTTATATAGGATATGTATACGACGAAGGATACTTGTCGTGGCACTTTGGTAGGAACAACGAGGGATATATAAAGAAGCCCTGCTCTTCGTGGTATGTATATCAAAGACGAAGATCTTAAACCCAGAGCCGCTTATATGTATGTATACTTTTAGATATCGGGTACACTTTTGCGCGAAGGACGCGTGCATACACATCCTCATTGCATGTTATTTTATGGTAGCTCTCGGTATTCACGTTGTCAGGATGGCCATATAGTGCCGGATTGCTTCTGCAGCGTTCGGTATGCCTCTCACCGAGGCTCTCGGTTTTCAATTCACGCGGCATATACGAAGCTTCCATGAAGCACGCGAGAAACGCGGTTGTGCTTTACGACGTTGCTCCGCGAATCCCTCTTGCGAGCGCAGATTGTAATTTTATCGGGAGCGGGTGTATGGTGGACACACGCGCGTAGAAATTGCGAATGCGAAACGACCGATGGAAAAACGTATTATATATAGGGAGAAGAAACGGGGGATTAATTTGTTGGTTCTGTGAGTAGACCAACGAGCGATTGTTCATGGATGTTGAGGCACGTTTGCAAATATTTGAAGCTTATACGCTTATATCCGGTGTGTACTGCGCGCCACGGGTAACACATTGATACACTGCTACGAACTTTGTTTCCAGTCTTACGCGTAGCAACGGCAAATCACAATAGATTTGAAAATCTTAGGTGTATCCTGTATCTATATATATATATATATATATATATATAAGGGCCATAAAGTTACAGCTGAAAGTGTATGGACATGCCCGATGAAATTCCACGAAAGCTCGTCTGAAAAATATATATAGTTACGACACCTCGATAGTCCTTGCTCTCACTTCAGTAATCATTAGACGCTACAACTCGCTGATCATTGGATTCAAAAGGAACAGCCTCGCATGAAAGATTTGAGCTATATAGCGGCAGAACCAGCTTGGCAGTAGCTCGTCAAATTCGAGGGCTTTCATTGTATTTGGAGATTTAATAATAAGTAAACATCCGAAGGTATGTATAGTCTTTTATCTTACTCTTTGTATCACTATAACAGCGGAAACACTTCGTATACACGATATACATATAGGTAATACTGCTACACGTATTCGCCTGTAACTAAACCGTATACACACGTACAGTCGAATTTGGTTATAAGCAATCCTTCGGGGCTGTAGGGGAAAAAAAAAAAACGCCGAAGAGTCGTAAAATCTGGCTCCCCCACTACAGCGCATCAATGTAGCGTTCTTAATGTGTGTGAGTGCGTCGGTGAAATGCGCAATGCTGCTGGTTATAAGCAATTGGCTTGTGGTGGGGGACCGCGCTGAGCGGACTCGAAAAAAAATCGGAGGGTTAATTGCTTATAACCAGATTGCTTATAACCAAATTCTACTGTACCTACCTCTAGATATAATTAAGGTGGATGGGTTGCCCTGCCAGGATTTTTTTTGATTTCGTATCTCACGGGCGAATAATAAGTCTATGACCCAGGACATATATGAAGGCGGAGGTTCTACCACGACGGTGGCGTGAACGGAGTCGTGCAGTGGCACATAGCTGAGGGCCGGGCATTATAACATACGAAGCGTCTCGTAAAACCGCCAATGCCGTGAATGAGAAAAATAAAGATGGCTAAAGTGCATCGTACGGGTAAGAGAGCGCAGGTCATACGGGGACGGTGCGTCTGAATTTTGTGGCTCATATGGTTCTACCTGGACCACGAGAGGTGCTGCATACCGCTTGTTCTCTTGTGACTTACATGTGTACCCCCTATTCATTTTCCACTGGTACGTATGCATGTATAATTTTGGACACGGGTGTGTGAATCGGTGTAAAGTGTTATTGGTGATGTGGACACATTGCAGTGCAAAATGTCCACATACACATACACACCTGAACCTGAGCGAGTAACCTGAGCTACCCACCGCGGAATTCTCGCGAAATTTTATTAGCCGTGAATGTTTAACATACGTTACACCGGCGTCCGGAAAGTCTCGTGACTCGGGCATTAACGACTGCTCCCTTGGAAACGGGCAAGAGAACGAGAACCTGCACACTGAGAAAGAGCGTGCAGTCTGTGCATAAATATATACTTGAGAGAGAATTGAGACCGTCGAGACTCTTGGAGGGAGAAAAGTTCTTGATATTCCAAAGAATTTTAAGGCTAAAATTTTCCGTCACTTTTTCATTTCGGTAAAAATGTATATTTGAATAAAAATATTTTGACTAACAAATCCTTAAATGAAACGTAGTGACATTAAATAAAAGTTGGAAAACTTCATCGGGCAATTGCTTTCATGGAAATTCACAAGTATGGTACATGTAAATTATTATCCACCTGCCTGCCTATCGCGTCTATAAGGATAATAACATGCATAGAATAATTTCGTCTCGAAATTATTCACAATTTTTTTTTTCGATAAACACCGAGCCCTTCTTAATCAGATGAGACGTGTTTCACACTCGACATCCTGTTGGATACATCATGTTCACTTTGCGACAGGACATTTTGTCCCAATAACGAGTTCGCTAATAGTCTTGGAACGCGTGACCGGCTTTGCATATGCAGTGCACTCGCAGAGTTGATGTGGGAGTATATGCATGGAGGGCTGTAGCCCCTCTCGGAAGTATAGGAGAAGCGGTGAATTTGGTATATATGTGAGAACGAAGGCACAGGTGGCCTGGGGTATAACTGAGAGATTCTCGGCGGCGCCGACGAACTGGCTAACCGTATAACTCGAATTTACATACAGCGGATACCACACCGACGCGGTGCATGAATAAATATAGAGAAAGAGAGGGACGAAGAAAAAGAGCAAAGACAGCGAAGAGAAGAAATGAAACTGAATGATGCTCAGTAGTCCAAACATTCTTCGCAAGCTTAAGGGGATGCTCTATATATCGGACCTTACTCCATATCTCTCTCTCTCTCTCTCTCTCTCTCTCTCTCTCTCTCTCTCTTTCTCTCTCTCTCTCTCTCTCTCTCTTTCTCTCATTATTACATCCACCAGAATACCTTCTTCTTTCTTTTGTCACGTAACTTACTACACTGGCCTGGTGTTTCTGTCAAACCTCTTTCAACAGTCCAGCCAAAGAGAGTTATCTCTCTCAAGATCACGTAGAAGTCGCACTTCGGAGTAGTGCTGAGTGCTTGCCCACCCACACGTGGAATAAAGAATTTAATCCCGCAAGGAGCACGGCAATTCGCTCGCGCGAAGACGATGGCGAGAATATTTAGCGGCATTCCTGCGGGAGCGGGAACTATAGCGAAACGCTGTGTATATAGCACGAATGGCAGAAGAGCACTTTCGCCATCCCTCGTACCATTCAACAATTAAACAACTCATTCGCTCAATTAGAGATGAAGCAATTCGAAATTCGCGTCCTCCTCATTCCCCTTCCCGTTTTCTCAACCCATCTGCGTGTCCTCGGTTGGCGCTCCTATACCTGGTCGGCATTTACGAAACTTTCCTCATTCAATCAGCGCAATCCTCGACGTCCGCTCTGAGTCATCTTCAGCTATACGTATATATATATATATATATATATATATACAAACTAGTCCCTCTATCTCATCCGGTCTCTGATTATTTAACGAATTTTGGCGATACAATAACGAGAGAAGATTCGCACGAAATTTCACAGCGCGACGTTGATAAGCCGCACGGCAGGCGGAAAGTTATTTATACCAGTAGAGATTTTTAAAAAAAAGTAAAGATCGTTGCGGTAATCCTGGTGAGAAAATGCGAATCCTCTCGTCACGCCGAGAAATAAATTTGGTGCTTTATTGGTATAACGAGACGGAGAAATGAAATTCCGGGTGTTGACGCACAGGTATAGGAATCTCGCTGCGATGAACGCGCGAGCAGGGCTACGGGAGAAATCCGCGCCCCATAGAAGTGGTGAGTGGCTGCACGTGCAGGAATCAGTCGAGAGAACGAAATTTTTCTTATCCCTCAAATTTCGTCTATGATTATTTAATTGGTTGATCATAGATGATTGTCTTATTTGATGGTTAATTTAATTGGTTGATCATAGTTGATCGTTTTATTTTTTCCAACGATTCCTAGGACTATACTGATACGATTATTATGTTCATATTGTTGCTTGTCATTGAAACGCTTCAGCTCCTTATCTCATTATTGTTATTTCGTAACTTGACTGAATGTACGTGGAATATGTGCGCGGGTGTCGACATACGTTCGTATAGTTCGTATTTCGGTTCAACAAGCTATGAAAAGGTTGTTGCGGTAGGACGCAGGGCGTCCACAAAGTAGTAGCGGCGATGCAACAGCAGACATACGTCTCGCGATGGAGTTTCTTGTTTGGGATAAGGAGGGAAGGAGGAAAACAAGAACTGTTGGGACGAGTGAGGTTCGCGTTTATTTATCTCCGGTCCCTCCGGCAAACGGACTCTTGCGTGGAATGAGAGATTTGCATGAGAAACCTCTTCGTGGTTGCAATGTATGGTTTCTCTCTCTCTCTTTCTCTCTCACTTGGTTACAGTCAACGAGAGTTCTCTTAGGGACGCAAGAGCCACAGAAAAGTACTCACAACGGATAGATAAACACTCGTCGTCGTCCGCGAACTTGCGTTACCTCTCGCGTCTCTTCCACTACTCCTCCTTCCCGTCCTCATATCCTTCTTCTCTTCATCTCTGTCTTCTTTTTCTCATTCTTCTTCTTCTTCTTTATTCTTTCTCGGGGTCGGCGAAACGCGCGGTTTCCAACGAGTTTTGGTAGACGATCTAGGTAGAAGAGGCTGGATAGATCGTAAGAAATCCTGGGGAGAAGAATGGAAAGGAGACGGAGAAGGGTATCCTTGTCGTTTGTAGGATGAGAGATATGCGGTAAGGAGCATATACAAAACCACGACGACGACGACGACGACGACGGGAAGAATGACAAAAAAGATTCATACAGCCAATACATACATCCTGTCTGTATTATAAAAATAGTTCTCGTTTTAAAATACTAACGAAAGGTACATCCCTGCGATACTTTTAGAATTGTCACCAGATAGGGAGAACAATGTAACATTTTCAATCAAAATTCGATGAAACGACGATATCGTTCCGACGATAAAGTCATTATACGAAAAATTTCATTCTGAAATATTCTATATTCAGCCTACGATGAATGATGATTATTAATTATATTTTTTACGCACGACAAATTCGATATCTTATAAAAATGCTCTTTCTGAAAATGAAATCTGTATATTGCACTCCAGCATTGTCGTGTCATTTCTTCTCAATTCATGAAAAAAATTTGCCAATTTCAATGGATGAGGGAAGAAAGATTCAAGACACACGATGCATCCCGAGCAGAAATTCATTCAGGCTGCCTGATGATTCATCAGGGCCTGATCAGGGATCAATAAGGGGTGCCTGATCCGGCGTGCCTTATTAATGCCAGATAAGGGCCTGATCAGGTATCAATAAGGGGTGCCTGATCCGGCGTGCCTTATTAAAGCCAGATAAGGGCCTGATTAGGTACCAATAAGGCGTGCCTGATCCGGCGTGCCTAATTTGTGTCAGATAAGGGCCTGAGCAGGTATGAATAAGGCGTGCCTGATCAGGCGTGCCTTATTTATGTCAAATATGGACCTGATCAGGTATTAAGAAGACACGCCTGATCTGGCGTGCCTTATTTGTGTCAGATAAGGGCCTGAGCAGGTATGAATAAGATGTGCCTGATCCGGCGTGCCTTATTTATGTCAAATATGGACCTGATCAGGTATTAAGAAGGCGTGCCTGATCTGGCGTGCCTTATTTGTGTCAGATAAGGGCCTGAGCAGGTATGAATAAGGCGTGTCTGATCCGGCGTGCCTTATTTATGTCAAATATGGACCTTATCAGGTATTAAGAAGGCGTGCCTAATCTGGCGTGCCTTATTTGTGTCAGATAAGGGTCTGAGAAGGTATGAATAAGGCGTGCTTGATCCGGCGTGCCTTATTTATGTCAAATATGGACCTGATCAGGTATTAAGAAGGCGTGCCTGATCTGGCGTGCCTTATTTGTGTCAGATAAGGGCCTGATCACGTATCGATAAGGCATGCCTGATCCGTAGTGCCTTATTTATGTCAAAAATTACTGTGTATTATTGTGTTTACGCGGTCACGTTGTTCTATCCAGCCCGTTGAGACAGCGGCTTTTCATCAGAACTCATATACTAATGTCATTTAAATACAAGAAAATAATAAGGAACTAATAGCGTAGTGGTAACGTGTCAGTCGTTAGGAAGGTCGTTAGGTAGGTCTCAGGTAAAATCTTAGGTAGGCTCAAAGTTAATTTCGACGGAGAAACGTCCGGACTATGAAGCCGGAAACACTCGTAAAAAAAAATAATCTCCAAATTTTTAATTTTTTTTTTAAAATGATTATTTAAGAATCGAAAGTGCTGAATTCGTCGATTGGAGGGTAGTGAGATCAAATCCCGGTCAATTACTTTTTTTTTTTTTTTTTTAATTTACAGGGTTTTCAAAAATAATGGAATGTAACAGCTTCAAATTCATTCATCGATCATTCCTAATTGCTAATTTAAAAATAATTATATCTATAGCCGGACGAAATTTCTACTCGGGTTTTATCAGGTCCAGATAAGGCGTTTTATCAGGGCCGGATGAAGCGCCTGATCAGGGCTGAATGAGGCGCCTGATCAGGGCCGGATTTACCAAAGCGTTACACCCTTGATCAGGGCCGGAGTTATTTAGCCTGATCCGGGCCGGATTTAGTATTGTGGCAACCTGATCAGGGCCGGATTTCACCCTGATTAAATTTCTGCTCGGGATGTTCTGTTGAAATGTTTTCCGACTCCCGAAAAACTTTTTCCAGAACAAATATTGATCCATATCAAATACTTGTATAGCAACACACGTATATAATGTATATATACAAATGGAGAAAAGAGTATAGGATACGGATAAACAGAGCTTGGATATCGGGCTCGGTTGAGTGCCATGGATCCTGAGGATCTTGAAGGTTCAAGAAAAACGGCAGAGAGACGCAGAGATGAGAAAAAGACAGATAGAGAGAGAGAGAGAGGGAGAGAGGGAGAGAGAGAGAGAGAGAGAAAGAGAGAGAGAGAGACGAGTCAAAGTCTCTGTTATTATTATCCGAGATAAGAGTGGAGTACGAAACGACGAAGAAGAGATGATAGCGAATGAAACAGAAACACGACGTGAAAACCATCAGAGAAGGGCTTTGGGTGTTGATGGAAGCGGTCTTCAAATTCAAGGGATGAGGCTATGTAGTGAAAAAAGCTGTGAACGAAGTGTTCGAGAGGAGCTCAACATACGTATATACACCACAAAGAATCCATTCACGGCTTCAAGATATATATATATATATATATATGCATTCGCGTGTATATACACACCACATCTTACACAGGAGCTATACGAAAGTTCGTTCGCTTTCGTGAAACACCCGCAGGATCAGCGGCATGTAGGTTCGACAACATCGTTTTGAAAGGACGCGAGGAAGCGAGAAGGGGCGAATCCGCAACGCCAACTTCACTTTGGCAGGGTAGAAGCGAGCAAGAGAGAGAGAGAGAGAGAGAGAGAGAGGAGAGCACCACCAGTGTTTGCCTTTGCGGCAGGAGCGATGTTTGCATTGGTTCGTGCCTCAAGCGGAGCGATGACTGACCACGATGATTATATTACCGTGCCCCGGAACCACATGTGTGAGATCGCTGGGCTGCCGGATTCCAATCCAGGATTCACGCTCTTCTCCACAACTATAGATCCAGCCACCCATTACCGCATAAATATATGTGTCCGACAAATTATATATTAAATTCGAAATTAATAGTTTTAGCAACTTCACGAAGGAACCCACGACACTGTTATACATTACTCCATGAGATCACGAAAAGGTGAAAAAAAAAAAACGTGAAGAAAAGCCAAACGAAAAACAAAATGGATAGGCTCAACGGTGAGTTTTCCAGGGATTGTCCATCTCGAGTATACATAGCATACGCAATAGACATGTGTATCTATATACACGATATATTTACAGAAAGAGCCATGGGCGTCGATAGTTTCAGGTGTAAAAAAATTATCAGTGATTGCAAAGAAATTATAAAAAGCGAAGAAAACATGAAATTTTCATGATTAACATAACGTCCGTCTGGATGTGGCTACGATTTTTATCAAGAAATAATGAAGGCTAAAGCGTCTCGGGTCTCGGTTCTTCTTCGTTTTAAGGAAGCTTCTGCGGGTCATACTAGTCATCCGAACGTCTATTCTAACCTCATAGAGACTGTACTTAAAAAAATCGAATTCACATGGCATAATGCTCTATACTATGTCTCTTGACATTGCATAAAGTAGAAACAGAGAATATTGTTTATTTATATTTTTATTTTACGAATCACGATGTGCAAAGTCACTCTTTTGACTGTATTGCCAACCTAGTTTTGATGAGAAAAATATAGCCCGACCCATGGGCGAATATCGAGCGGAGCGCGTGGCAACGTCGCATAAGTGACGATGAGGTTGGTACCACTGATTTACCGAAATCAGCTGTTATTGAAAACCAGCAAACGAGAACGTAAACAACGACCGAGAGCGAACGAGTAAAAATGTCGCATATCGTGCTACCGCCTCGTTCTAAGAACGGTAGATTTTTCTCGAAAAGAAAATTGGAATGTTTGAAAAATTGGAAAATTCAAAATCCCATATAATCTCAAATTCTTGAAAAATTAAAGCACTATAGTTCAAGGCGTTTTTAATAAATAGTCGTTTGGACTTTACCAGAACGAATACGCGCATACACCAATTTTTTGTTTTTCGAAAAAAGTGTTTTTCTGATTGTTTTGAACATTTTAAGCACTTATTATTCTTACTTGAAAATGTCGATACCATTTTTTTTTTTTTACGAAAACAAAGCCTTTCTACCGTAATGAGGATGCAAAAATATAGGTTATGTTCACTGTTCTATGAGGATGCAAAAATATAGGTTATGTTCACTGTTCTATGAGGATGCAAAAATATAGGTTATGTTCGCTTCGCATGCAGGCCCTACCGCCCCTATCGCTCCTACTCGCAGAATGTGCGACGTTGTCGCGCTCCCAATAGCATAGCTTATAACCACTCGTTTTAGGTTCGTTTAATTAACTTTTTTTCTCAATTTATTGCCGTAAGGTATGGTTTTTTTTTTTTTTTTTTTAATGATTCATCAGAGTATGATTTACTAGTTTCAATCATTTTTCTTCAGTAATCTTCTATTTTTAACGCATAAAATTAATGAAAATAACTGTGCTATTCACATCGTCCATAAAAAGCCACACTGTAAACGCATATTTCAAGATAGAATATCTGTTTCTACACCGTGGAGTTCGTTTAAATTTTTCTAGCTGCTTTAGAATATTTCGATCTCCAACGTACATGAATACTATAGTTTTGTCTTCTAAAGTGCTACTCGCAGAAGCCTCCTTAATCTGACGCAGAAAACGCTATTTTTCCAGGGATGGCGTCAAGCACTCTAACACGGCAATGTGTTAAAAAAGTTTTGCACGTTATTCAGGATTAGCATATTGCAAGAGCAGGCAAAAGAAAAAGACGAGGGTAACAATTATGAGGGAGATAGAGAGAGAAAGAAAGAGAGAGAGAGAGAGAGGCGATATGAGTCGCTCTCTGTTTCGTAGCTACCATTCCCTATGTGTAAGTCGACCAGCGAGCGTTGCAAAACACTAATACGGGGCCTACGTCGTAAAGAGCTAGAAGAAAAGTAACTCGTACCAGCGGCGATGATGCTGCTCTCCGCGTGTGTTAGAGTGTGCAACGTAGCAGACGTAACAGAGGAGAGCCAGGAGTCATACAATAGCGCGTACGGTTAGGCATGAAACTTCTGAAGTTTCATTGTCCTACAGTCTGGTGTGTGGATTAGCGAGGAAAATATATTATTTTGTTAGCGAGACTCAAGGGCTCAGGGTGGCTCAGAACGTTGACGCCTGCATTGCTCTTCGCTCATCCTCTCTTCCGCACCTCTTGGTTTCTCTGCACACCGCGCATATGAGGGTGCTCGAGTTGATGCGCACGTCACTCCGGTGCATGCACATGATTATCCCGCCCTATCGTGAGCCTGAACCCGTACATTGCCATCCCCAACATATGATATACGATATTATAGAGGCACGCTGAACGAAGAATTATCCAAACTTCTATTATAATATATGGTTTCTTGTTGAAAATTTGGAACTTGTCCGATCGAACGATGGTTTTACATATTTTTTTTTATTGAGACTGAACGGACTCGGAACTGTAATTATTCATATGAAATTTCGACGATCTGTGCCACTATATAGTAAATCGAGATGTAATTTTCAATTTTAGCTCGAACGTATGGCGTAAGCGAAAATTTTCTTCGAGCACAAGAATTGCTGGATCATTACAAATCATCATCAAACATTTTTATCGTGACGAAAAGCTCAAAACATTCATGTGCTCGCAGACTTGTATGTCAGGATTCTATACTTTCAACGATTGCCGTTAAAAAAATTGAGTTAAAAATTTTAAGTAATGAACGAAGGTTTGCCCAATAAGTAGCGCAAGCTAGCAACGTAATTTTTCATAGATTCATTCAACGCAGCGCAATGTATTCTCAGGCATCTTTCTGCTACTTTTTTCTTCTCATTTGCACGCATTCCTAACTCCATCACTTGGAAGTTGGACGAATTATCGACAGCGTGTGACACGGAGAGTGTTAAGCTTACGGTAAACATTCATAAACACACCCCTCGTCGAACAAATTGAGCTTCCACCCCGGAGAAGCGCTCATAAGCATCGGGTCTCTCTTGCTCCATCTTCTCCTCGTGCTCGATTTGGATGAGCCGCGAGGACTGTGCATAGAACTGGCGAAAGTTTAGGATGAGCTTCCATAAATCAACGCGTCAAACCCCTCGTTACGCTACACTTTCCTACCCTCATCCCTCCTTTTTACCCTCTCGGACTCTACGTTTCCCATCACTCGCATTGCCAATGTTGCTATTCGATGTTCGACGTCAAACTCTCTTTCTTTCTCTCTCTCTCTCCCTTTACATCGTGACTTTATGAGCTTCTTCGGTTTCCAACTTTAACAAGTTTGAATCATCTACGGTGTAGCCGACTCGAGTCAAGTGCTCGGAAAATTCGGAAGAGGAAAACGGAAGTACGCGTTCCTTCATGGAAGAAAATTACAGCAAGAAGAAGGCACGAGCCTATATTTCCCCTCTTCTCTCGTTCCATCTTTCTATGTTGTATAAATTATTTCGCCGCTGTCACAGCCGCTGCTGTGTGTACAAGAATTGACGATAGCGAGCGGGTTCAGCGCATCCTATATACCCAACCCAATCCAACTCCAGGGCTCGGACGCTACCCCCGTGAGCCGCCATTGCCGTGTTACAAGAATCCGTGTACAAGAGGGAGTGAAAAGGTCGCAAATGCACTCTTGCATTTGCGATCATTCCGGGGTGGGGGCTGAGGAGGTCACAAATACTGGGAGTGCAAGGGATTGAGTTGGTATTATTTAAATATATATATATATATACATATGTTTCGCTGCCGTGTGCAAAAATTAAAAAAAATATATACAAAAACTTTTTGCAAAATATTTTTTTTTAACTTTGATCCCCCATTTGGATAAAAAATTTCGATGCGGCATTGAAAATAAATAAAATATGAATTTCCCATATTGTATTTATATTTGATGGTCTCGAAGTAATGAAGAGTATACGTCTTTTTTATATGAATCGAATTATTTTTATGATTTTTTTTATTGATAATATCGAATCGACTGAAAACTGGCAACTGAAGCTCAATTCATTTATAATTCTATTAAAGTTTTGATTCACGTTGTCGCTTTATATTCATTTTTAAAGCAATAACTTGAGTTAACACTTCCATTAAATTTCAGAGGAATAAGTAAAAAAACGCTCCATATTATTTCATTGATAGTATAGTGTGGAAATGCAGTTACGATTACTGATTTGGTTTCGTTTGCCTGTGGCGTCCGAACCGCTACTGCTCCTATATATGCACGTTTCCGACGGAAGGGTTGGCAACTCAACCCAACCCAACCCAATTCAATTGCGAGGGCGCTTAGCGCCCAAGCTATACGAACCCCTAGGATATATATATATATTTATTCATTATTCACCGGTTGTCTTCCTTCGAAAATAGCAGTCACACCGGGCCTTTCATGCTTTTTAGATAAATATATAACCGAAGGGATACATAAATACATACACGTTCCAATATTTCTTCGCTAACACCTATAGACAATGACAGAAGAGATTTTTCGCTCGCAGGACCTTCTCCGTGTTAATCTTCATTCTCGGAGTTCGTCTGGGAAGGGGATAGCGGTGTAAGCACCGGAAAAGTAGAGATACCATACCACCCACTTTTGTCCGTCGCGCGTATCCGAAGAGAAGATAGTAACAGTAGGTTCTCGTTATATATACGCGGCACCGTAGCAAGCGACGACGTTCAGTCTGCAAGATGTGACGTATATATATATATATATATATATATATATATATATATATATCGTCCTAATGGAGATTTGTTGGCAGTACCAAATCCCAGCTCTACACGCTTCCCGATATCCGCGCGCGCACTTCGGATATCCCTCGAGCCATTTCTTCAGCTTTATTCCTCATCTCGGTCACGGTGAGATAAAATTTATCACGTGGAAAAAGTTTCAGCCCACCATACATATACAGATAGTCTTTTGGTGCATGACTCCGATATCCTGTTACATGCCATCTTGTGCGAATAGGTTTAAATTTTGAGCGGATGATCGAAGACCGTTTTGGTGGACTTGAAAGATCGAGGGGATCCCAAGCACGCGAAGCTTGGAATATAATTTCTTGGATAAGATACGAAGATAAAATTAAGAAGATCTTATTGTCTTGGATAATATGAAATTTGGAATTTCGTAGGCTTTTCTTCTTGTCGTAGTTGCAAGCTCTATACTCAAAAGCTGTCTTCGATTTAGTTAGTTTTTTCTCCCCCCCCCCCCCCCCCCCCCCGGAGAGCAGGGAAACAAAATCATTCATAATTAAGGCTGAGAGCAGTTTTTTACTCTCTCATGACATACGAAGTTAAACAAAAAAAGAGAAATAATTTTAAAACAAAAAAAAAAATCATTTTTCAGAATATCGTAGGTTAAGCTTGAAGTTATAGTAAATGAACACTTGGATATAACCGCTGGTAATCGTTGGAGGACAAGAAAAGTACCGCAGATTTGAGGAATGATATTCGTTTCGCCAATTTTAGAATTTTGGCAACTCTCTTATAACTTTAAACCAGTGATAATAAACGAGATGAGAACTTCATGAGGTGCTAGTACGCGGTTCAGACGTTGCTTTTACATTTTTTTTCTCATAAATTGACGACACATCTTTTTCTAATGACACACAGCACTTGCTAAATATCATATCAAGCCGTCGATAACGAGACACTACCGCATTCGACAATGTTCATTATTCTGTTTTATTAGTAATGTTATGTATATCCATTGATCCCCTATTCAAAAGTATGTGTAGGTGGGTGTGTGTGTGTGTGTGTAGAAACAAACGAGATAGTGAAAGGCGTTCAAAAGGCTTTACCGGGAAAATCCGTGGACAAACATCATTTGCCATTTTATAATTAAGGCTCTGCCACTCAAGCGCTTGATGAGTCTCTCAGGAAATTCGGTCGCTCTCTTGTTGATTTTAATCTCCCTTTTAATATCTCACTGTACTCTTGTACAGTGATGATATACACCGCGGTAGCTCCGTCAGAGCTTTTCGCTAAAAAGGTCCTGAATGAGCTTGGACTTTATTTAGCCTACTCTAACAGCACGTGCTGCCTCTCGTCTCGTTCCATAGACGACGACGACGACGACGACGACGACGACCAAGACGAGACGCGAGAGAGTTCACAAGGCGTCGGAAGTTAATCAGAGCATATTCCTTCATGCCCGACGGCGCGTGAGCCTCGAGAAAAATTTCGCGAGCTTCTCTATGTAGACGCGTATGACTCCAGACTTTCAACATTTTTTTACTCTGACACAGATTGATTAGACCAAGTAAAAATTTATGTTTTCCCTACATAATCGAAAAAGAGATATCCTGTGTGCACGGGTTACTATTTCACCCACACACACACATACACACACACACACCCACACACACACACGAGCACTTTGTCTCTCCTTTATGTACTTTGATTTCGTTTTTATTTTCGCGACGATTTTTTCCCCCATATATATATATATATATTTATATATTCATTCAAGAGTACTTAAAATGTCCCAGAAGTCAGAAAATGGTGTTTAAAAAAAAATAACTCAAATCCATATATGTGTTTATGTATGCGCCTTCGCATTCATGTCTTTCAAATTTCAAACGACTCTGTGTAGCTCAAAAACATCTTGAATACTTATTGTGCTAAAAATTTTCACCCAAGTCTCTCTACTCGAGTACGAAATCAGAAAGGGACCCCTCTTGCTTACTGCGATTTTTGCCAAAATAATTCAATAATATTTTTTTATCAAATATATTTGAATTTTTCATTTTTCTAAAAATATCCGTTATATTTGATTTTGTTTTTCGCGCGTTGTAAATTTGCACACCTAATTTTTCAACACTAATGCAATTCCTCGAGGTGTACAAATCGCTCTACTTACAACTGAGCCAAAATTATTTCATCTCATTCGAATGAATCTCGGAATAATTTTATTCGTTTATCCAGCAAAATCTTTTTTCTTCGGTGCAGCGAATATTTGTGTGTGTGTGCGGTGTTAAGAAAAAGAGGGGGGGAGGGTGTCGTTGTTTACAGGGAATAACGATGAATGGAGAAAAACCAAGAGAGATCTTTGATAGCGTTTGCAGCGCCTATATACGGAGAAGCAATGTGTCGGTAGTGTATCCTTTACTATAGATTTTTTTCCGAATCAACGATGAAAAGAGAGGACAATAGAAGGAGGGAGAAGAAATCAAAGACACAAAACTCGTATTGACCAGCGAGTCTTTTTCACTGCTGACGACGACATAACGAAGGCCGCAATTAAGCGGACATCCTCGGGGTTCGCTAGGGGTTATATACGCCGCCCAGCGCGACGCTGTGGTCGCCACGTTTGGAGGCTCTTTTTTTTCTCTCGATCGATCGGTATATGTTCGTCCTTTCGTGGTAGTTTGTTCTCGTCGTCGACGTTATCGTCGACGTCGTCGTCGTCGTCGTAGTCATCGTCGAGGTATAAGAGTTTTCGTAAAGCCCGAAAGGGGCCAGATAAAGCGTTGATCTTTCTGGTGTGTCGTCGTCGTATTCACGTCGACTCGACGCTAATAGGGTACCGAATCGATATAATTGGCTGTGGGGCGGCACGGTCCTGTACTCTCCTCCGGCATACACGTCCATTTGGACCCTATCATCAGCCTATGGGTCCCGACAGTCTTCCTGTCAATAAGACAAGTGAATACGCGAGTGAGCGAAAAGGAGGGGCGGGGGGGGGGGGGGGACCATCACCTGATGGAAAAATTGAATTAGTCCTGTAGAATCCAGGTAGGACGAATGTCTTCGTGCAAAAAAAATAACGACTTGATAAGTTTTCTTTGTAGAATTTCCGCACTTAATGTCGACGTAAACGGATAAATATGTCTTTTTTCTTTATTAATCACAAAGAAAGAGCACAACGATGACAATTGGCTAGACACCTGAGGGTAATCTCGAACGCCCTATTTATGAATATATATTCATGTTAAACTGCTCGATAAACTCAACAAATGGGACCTACGAATGTAAGAAGGCTATCTAGATGGTTAGAAGGAAGTAAAGTCCAGGTGCGAGCGTCAGAATCGCTAATTCCCACGAAAGAAACCATTTCGATCGACGTGAAATGTTCCATAGATAGGCATCATGTGTATACTGCGCATGACGATATTACGCCGGATAATAATTGGTGCAATTCAAGTTTCGAGATGAAAGACAGAGGCATAGAGAGGGAGTTAAATTTTCACTCCATTGCTTTCATTTGTTGAAATCTCTCGCAAATATGCATGCACGTATATATATATAATATTCACGAGAAGCAGAGAACGAGAGTCTATTAGAGGAGTTACCGGTGGATTGGTGAAGCGAGATAATCGATCGCCGCCGCGGGAGCGAACTCTGTGGATTAAAAGGCAGTCGAGCGTATGACCTGAGAGTCTATAATATGTACTCTACTATTACTATTACTATTCTATATACACATTCATATATTTTCCTCCTATACTCTTATCCCTCGATTTGAGCTTCGAACAGCGAACCATTTGATCCGAATTCGCGAATTGACTCTGCTCAACCGGAAACTTTTGGCTCCGACCAAAAACTCTACTACTCGCTGAGTTCTTGACAATCAAAGAATTATACTACGAAAATAGAAATACCTACGACGTTAGTCAGAATTTATATACTATATATATATATAAGCTTAATCTTTCAAGATTTCATACCTATTGGGAATCAACACGGAGGCAGGGCCTATCCAATATGGTCTTTCATATCCAGTTCGTTGCCAGTAGCCATCAGCTCTAGTTAGCATGGGGCAGCATTGGGCACAGTTGTAAACATTGGACTATCGCATATTTTTCGAGAGAATGCGATTTTTTGTGGTAAAATTTGACAATGGGGTTATTATTACCGTTGAGGATTATGCGTGGATAGAATTCACTGCAAAAATTGGATACGGATCAAGTGATTATTGCCATAAGGATACAATGAACCTACATGACATCCCATGTTTAACTTCAAAATCTTTCAAAAAATTCCCGTCACTTTTCCGCTAAATAAATGTGTTCGAACAATAAATTATTACTTAAAATATCAAGCTATCGAATGAAAAATGTTTTATTTATAAATTATTGTCCATATTTCAGAAGTCATGAAATTGAAAGTCACGTCGCTTGTGTTCACACCACGTAAATAAAACGATTATTCATATTCTGCGTGTGCTGAAAATCTCATGCCCTCGCACCTAATATCGACTATGTCTTCGCGATCTTTATTTATGATTTATTTCTTGTAATAAAGCAGCAGATTTTGAAATATTGTTAAAAAGTAACAAATTCGCATGATAATCATCGGGCAGCGACAGACGGAGAGCGGTTAGGTATTTGGCCGCCAGAGGTCAGGGTGGCATTTGTGAGTTCCCTATGGCTTCATTAATTCAAATGAAATCTTGATGAATTGGAAATTATTTACTCCCTCCCGATCCCTCTGTAAAAACTATCGGCAAACTCGTTGCATTTATTAAATTATTCATACTCCCGTGAGCTTCAATTATTGCCGAAAATACCTTCAAGTTCATCGTGTATGATTCGTTAACAAATGTCTGCACTGGGAATCCCATCATTGTTCTTTCTTTCTGGCTATATAATTGAACTAAATAATTAATTGTCACACCGATTTTGAATTACCTGATTAACGTACGTCTCTCTCTCTCTCTCTCCTTCTCTCCCTCTCCCTCTTTCTCTCTGGTAAAAATGACGAACGTTTATGTATACATTAACGTCAAAAAAGTGAATCTCTTCATCCTCCTTATCTTTCAGGATGGAATAATTTATTTAAAAAAATGACAGCACATTTATTGGCACAATTTTTGCTAAATATCTGCTGTATCAATGACAGATGAACAGCTCTCGACCAAGGGAATCGTGTCATGAAAATAGTCTCTCGTTATTGATTTATGAAAAAAAACAGCTATTTCCAATGAGCTACAAAATGAAAACTCTCTCAACTATAAAAATGATTCATGATATTCAGTGCAAGCTTTCAGATTAAACTTTTTTATTGGGCACGTAAAATATTTCTGCCGGAAATTTTACGGAGAGTAATTTCATTGAAGCAAAATTAACGGAGAAGTAACCGCGGTAAATTACCCGAGACATTCGTTTTCACGACGTTTATTCCATAAATTCTCGAGTAATTGCTTATGTTTCGTTAAAAAAAAAACAAAAATACACAAATCAATTTAGCATATAAGTAGAAATGATCGTTTTTGTAAAATGAAGAAACTGAATAAATGAAGCGTACATACAAATACGAGAGGACGATTCGAAAGAAACGCTAGGTTGAAATGATAGCAGGTAGTACAATGCACCAGAATTGTGTATATCAACAATGCTATTTAATCCGCGAAAATTACCTGAGGTGCTTTGAGATATATAAGAAACAAAAACGACGAAGAAAATACGCTTCGCAACTATACTTTTGCTTTTGTCATTGCTGTACGGGGATAGGAGTTCTTCCCGCGGGGTGTCAACGAGATCACGAGGAGTTAAAGTTTTTATTAGGACATATCTACGATGAGGGTACCGGGGAGAGGACAACGAGAGGAACTACCCGACAAAAGAGAGGAAAGAACATTATATAGAGCTCGTCTGGGTATTATACAATACACATAGAAACGCGTGGTATTGTTAAGTACGGTAAAGGATATACGACGAGAGAAACGAAGAGCGCAAACTCGCACTTCACGGAAAACCGGAAACTTTTCACCGCTCTTTTCTCTCGCGCACATCCTGTGGCACTTTCAACCCCTGTCGCGAGGGTCATTCGCCGGTCTCTCGCGTTTCATTCACCACACTTTTTATCACGCACAGCGAGACCAAAACCACCGCAATGTCCTTCCGGCTTTTTTTTTTTCATTTCGAGTTTTGCTTATTTCACTATCTCCATTTTTCCAGCAACCTCAATTCCCATATACGTAAATATATACGTGAACCAATATTCATTCTCTGTATACGCGTATACGGAGAAGTTGATACAATCTTCGCCCAATCATTTCAGTTTTGGTATATTTTGACTGAATGAAAATTAACACGACTCAATAAATCAATAGTCTATTTTATTATCTTCAGTGCTATCTATTTCAAACGCAATCTCGAGAAAAATCAAGTAGGGTAGACGTACCAGTTGTGGCTATACTTTAAGCATTTTCGAACATTCATTTACGAACAGTGTTTACATTATTGCAAATTCAGAATTGAAATAGTGATCGATGTAACCTAAAAGGTACACAGAATCGAATTGTTATCATTTAAAACCTTTTCTGATGATGATAAATAAGAAAATAGGAAATTATCTTGTAGCTGTCATTTTCACCATTTATGTGGCCACGCAATTGTACTACTTTTGGCCATCCGAAGTACCAGTTGTGGCCACCAAGCTTTGAATTGGGATTGGCTATAAGCTGGCCACAAATAGAACAATCGCATTTTGAATGTACCACTTTTGGCCACCACGTATTTTTCAGGAATTTTAGCTGAGATATCATTTTTTTTGTCATTATAACCCGAAAAATGAGCTTCAACTGATAAAATAGAAATTTTTGATGGTACGGAATGACTTTAGATATGAGAAACCGCACAAGAAAACTACACAAATCGCTCAGCGTTGACACATTTCGTCATATTTCGTTGAAATAAATTAGTAGATATTCAATAAAGCAATCGATAGTGGTCCGAAAACATCTTGAATATCGAAATATTACGCTCGATGAAGTGAACACGGCCTTGAAACTTTGAAAAATTCGAGGGAAATGCGGAGTATAGCCACAAACGGTACAATGGCCACAACTTGTACGTCTACCCTAGTCCAAATTTTCTACCACGGTCCAAATTTGCACCAATTCTTCCGCATGTATAATCCGAAAAACTAATGAAACTAGTGTGTTTTAGACATCAAATGACCGCTGGCAAGAAAAAAAAAAAACATTACGTTTATTCGTTTCACTTCGCGAAATTATCACAAGATTCTGTCCCACACTAAACTTTATATTCCGAAAATAAAAATCTGTTTCTCTCTGCTAGATACGACCTGCTGTCTCATCGCTCTCTACTTTTATGCTCTTGTCATAACTGTCACTTTTTCTTCACCGGTCAATCGGGTTGATATTTTCGTACGATAAGTGCATACGTCTCTCCATTCTTTCGCAGAGTCAAAGGATTATAAGAGCTCGTATTAGCGCTCGAACACCTTATCGTCTTTCATCCGGTCGCGTATAGTGAAATAACGCTGAGAAATAATATGCGAGACTCAGAGAGCGAGACAAAATCTACGTGCTCTGCTTTAACGGAAAAATAAAATTATTCATACGGTTAGCGTATACGGGATTGTACGGGAGAACTGGCGAGATTCACGAAAGGGGACAAAAAAGGGATACTTCAAAGTGAGAGAGAAATCAGATTGATGGGTAGGAGGGAGGGGGCGAAGAAGGATACGCAGAAGGGAATGTTGTTATAATCTGACATCCATGAGACAGACGGTTTGTCTCTTGCGAGAGCTTTTACTCGGGTTGAGTGGCTCGAGAGTACAGTGCATCACTCCGCGAGCATTGACACATCGCAGCCTCGTCGCTTTATATCGTGGCTCTTTCGCTCCCTCTTATCGTCGACAACACCTTTACATCCGCGCATTCGCTGTCGCGTATCCCATACGCATACATAGATCAGATTTTTTTCATTGTTAAGTTTACTCTTTTGATCCTCGTATCTTCAAATTATAGGATTTCAACCGCACAAGTACACCTCGCGAACGGTGTACTCGCTGGCAATTAAGTCTGAGAGGTGCCTCGTTTGAAATTTATTCTTATGATAATAAAAAATTGAAGGTGACATTACCTAACGTTGACACTCTGCCAAGAAAGCCGATCCGATCATTTTATTTTACTCTCAAAAACCTATAACTTTCATTGAAATAAATTTTAGATCAGACGAACCGTTTTCTTGGTGTTTCACTATATATTTCATTTGGAATCAGAAATATTGTTTAACCTTTACAATCCCGGAAGCGACTTTAGTGACGCGAGTGGAGTGGGTGTCAGCATTTTCACCATTAAACCCAATGACATTGATGAAAAAGTTCTAGCAATAAAAACAAAAAGTCGATCAAAAACATATGCTGTGATTGTATAGGTTAAACATATGACAAGGAAGTCAAGCTCCTACCCACCAAAAGATCAAAATTGGATCTCAAGAAAGTTTTCACAAAAGGAAAAATTAAACAAAGACGGTATAGAGGGAAAGGGAAAACAAAGATTATGAATGAAACTCCCTAGTATATCTATTATGATGACAATTATAGATACTCGCCGATACTCTTAAATGATTGGATGACATTAATTACAATTTCATTAATCCTAAAATACCTTGATCCTCACTCGCGAGATGTACAGATAGTTCGACTGGCTCGGAAACCCTAAAAGATCGATTGTCTTCGAAATCTTCATCGAAGGCTTGGGATTTCTTTTTCTATACGTATATCCTCTTCGCATCAGTATAGTACCAAGTAACATAAGCCAACGTTATCTAATACTCATCGAATTCACGACAAATCGCCGTATATTACTTGCATCAACGGTAAAAGTGTTTGTACGCGCGCGTGTGTGTGGGGTTATAGGTTCGAAAGATTGTGATTTGAAAAAGAAAATGTGAGGGTATGTCCGTAAGGAGGCCCACGAGAGCCTCTGGGATCATTCGGTAGATATTTCGCGTGTTGAGATTGATGGTTATACCCGCGCGGTTCCAGCTAATGCTTTCTCTCTGGTGTCTTCACCTCTGCCCGGCTAGATGGGTTGGTAGGTAAGGATGACCTAGCCAGAGAGGGAGAGAGAGAGAGAGAGAGAGAGAGAGAGAGAGAGAGAGCGGACCTTCGAACGTCCGGAGAGTAAGATAGATATTCGTAATTTCCCTGCTACTGATGCCGGGCAAGAAGGATATGTACCTAAATCGTTTTCGTAAGAGAGATAGGGGTTGGTCGATATTACCGTTCTTGCGTACTTCCCTCAATCCTACAGCGCACATCGTTGTCCGCTTTCACCAATATACCACTTCGCACGTTTTTCACACACCTTTTCAAAGTGCACCGATAAGGAATCCAATCAGTTGGTTCGACGAAATTGTCGTTCACGAGAAGCGTCTAACAAAATTTCGTTGCACCAAAGGAACCCGTTTAAATTGAAACGTACACAATATGCTTTCTTACATTTTTTTTAACCATTCACAAATACCTTCTCTATATGGGCAACAGGTTTTCGTAATTTTGTGGATAAGAGCAAAAAAAAAATTGTCTCCCACAAACAGAGCTCTCTCTACGAGAAAGCAAAACTTTACGGTCCATTGATTTTTCCAATCCAAGTAAGGTAGGAGGAGTCCGTGACTTACCGTGTCACATTTCATCGAAATATTGAATATTTTGACTCAGGTAATACGTTGATCTTCCTGAACCATTTTCCGACTCATATAAACAATGAGAATAGACATCGCGATTGATCACATCTTTGTGGTCGTCATTGTTCATCATCGATGACTTGCTAAGCTTAGAATCCGGATCAAGGCTAAGGTCTTTGCTCTTGAATTTTGGTTTTATTTGCTTATCCAACCTTAAACTAAAGAATAATTCGTTAAACTTCCAGCTGCCGCTGGACGATTTATACGAATACCGATGACTGTGGCATTCGATTTTTTTCTCCCCTATACCACGTGAATCACTCTCGTATCCTTCGATAACGGTTATCAATGATTAAATTCGAATGCAGCTTCCGGATTATTCGTGATTCAGTGCTCGATCATTCATAAATCGCCTCTGGCACCCTCGCCGATGCCCGATAAATTTGAGAATACCAAATGTCGAGAGAGCCGATGATTCAAAGCGAAGACCTTCTACCAACGCCAGTCCCACAATCAGGAGCGCAAGCTCGCTCATCTTTGTTGCTCCTTCTTCCTCTTTGTCTTTCTCTTTCACTCGTTCTCTTTGTATAGAGAAAAAAGGGTAAAACCCGGTACCCATCTTTTCTCGTGATATGTGCTGCCCATCGTGGCCAACTCGATATATTTCTTGTACATTGACGCTATCATCATCATTCTAACATGGCAGATGCCTATATGAACGCGCATTATCAGCTCCCAGAGAAATCTAAAGTTTTCGGTAAAAAATATTGCAATTTTCGAGCGATCATAGTGTTATCATGGATCCGTTGAGCTTTCAGCATCTGTTCAGGTAAGCGGAGAGTGAAGCACTTCATTCCGTACCTATTAGAGAGTATGTATGCAAAGACTTCCACTTCGCGAGCAGCCATGCGTTAGCTGTCGCGTTTCGTTATTTTGGGCGGGTGCTGGCGAAACCGGGTACCTATGTGCATGGGGTATAAGAAATCCAAGAATAAAATGAATAAAAAAACTGAAAAATCCTCAGAAAAAGAAGAATCCGATGAAGCGTGTATATTTTGCAACGAATTATATTCAACATCGGACGAGGGCTGGATCCATGCAGTGTTCTGTATACCCATGAGTCATGCAGTAAATTTGAACAAGGGGGCTTCATTTGATATTATTGCCCACAACTCATATAATCATGGTTTGTAATATTTAAATAAAAAAGATTAAAATTTTTGAAATTACACGGTGTTTTTGCATGCTTTCTAATATAGGTACCCGTTTTTACCCCGCGGGTAGGGTACAAACGGGTACTTTGCGTTCTTCTGGAAAACTTGTTTTTTCTAATCAATTTTTTTTCGGTTACTATTCTTATTTTCTGTTAGCCAAAGGTCGAAAAGTTTACTGAAGACTACTGACGGCGAGTACAATTTTTTTTTGCTCTCAGATTTTAAGTTCGAGGCCAAATACAGTTAAGCACCCGGTTTTGCCCTACTTTCCCCCTATGTATACATAATTCGTTTTCTCTTTCTCATGATGTACGAGCTCGCGCGAACGAGCCTCCGGCTTGTAAGACAATGAACAAGATTGCTACTGTGCTATCACCGAGCTCTAAAGTAGTCCGCAGGGATTCTCCATGGTACGTGACAGACCGATTCGTACGCGTCTCAACATACTCCTCTCTTCGTCTCGATTTCGTATACAGAGAAAGCTTTATACCCTATCTCAATATATATATATATATTCATAACGTACGTATTTCCAGTTACGCTAAAGGGCGTTCTTCCCCATAACGCTGTACAACATCCACCGGTACTTCATCATCGTACACGTCGCGAATATACACGATCGTACGTTATTGCTTCCTCAAGATTCCGTACCGGCATCACAAGCAGCAGTAGGCTATCTTTCAAATCAGGGTACACCCAAACAGCACAAAGATTGAGGATACTATCCGATGGTATGTCTATTGCTAGTACATTTGTAATAAAATGCATGATTTGAGATCCGGCTTGAAGTATAATAAATCAATAAATCATAGGTATAGTACGAAGAATTTAAAAATAATTTACTGAAAACTATTTCCAATTTATTTCTCCGATCTAAGATCTCCCGTAGATCATTCATGAGTTCACAACACTGGCAGGCGTTACAAAAAAAAGTCGCGACGAGCCAGCACGTAAGAATTTGGCAATGTTGGAATTTTCTATTTTATTAGAAAATTTGGAAAATCTTCTCAATCCGTGATTGAAATCACGAATTAATTTTTAGCAAATTTAATAAATTTCGATGAACAAGTAGAGTGACATATTATTCGGAAGAAACACTTTAGAGTTTTTTTAAAAGATAATACACACGCATACACATATATATATATATATATATAATTGGTAAACGAATGGTCTGGAAACTTTTCAAGTTATAACATGGATCATCATTAAGAAAATGTACACGGAAAAAAATGTTGCCTCTCGGGAGAACAACTTTCGAAATTCTTTTGAATTTTGAAGTGGAAATAGTTGTTTTTACAGTTTAAACCAGAAAATATGGTCATACAGATAGTACAGAAGTATATTACGCACATTACTTTTTGATCAAAACACTGTAAAGAGATTAGTTTACTGTGTTAAACTGCATTTTTTTCTCTTCATCGTTGTATTTTTTAAATTTCAGTTATTATTTTTTGAAATGTCTTTTTTTCCGTGTATAAGAAATTCATCGTTTTCTCAGAATGTTGTTTAGAACGGAATCGATCTTTAATATATCGCGAAAGAAGACGACGTGTTAAAAATTTCGAACGCCTTGTTTTTTTCGACGATTTCGGACTATGACACCGTAAAGACGGCTAAAAGAACTCGTTGTCTGCATGAAATTTTTGAAGAATCATTTAGACATTTTTGAAAACTTGCTCGGCCGACCCGATATGGTCTCTCCTCGAGCTATTATTTTTTGTCATTAATACAAATATTAATTTTTCTGACACAATGCAAAATATTGCAGGTAAGTTTTTTACGAATTTTTGTGAAGAAAATGTCGATTTGGCCAAGCACTCTTCTTCGTCAGAGTAGTCTTTTTGTAATGATAGTAATAATAATAACAAGATCATAAATAATGTTATCCCATTGAACTTTCAGCAAACTCCGTACGGATCGTGGTGCATAGAAACAAAATTTCCAGCTTCAATTACGGTTTCCTTCTGCATCTTAGATCATTTTTGTTTGCACACCGCGTAACCATAATTAGTCTTTCATTCGTTGGGGGACGCTGAAGCTTGCTGAGACGATGGAATTTTGTAGGAAAGAGAAAATGTATATGTCAGTAATCATGCCAAGCACAGCGAGAGCGAACCAAGACGCCAGTGGTGCTTGTTAGCTATAACATTGTGGTACATTGCCTCGGTCGCTTAGGGACTCAACGGTCGTGCTGTACATTCAACTTAATTGTTACATTTTCCCTCCTAGCTCTTTTCCGCCACTGTTGAGCTGTATATCTCCTATATCTATATATATATATATACTATATCACATTGCTCTTTTTTTCTCTCATTCTCTCAGACAATCCAGGGATTGCTTGTTACCCCTCTGTATTTCTCCCGGGATACGAATGTGAAGCGAGCAGAGTAAAACCTATATTCTCAGGCAATTCGGCTCTTTCGTTTGCGCTGTATATATATGTATACCTCATACTTGAAGGTGAATTGGTCGGTGTATACATATATAGAGTGGAAGACCTCCAAAACCACTTGGCGATAGAGAGGGTGCACCATAATTCCTCGATCCTTTCGAATTCTCGCCGCGATCTCTCGCCGGCTTACTCTTTCTCTTTCTCTGTCTCTCTCATCGCGCTTCCTCTTTCGCAATCGACTGGACCACGAGGAGTGAAGAGGCAAGCGGCCATTTTCCCGCTGCTTTGCGAATTTCCCAAAACTAGGGCTAATAAGAAAACGGACAGGAGTCACCGAAGCGTGCAAATTTATCGGGGAAACTCGCTCGAAACCGATAATTATAGGAGTGTTATTACTTATAGTATTAATGGTCCTGTGGCTTCGGAGAAATAAATATTTCTCTATATCGATAATAGAGAATAAGAGCTTGAACAGGAGTTAAAGTACACGAGAAAAACGAATCGTTTCGGCGAGTGTTTGTCGACATTCCTAAGACTAACTTTCAACTACCTCGTTGAAGACGCTGAAGAAGCTTCGATAGTCTCTTGACAGTGCATACAGCCCTGCATAAACTATATTTATTATAGATGGTATTTGATGTTTCAATCGTCTACGTAAGGTAGTGGCAACGAGGTGGAAATGGACTGAGAAACTGGCTCAAATTGCACAGTACGTTTGGATGGTCAAGTTTGTAAGGAAACAAGATGGCCATATGCAGCAGAGAATCTTTCCAGGATACTCGACAAACTGTTGAAGAAGGTACAGAGAGACACAAAAAGAGAGAGATAGTGAGAGAGAGAGAGAGAGAGAGAGAGAGAGGAAGAAGCTTGGTGTCTCTAAATGTTCTCTGCCGACCACCTAGCGTATCAAACGCGGAGAAACTCTCGTTCGATTATTCCGCCTCGATACGCATAGCAGCACGTAAACGAGATTTCTATTTACAAGAGTTCTACCAGCTGAGAGAGAAAGCACGATAGACATGAAAGGAGAGAGAGAGAGAGAGAGAGAGAGAGAGAGAGAGAGAGAGAGAGAGAGAGAGAGAGAGAGAAGTCTTGTCGTTCTTGCAGCCCTTGAGAGACGCTGTGTCTGGCGGGTAATATCTCACTATAAACGCAATATCCAATCATCGTTTTCCCGGACTCAAGCAGTTCTAGTATACCTAAATTGGAATTAGGATCGTACCTGATACAAGCTGAAGTTATTGAATTCGATATTAACCATTTAATAATGCTATCTGTCGAGACGAAATTTTGGGCCCTCAATGAAACTGTATGTACTTTCTCAGGAGATGTCAATCATCATATTAGAATTCATCCCCCTTATTGACAATTGGCATGAAGGAGAACTTTGCCGGGATGCTGAAACGATTATATCAGAATAGATATTTAGGTATCAGCAAAGCAACGAAAATTCGCCAAAGGCAAATAAAATACTATGAAATGTATCCCGTTTGATTTCCATATTAAACACCATTGATTTTCCGTCAGAAAATCATCATTGACAATGGAATTTTGCCTTGCTTCGAAGCTTCTCCCTATGAAAATACTGATGACGTTCGGCAATCGAATAGAAACCTCGAGGATACTATAAGGCTCTTCCTTAAAAGAAGAGACTACAAGGATCTTTCCACATCGTTACGACTAATTTTTACTAATCACTCTTTTAACAGAGCGATACTTTCAACTCTATTCTAAAATATATTATACAGAATCTCCACAAAGTCCCCCCGTACGCTACAACAACTATATGGGATAACTTTACACATGTCCCAAAATTAGTTCAATCGAGAAACTAAAAACTTCTATCCTTTCGATTGAATTATCCGTATAAAATGCATCGAATTATAGAGGGTCAAGAAAGTGCATTATATCGATATAACGAAATTAGATTGATGTGGATGGGTATCCAAGTATATTTTTCTCCACATATGCAATATCAACGCTTATACCCGGAGGCCACACATCCTAGACCATTTCGGACAGGCCACTTGAACGTTTGCCGACTAAAATGACTGACCAGACGTACTCCACATTGCACGGGCCGACGTGTTAAAACTTCTCGTAGTCATGCATACATCTCTATATCTATATGTATGCTTATACACCAGAGCAGAGGCAGAGAGTGCTCTGCCATTTCTGACCAGCCGACAACTATCTACCAGTCAGAACGTCGGAAATGCATTGTCTATCTTGTTTTCCCATTGCTGGCTGGCATCCAGAACCAACTAATGGAAACTATCGGACCGCTCCGGGATATGCCTTCCTCTTGCTTCTCCACCTTGTGTGCGAGAGAGGGCGCAATGGGCGCATTCGGCCATGGCAGAACATGGAGAACTCTACCTAAACCTCCCCACCAGAGATGAAGAGGAAAAGGCGGAGATAGAGAAACTACTCACATGGTATATACACATGCTAAGAGATATGTAGTACGTGCAGCCTCGGATAGAGTCCAGAGAGGGGTAGAAGTTACGAAGGGAGTGAGAAAGAAAGGCAAAGGAGTCAGAGAGAAAGAGAGAGAGAGAGAGAGAGAGAGACAGAGAGAGAAAACCAATTGATATTAAACGAATACGCGAACCCGGTCGAAGCTTTGTGCTGGATTGTGAATCCGCTGGAGCCTGGACGGATTCGAGAGCCCTCAACGAAAGCGTCAGCGAAGCTCTTTCTCTCTCTGTCTCTTGCTCTGTCTTTTTCTCTAGATCTCTCGCCGTTTCATTTCGTTCGTAGTCGAAGCGTTCATCGTCTGTTTATCTTACGTTGCATTGTTATTTTGTTCTCGGTGGAACGAGCACAGAGAGAAGAGAAAAAGAGAAATCCAGAACGAGTGCAAGCTGAAACGGATACAGAGAGATGAGCCAGTCCCCGAAATAATTGAACCTTATCGCGGGCCAGACGCGAGCAAGAGAAAGAGAGATGTATAGAAAGACGTGTATGTGTGTGTGTGTGTGTGTGTGTGTGTGTGTGTGTGTGTGTGTGTGTGTATAGGTAGAACGGTTGAATTGAGCCGTGAATCGAATGGATGGTGGAAATAAGGATCCCTCTGAAACTCGAACGATATCCTGAAGGTTTCTCCTATTTGTTGCACGCGGAGCAACCCGAGAGGGTTCTGTCTCATTTCTTCTGTCTCGATCGACGGCGGGGTCGCGGATTTTCCATGCTGAGTAAACTGCACATGTCGAGAGATACGAGACAAATTTTGAAAAGCATAAAATTTAACAAAGTAATAATTGAATGAAAAACAAGGCTTCGCCCAATCAGGGATCAAAAGAATGTATATATTTTTCAAAAATCATTTTCCCAGGCATTGATTCTGTATAGTTCTACAATATACTCGATCATCATTGTAATTCACCTATTTCCAGCCAAAAATAATGCAATTTTAAAAAACACCTAAATTTTAGAACCAAAGACAAGGCGGCTTGAAAAAATAATGGACTTCGATGACTCTGTGACGAACATATATATTCATCGCGAATGATGGGACGTACTTCAGACGCTCGTGATACTTGTTCAATAGGTCAAGTATACATGTTCAATGCATGAAAAACCCGATTTGCACTCGAAATAGTTCAGGCACATTCGAAAAGTGCTTGAACACTGAAACATACGAAATGCCGACAGTAATTTTTGAATCGCTTCTCTCGGTACTTTGCAAATAATACGAAGTGTACCTTTTGTACACTGCATGTGCTTCATGAATTTTTTCATCTTCATTTTTCGATAAAAAAAATCCCTCTGCAATATTCATGAGGTTATATTCACGAAAATGAATTACAATCGAGATTTGATTAGTTGAAAAAAGATCTCACCGGTTTGGAACGGGGCGATCTCTTTGTCATCGATTAATCGAGTTTGTGCGCCAGGAACCCTCGAACTCGCTGGATATGGCCGCGAACAACGAGAGAGTCTTCAGCAGTGAGAAAAATGCTCGGGGATTAAGTGCGTAAAAGTAACAAATCCACAATTCCTCAGATGCCAGGAGGAAACAGCAGGGAGTTAAAGGTAGAGATAGATAGAGAGAAAGAGATAGAAACGATTGAAAAGGAAATACGAGGGAGTACCTTGGAAGCCTTCTTCACGGTGAAAATTAAGTAACGTCGTAGGATACGAGAGAAAAGCGGCGGATGGAGAAGGTAGAAAAGAGCGATCATGCATAAAGTAAGCAGCGATTCCTTACCTCCCAAGTAGCTGTGAAGAAGCCCTGGTATACTCAATTAATAACCGGATTAATCCGAACCTCCTAATCTTACCATCGTCTCCGTTCCTTGTCCCAGCATCTATTTCTCCTTTTCAATCGTTTTTTTACTCTCTTTCTCTCTCTCTCTATCTTTATTCTCCCCCCCCCCCTTTATCTCATAATTAATTACCAAGAAAAGGTTCTAGGAATTTATTACATTGTACAAATCGTGTGAGAGTGTCTCATTGCACGAACCTGTGCAGCGAATATGCAAAATGAACGTTTATTTCATCAGGTTGTTATCCTATTCGAAATTACAATCCTCGTATGAACACTGCGTGATTGCTTATTATTGAATATAAACCAACAATACACAAAGCATCTTCATCCGTTTTAATAAAGCTGTGTGTGTGTGTGTGGTCGTTCTATTCTCTCGTATTTATATAATGATCATATAATGCTCATTCGTACACGGAGAGAAAAGTCCTAAAAAAATTATCGTGCTTGCCACTGTAAAGTAGGGGCAAACGACATGTTTGGGATATTTTCGACGAAAAATGAAAAAAAAATTGACCGGCAGCACAGGAATGTTTATACCATGCTGTTTGAGAAAAATTTCTGTGCTGCCGGTCAATTTTTTTTTCATTTTTCGTCGAAAATGTCCCAAACATGTCGTTTGCCCCCACTTTACAGTGGCAAGCACGGTAATTTTTCTAGGACTTTTCTCTCCGTGTACATAATGTCAAACATACATATACATGATAATACGATTACGAAATCTCTGGAAAAGTAGATTCCCATTAACATTGTATGATTCGGGTCTCGTGTAACATTCTATGGGGTTTTTTAAAACAATTTTTCAATCGACCCAGAAGCCGTATAGATTGCCAGTCTTCTTAGCATTCTTGGTATTCTCCAAAAGGATGAGTCGAATAAACCAGTTGGGGTCAATTAATTCCCTGGGGATTAGTTGACCCCAACTGTTGGGTCAATTGATATACTGATGCCATCGCAGTGTTACTCCGGGGAAAAAAAGATAAAAATTTAAATGTGAAAAGGGCTTCAAGTATTCTCGGTGTCGTCTCTCCTGGAGACACCGTTGCCCTCTAAATTTTTTACTACGAAGCAAAGACATTTCTACTTAGAACACACATATGCATGTTCCTCCAGTTCACCCTCTTATTATATAACTTTTGATGAATATCGGCTGGCTGCCTACTGACTCTGTGTATGTATATATAGTTTTCTCGTTAGTTAGCCCACAAATTTCTTCACGAGCATAATAGGGGAGAACTATTGTACACACGTACAGTTATAAAATCAATGGTAAAAAAATTATGTTTTACTTTTCGCGAAAAGTTAATCTCGATGCTGAAAGTTGAAGTTACAGGGGAGAGAAGTTCCCCGACCAATACGGGCAACACATCGAAGCGAGAAATTCACCTAATTGGAGAGTCGATGTCTTTAGAGACTCATTAATTTTCGAACGATCGGAGAGGGAAATCACACTATGAGAGGGAAGAGAGCTCGTATACGTGCTAAAATTGGCGGAATATTCCGCGCGAGCTGTAGAGGCTGTCGAATTCGTTAGTCGTGATACGAACCAACAATAATCTCTCTCTCTCTCTCTCTATCTCTTTCTTTCTATCTCGATAAAGTACGTAATAATATACTCCTGAAAACTTGGATATTTATAAACTTCCGGACCATCAATTTTGCCTCACTGCAATGACTCATTCGCTTGAGACTCGATTTTATTGCCCGATGATTTATTTCGCCGCCGTCCAAAAAAATGAGAGATCCAAAAAATTTGAGAATTTCGGGAAAAAACAAAATACGAATGCATAAATGCACAGTTGCTCGTTTTGACAAAATATAATTTCTGCGGATGAGAGTTATGTATGGAAAATTATGGAACGTTGTTATTTTTGAGGACCAAAAAAAATTCATCCGCACTCAAGGTATATAGTCCTTGTGCAAATGCGTTTATAATGAGAATTTGTTGAAATTCATAGTGGACGAAGAGAATGCTTAGTACTCAACTTGTCGTGAAATTTGAAGCAGATTGACCGTTCCCAACTCGAGATATTCAATGTCGAAGTTAGCAACCATTACCTGTACAGACTCAATCAAAAGTTCGCTGCATATGACCACTAGCGCCGTGTATATTTTATCATGTGGCACATAGGAAACTTTCTCGCACTATACTGTAGCACGAGGACTACCTTAACTCGGAAGATGAAAAAACTTCATTGTGCCAAAATGGACAATAATAATCGCACAGGTCACAAATTTTATCACAACGAATCGACAGTTTTACAGCAATATATTAATACAATCATACATATGAAATCAGTTGTATGATTCAATATTTGATTTGTCCGTAGTTTAAGGGGAGATCCTGCTTTAGAAGACCCAAAGAAAGCTTATTTTGCGAGAATTCTTTTGGAAGGAAAAAAACAACTTAGCCCAGCGAACTTAGGGGGAATATTTTCTTATGTATTTGAAGTGTAAAAATAATTTTTTTTTTTTTAAGTAGATACAATAATAAACTGCAGAGCAATGAGCCCTTTCCGTGAGCGCTTTGCCACTGTAATTTTCCATTGGTGGGAAAGATGCTGTCTGTAATTCTTGTCACGAATAAAAAAAAACGAAATAATTTCAAATTATCATATATTTTTCTTTTTGTTGAACTAAAAAAAAGTTGAAACAATCATGAAATCATAACTTTTTTCAGGTTTTATAATAAAAATATGTATTTAAAAAAAAATCACTTTAACTTGCTGTAAAAGTTATTTAAAAATACTTTTTAAACAATCTTGTTAGTTCGCATAGAAGAGAATTCATCAATACTGAAGAGAACAAACTTTGGTTCGAGTCGATTGGTCGTTTATTTTTTTTTGCTATCACGTTCGCCAATTCGGAAGAATTGAAAAAATGAAAACTCGAGAAAACGCGCTTTGAAGTTTTCAATAGCGCGTACACACCTGCTCTCGGTGCTCCTCTGCGTTCGGCTTCTTATCTCCGAAAATACTTCGAATTGGCATCCGAAACTATGTGAATATATTCTTGGATAGTTTATCCATCGATTTAGGCAAAAAAAAAAAGAATTTTTTGAACTTCTAAAGCAGGATCGCCCCTTAAAAATGTCTACTTTCCTCTACATGCTTTCACTGTTCAAATCACATATACTGCTTCAATGATAAGTTCATCATCAAGGAATATTTGCAAAAGAACAGATAGGCTTGCCGTTCCATCGAGAGATACTCTGAGAGCCACTTTATTGTAGACGATGGTTATAACATATTGTGCCGTGATAAATTTCACTTTGAATTGCGAACGACAGGAGGAAAAAAAAAATCGCGGCTTTGACGAGCGTTTGGCCTAGATTCTTGCTCGATGCAACGAAATTTTATACCCCTGGCCCACTCGCAAGAATTTTTCGTTTGCTTTGCCTCTCATCGTGCCCGCCATCACACGTTCACGATAAATTCCCTATATAAAGCCCGTCATCGGGGGAAAACAAAAAAATACAAAAAAAAAAACAGAAATTCTGCCCACGCGCATACAAAGTCCCGGTCGTTTGCCACAGAGAAAACGCAGAGGAGGAGGCAAAAGTGAATTCAGGCGTGTGTTGTGCCCACGGGGGATAGATAAATAGTCAAAGAATCGGTCACAACTGTTGCGAACGTAAACCGAAAAGTGAATTGTCGATGAAAAAAAAATAAATAAATATAAAAAAAAAAAAAAGGATATAAATATTTCAGAGTCTGCAAAACGGCGAAAAACACTGTGTGTATGTGTCAAATGGATCGAGTAATTAAAAAAATAAATAAATATGTCGATGGATGATATACTACATGTATGTATGCATAAGTTGGGAGCGCCAGGCGGATTTTTGTACATCGATAAATCATATGCCGCGTAAATAAAATCACCGCAGGACTTTCGAGCCGCGGGGTTAAATTCGGCCGAGGGCAGTTCGGGGTAGAGGCCTCTGTGTTGCGAGAGAATATCCTCTCTCGTTGTGGACAAATTAACAATTTTTTTTTTGTTGCATTTTGATTTTTTTTTCTTTTTTTTTTTCGGCTCCCGGCTCGTGCACGCGAAAACGCATGTAACCCGGGCGATAATTCATCGATTCGCGCGCGCCCTCGCCATTATATAAGGGCGATGCATCACAGTTTGGTCGGACGTGTGTGTGTGTGTGTGTGTGTGTGTGTGTGTGTGTGTGTGTGTGTCGTGATATCACGCGCATTTTTTATCCTTTTTTTTTGCCTTTCCTCCGCATGCTCGTGTGTTTCTCTCGTGTCTGGCAAAATTTTCAACGAGAACCCAAAACCCACACTGCGATGACGCGCGCGATGACCGCCTCTGCGCCATATTTGCCAGACGACGAAGTTCTCCTCGTGCGCGGCATTAGCTCTCGCACCCAAGGAATTCAATAAATTCTTGCGGGTCCACGACCCTCTACGATATAACATCGAAGGACCTCGCGTGTTCCCTAACTATCAAAGATTATTCCATCTCTCATGCGAATACTTACCTGTCTTCTCCTTCGATATTCTGTAACGGGGCCTCTCCTCAATTACTCACCTGTAATAGAATAGAGAGATGATAGAATTTAATAAAATAATCGACATATTATTCTTTCTTTTTTGTCTTATGATTTAAGGATGTATGTACACACGATATAGCTATAGAAGAGCTCCGGACTTTTTTATTTGAGAATACCACACGCCGTGTAGGAATGCAATGCAAGGGGGGCATTTTTTGAGAATCTGAAACAATTTTTGCCTCCGAGATTGCGTGGATGACCATCGAAGCGCAAATTTGTATTATTTAAGTTCGATGTTTTTATTCCATTCAGCAACGAATGCAGAATTCAGGAATGCAGAATGCAGGATGATAAGGCATTAGCGGAATTCTTTTATCCTATAAATTTTGTTTCTAAGAGAAGTTTAGGGAAAAAAGAGGATGCACCAACATGTAGGGTGATACTTTGGGGATAGTCAGGATGCAATTTTTCAAGCGGCTTTCACTTTTCGGGCGTTCTATGTTTTTAGGCAGCCTCAGAGACTTTGAAAAAGCAATGTATCGTATCAAAGGTCTTATGACATGTGACCCTAATTTGCGGAACGATATTACTTATCGATCTTGACATCATGTTCACAGACCTCGAAATCGATATAGATTTTTATCACTGATGACGTGTATTGAATGAGAGAACATTTTTTATGAATGTCATATCTGTTCCTTGGTGCATTCGTATTTTATTCTATTCGCATCTTCTGCTCATCCTTTCGTGTCTTTCACCCATTTTCCAAGAAAAACTCTAGCGGAAGCAAATTCGCATGGTTGAAGAGGTACAATTAAGTGCAAAGATAGAAAAGGTAGCTTTGGCTTCGGAGTGTAAGAAGCAGTAGGAAGAGAGAGAAAGAGAGAGAGAGAGAGAGAGAGAGAGAGAGAGAGAGAGAGAGAGAGAGAGAGAGAGAGTTAAGCGGAAGGAGGGAGAAAAAGGATGTACAGGAAGCCATACCGAGAGTGTAAAAATGCATGGGCGAACAAGAACGAGAGGACCGAGGAAAGAAAACTATAAGGAGGCGGTAGAAAAGGCACGAAAGTTAGAGACACGCTGGGTTGAGAAAGGTATATATATGGGAGAGGGATGTAAAGGAGCACATCTCTCGGTTATGGTGCTCGTGAGAACGAGAGAGAGAGAGATAAAGTTGCAAGATTTTTCCTGGCGTTTATATAAACGGGTTTTCCTCTCCTGGCAGTATCCAGCATCGGGAGAGCCTAATCCCCGTTGGGAAACCTATAGAAAATCTACGACGATTCAGGCAAGTGTATATCCAACTGGATGAACCATCAACATATATACCCATACACCCGTATACACCCAGTTTCTCGCTCTTTTTTTCTCATACCCCACTTCTCCCGGCGCATCACTGCGGACTTTGAAGATGTACGAAAAAACAGACGCACTCCCACATTCCTGGACTTTAACACATAAAATGTATAGGCAAGGAGAGAGAACGAAGGAGAGCAGTTTCTGGAATAGCGTGAAAAAGAATTTTAAGAAAGGAAAGAGAATAAAAAGAAGACGTAGAGACGAGATAAAACGCGTGAGAAGCGAGAGACAGACATAGGAGGATGAGAGGTTTTTCTCCTCCTATACTTTCGCACTCACTGGGGCTCAATTCACCGTGAAAACGTTTTCCGGCCTTACCGGAAAGAGAGAGAGAGAGAGAGAGAGAGAGAGAGAGAGAGAGAGAGAGAGAGAGAGAGAGAGACGTGTATCCCCGTACTTCACAAGCTCAGTCTCTTCGGTCTCCTCCTCGCTGGCAAAGAGAAGAACAACGTTCTCGAGTTGGGAGGATCTCTCGCAGATGCGAAGAAGCGCGAGGAACCGGCGACGTGTGTGACACACGTCCCCGAGAAACGCGACGATCCCGAGGAGGAGAAAAGGTGGTCACGGAAGTGGAAAAAGATAGTTCGAGACTCACTTTTCTCTCTCTACATCTCTCTCTCTTTCTTTCTCTCTCTCTCTCTCTCACACATTCTCTTTTTGGACTTTTAACGCTGTTTTTCTCACCGAATACTACGATAAAAACGTGTGAGCAAGTCAGTGCTGGACCAGCTAGCGATGAAATGTGTGTCAGCCCTCTTTGTGTCTTATTTTTATATCCTTTTTATAGATATATATCACAAAAACGAGACGCTGGAAATATTTCGGCGATCATTAAAACAACTATAAAACTCTCGACGTATTCGGCCAGAGCGTTACAATGAAAAAATAACAGTAATAATTATTTTTGACAAAATAAAAATGGTCACTTTTTTCGATTAATTACGAATAATCATGATCATTGCCATATAATAAATATTTTTATATTTTCAAAAATATTATTTGCAATATTATTCTTCAGAACAAAAGTGCATAATTATTGTTCTGAATCATTGTATTTTGAGTTGTTCCCATCTCTCGATTTACCGGGATATAAATTTCTCAATGAATTTACGAATCAAAGATACCATCTATCATTTGAAAGTCCACAAATTTTATTCTCGTCCATCGAGCGTCAATTCATTTTCGCTAAGCTCTTGGTATTGCGTTTCTTACTTGCAGGGGAGAACGATTCGCAAAGAAGGATGAATCATTCATCAAGAGCTTAGTATTATTTCAACAGAACTGACAATATCTCACGAGAAAACGAGATAATTGTATAAAGATAATTAAAGATAATTAAATAATAATAATTAAAGATAATTGTCTGAAGAATGTGCGTAGACAAATCAAAAATCTTATTGGCAAGCTCAGTTTAATCATCTTCATAAGATATTTAGTGATTGGAGTAAGTCAGGACATGTTGTAAATATGGCAAAAAAGTTTCATTGTTCAAAAAATTTTTTTTTAAATCCGGATAATCAGTAAACAATATGTAAATATAGATTTATTCAAGGCGAACAATTCGTTGTAATCCTTTTTATCAACTCGTTAATTCTGCAATTGATATCCCAATAAATTTTATTGCATTCAAGTAAATTTCATTTTATTCGAATGAGTGTGTTTCGCTCGACGCAAATTGAATTTGTTTGTATATTTCAATGTTTTTGTTTCACGTTATCGGGTATAAAGTGGGTGCGAGTTTGAAACAAATTATTGACGAGGAAGGAGTGAGTGGAGCTATTGACGCGCGTGGATTTCCATTGATGAAGAGCGCTCCATTTGCATAATACCCTAATGCATACAGGATCCGGGCTGGTAGTGCCACTCTTCCGAAGTATAGACGGAGGTTCGAGTGAGAAGAGCGAGCTATAAAAACAGCTATGCTTTCAATTTGATTGAATGAATATGGTAGTTACGAATCAGCGAATACGACGAAACAGAGGATGCACGAGGGGAATAAAAGAGAAAAAAAGAGATCATATAATATAGGCAATCCACAGTGGGTTTTATTCATAGGAAATTTTACGTTGGCGAAAAATAATTCGCGACGATTATATCCAGCGGATTCTATCAAATATAGTTGAAGATAATTATTGACATTGACAGAAACATCGATGTATAGCAGGACGATATGGCGATGGCTAAGGCATTCCAATTCAAATCGCTCAGAAATTATTGTATTCCATAATTTTGAAATAATTGGAATTTTTTTTTTCGCAAAATAATACTTCTTTTCAACACTTCTAACTAATTCTTTGACGGGTCGAAAAAAAAACTTGATTATTCGCGATTTGATCGATGTGAAATGCTCGGTGTACGTTAATATGCATGTGCGAAGAGATGAATAGAACACTGGGGATATTGTATGTGAATGCGGTATAATGCATTCCATCGATGAATGCACTCTCACAGGAAACAAACGCGCTCTGGCTCATTCGCTGTTGCGTGTGCAACGAGTGAATACAACAGACACACGAGCGCACAGCATCCGTTTCGAATATTTCCTAATAATTTACCTCTCAACTCTCCATTTGACACCGAGAATGATTAATACTTCTCAATGTCTGTATAATATGTATGTGTACTCTCTAATTCGATTAATTATTTTCAGAGCATTTCATCGGCAGTACTTTTATCTTCATTACAAGTTTTATTAATTAAACTGAGTGCGATGCTGAGCTAAATGAGATCGGTCTGGCGATTATACAAATTGGAAGTTTAATAAATTTTCCTCAGATGAGATAAATTTATTTTCCTCGGATTGTCGCTGTATACTCTTACGCTTTAAATATTCGTATGAATGCGATACCATTTTGTACAAGCATGCACCGATATCGAACACGTCGAGAATGAATAACGCTCGTTTAAAAGCCATTAAGTAAGCGATAAATGAGTATTTCGTTACAGTACTGAGTCACGAATTTCCTCAAGAAATTGTTTCAAGGCACAACTTTCGGATTTTCGAGCCTCAGATTTCTCGATAAAACAAAATGACTCGAAATTATTGTGAACCAATGAAAAAGATCAAGTCGTTTGGTATAAATGCGAAAAGATCATTATAATCATAGTACGAATTACGAAATGTCAGTGCATCAGTTGGTAGATTCATCACGATGAGCTTTCAGCCTTTTCTTTCATTTATATCTTCGCTCTCTAGGCATTGGGGGATAAGTTTTATGTTAATCATCTCGTTTTACCACACCCAAATGGCCCGTTTCACGCAATGACCGTGCCCGTTATAGTTCTATTCTTCCGACTAACTATCTCGCTGTTGCGCGAGCTCCGCTGGTACAAACATGTGCAATAAGCAATTGGAAGGAAAAACGTGGAAATGGCGGCCCAGGAGTAAGTTGTGAAGCCCGTGCGAATTAAGAAAATGCTCGGCTGTCCGTGAAATTGGAATCACGATATAGTTCAGATGCTCCGATGAGCTCCCATATATATATATAGCTATGTAACACGAGAGAGAATGCCGAGTTAGGAAAAACCCCTTGGTTTCTCCGTTATTTCTTAAGTTTTCTTGTTCCTTTCAGTTTTCTTAACATCGAAGCTTTTTTTTTTCTCGTCCCTTTCTTTTCTTTTGCACTTATGATTTTTTATTTTCTTTGCGCATTTTTGCATCTACAACGTATTTTTGTCCATCCTCTGGAAGGGATTGTGGCCATAAAAAAATATGCAAAAAATGTAAAGAAAAATACCTATGTATTTTACTTGTAAACTTTTAATCATTGTTTCGATGTTTATAATCGTAAAAAATATTCCTTCAGCCGTCAAAGATAGAAACGCGATGGTTCTCTGATATATTTTCTTCAAGCTATAAAACATTTAATATAAACACGTAATGTCGGTGTGACTCATTCGAAATTTTCTTTCGTTTTATATTACATTTCTAATATATATACAGCGTTCTGTAACGTTCTCTTCTTCGTACTTGTAATTTACGTTTCGCACAAATTGACAATATTAATAATTTTTCGATCGGTATTTGCTCGCCAAATATTGCTATATACTTATAAGGAAACTGTTATGCAATATTTCGATTAATTTATGACACGTAAAAATTGAATTTTGATCGTATACACAAAACTTCGCCTTTCTTTGGAGATTGGATCTTATTCGTAGTCAACTACGATTTGTCAATATTTTCATTGATTAATAGTGACCGCATACAAATCGTAGATCTACCCTGTACTTGTTTAATTTCTCTCGGACTTTTGACAGTGTTTCTTTAGAATAATTCTGCATCGTTTTTCATTCGAATGGTGCAACTGCTTTGAGTCAGCTATGCATGGAGGTGTTCGCATTGTATACATGTATATACTTTTGGCGCGTATGGGATATGCAAATGCAAATAGACTCTTGACTGGGCGGTCTGTGCGTGGGTGGCAGAGCTATAGTAATGGCAATGCTATGATTATATATATATATATATATATATATGCACGCTGATCCATACAGCAGGGTGCGAAAACACGAGATGCTATGCAAGAGAAAACGCGCCGGTAAAAGAGAAGCGAGGAGGAGCGCACACACGTTTTAATGATACGAACCAGGCTACCAGGAGTAATTAATTAGCATAACGTCGCATTATAACTTGAGGTACACGGAAAGCAGCATATATCGTTGTGGCATCGAAGTTCATGCTACGTGTTTGTGACACGACACGTCACTACTTGCACCAGGAATATCAAGAGAGCGGTAGAGAGAAAGAGAGAGGAAGAAAGGACCCCTGAGCTTGGTGGCCCTATGGTTGCGAGATAGCAGGGTCACTGAATGTATCCCTAACGGCTCCCAACGCTATAATCAACTGTGTGATGATCGCATCACCATCGTGAGGTCCAGAATGTGCGGTCACGTTTGATCTGACAATCATGCACCCATATCACACGAACATGAGCGATATTCAAGATTGCATCTGGAATTTTAGATATCTGCAGAGTAGGCAACGTATATGTGCGCGCACTGTGAGTATAAACGGGTATTTTGAAGTCTGTTAATATTCGAGATGTCACGATGAAAAACTGATGAAACCGATGGGATCGTTCAAGACTCCCATTTCATAAAGAATTGAAAACCCTTTGAATGAAAAGCCGAGGTCAAATTTTCAATATCTTTGCAAAATCGATTTTCAATGTATCTCGGAAAATCCTACAATACTTAACCTCTCTATTGGAATTGAGGTTTAAGATGACAGATTCAGGAACTGGGCTTGATAATCATTGATAATTAATTTGTTTGAAATTGAAAAAAAAATTCCATTACAATGGTCCCATATAGTTCATAGTTGTCAGGATATCTGACAATAAAAATCCAAGTATTTTTTCTTCTCTCTCTCTCTCTCTCTCTCTCTCTCTCTCTTTCGCTGCCTTATTGACTTTGGTCCCTGTTCAGTGGTATTAACATGTATTACGAGCCTGGGAAAAGGGGCAAAAGACCTAATGAACCCAGCGAAAAGGTATAATAGCAGCCGTAAATCGAAAGAGAGATGAAGACCACCGACTACTGGTGGCGAGTGCGTTACGACTCTGTTAGCTCGAGAGAATGTGTTTAACAAAGCCATGGGAGAGCCATGGGGATTTTCATGAGTAGAAACTACATATTGGTTTAAATCTACCTCCTATAGAAGAGTAAGCACATGAAACGAGAACATCAAGCGAATCGAGACGAACAAAAGACACTTTTCTCTATATTATTCAATGAGGTGAATCTTAGAGTCGTTAGGGAAGTTTAATATGCAATGCGATGCACCCATCATACTACCTATATGAGCGCTTATACCAATTAGACGTAATTAGGTGTTATCGCAAGAACCATGTGTTCTAGGCTATCGAGCTTTTTTAACGACGAATAAATGTTAAATAGATTCGTATGGAATTATGGACTTTATAATACTTGAATTAAGTTTGTAACATATCATTTTACAATGGAATATTCATATTGAATGGAAAAATTAATTCAAATTGACTTTGTTAAAGGTGAGGTGTAATAATGTGGTCGGTAACAAAAACCGTAAACAACACCATTTACACTACGACCTAACGGCCAGTGGCGGGACCGGCTCCGCATCGCACCTTGTTAAATCGAGGTAGCGTATGCCCGCCCATGCTGTATCTGCGCATCGGCACTCCGTGCTACGGGCCTGATCGGGGAGACTTTAAGCGTCCCCCACCATCTCCCACCACGCGAAAAATCGATCGATAAGTGCGACATGGTGGGGACTGTCTATTCAATCGAGGACCATTAAATCGAGGTCCTAGTGTATATGGATCGTTGATATTTTAGGAAAAATCAAATTCACCCCATGCACACCCGCATTGCCAGTCCGACATGTGTATGGTCTGTATTTTTTGTTTTGTTTTTTTTTTTTTTTTCGTTTTCACGAAATTTTAGGCGTCTCTGAAAACGCTTGTTCATAAAATTTCGGCTATCTCTCTCGATCCCACACGTTTTTCTCATCATCTTAAATACGACTATTCAATTTTTCTCCATGGAGGATGAGTAATGAGGTATACGGAATAAATTTTAATCTTTCTCATTCCAATCCTCTTAAGTATTCATAGAATATCGTTATGTATTCTATCAATACACGATTTATATGTATATATATATATACAATTTTCACTTATTTGACTAAAGAGCATCAAAGGTTTTCATTCAAATCTTCAAGTCGCATGAATACTCAGTTCATCTTTCATGCATATTGAGATGTAAACGTGCCAGAGCATTTTATTCAAGGATGCATCGAAGTTGCAATCGTTACGGATATTCGCGAGAATTCGTCGATATATTTACATACAGTGCTGACGACGAATGCAATCGAAGCGGATATGCAAAAAAGAAATAAGAGTAAACGGAAAGATAGAGGTAAAGATATAAAAATAAATATAGATCCGAAGACCTTCACTATTACGACGATAAGAAGATCCGGAGGGCTGCAAGAAAAGCCCAGCTCTACTGATTGAATCCGACTGCGGGGGTTTTCCTCGAGTAATTATACGTAACCGTTCTTCGTCTATATATACTACGACAGCGAAATTGTGGGTTCCGTTGGGTTTCGACGTTTCCCAGCTGAAGGGAATTTTCTCCGGGAGGCGTGGAAGGATTTTCAGGGGTTGCGAGGATACTACGAGGAGGATAACGAGACGAAGCGGTTTTTAAATTTTGACTTCGTCATTTACGGAGCTCTGTGAACGAAATAAAATAATGACGAAGCATTGTGCAAATTTTTAATTTGCATTTTCATGATACGTCATTTGCGTACAAAGTACAACACACAAATTTTTTTTTTTTCATTTAAAGTGATTTTCTGGCTGTTTGGAACACTTTCAGGTAGTCCTCGTATAAATGCGTTTATAATGAGAATTTGTTGAAATTTATAGTGGACGAAGAGAATGCGCTAGTACCCAACTTCTCGTGAAATTTGAAGCAGATTGAGCGTTCCCAACTCGAAATATTCAATGTCAAAGTTAGCAACCATTACGTGTAGAACATATAGCAAGCATTTTGCTGTACCCTGATACTAGCACGGTTTTTTTTAAAAATATTACAACTAAACGCGTAACCAGATTTTGATAAAAGAAACTTGTAGACGGGAGAAGACTGTTGTTCACATGTTAGGAAAAAATAACAAAATTATTAACCGTTTCGTTTACGAACGACGATCACAAAAAGAATGCAACATGAATGAAAATTCGACGCGTAAGCTGCATATTCTATGGTGTGAATGTATCTGAATATGCACGGGTCCATGTGTAACAGCCATTTCTGTACAGACTCAATCAAAAGTTCGCTGCATATTATGACCATGCACTAGCGCCGTGTATATTTTATTATGTGATACATAGGAAACTTTCTCGCACTGCTATTGTAGCACGGGGACGATAGTCCCCGTATGAGCACAAAATTTGCGACCCGCATATATTCGATTCTAGAGGGTTACCATTCATACTCAAAATTTGCCATTTAAATTTGCAACAAAAACTCATGAAATTATTTAAAAAAAGAAATTACATTTTTTCCTGTCATTATGGTGTTGGAAATTTGAAACGATTTTTTTCTTCCGCATGCAAGAAGCTTTGCTTTCACGGAAAAAAAAATTCGAGATTGTAATACCAGAGTGCTTAAGGTATACCTTAAAAAAAATTCCTTACCTAAAAAAAAATTCGAGATTGTAATACCAGAGTGCTTAAGGTATACCTTAAGCAATCTGATATTACAATCTCGAATTTTTTTTTAGGTAAGGTATTTTTTTTCCGTGAAAGCAAAGCTTCTTGCATGCGGAAGAAAAAAATCGTTTTAAATTTCCAACACCATAATGACAGGACAAAATGTAATTTCATTTTTTAAATAATTTCATGAGTTTTTGTTGCAAATTTAAATAGCAAATTTTGAGTTTCGCATCTTTGAATGGTACCCCTCTAGAATCGAATATATGCGGGTCGCAAATTTTGTGCTCATACTTTTCACTTCATTAGCTTAGACTCACGTTTGCCCAAACTTCCCTCGGCGTTGCCATAAAAGCGTAGGCCGATATACGCGTACACGAAGATGCGGAGAGAAAAAAAAAATGATAATAAAAACAGGGTAAACGGAGAAAAGCGCGAGAACGAAAGAGATAAAGCTTCGTTTGGAAGATATAAAGCTATGCCGATAGAGGGAGCACTGCGAGCGTTGACGGAAAATAAAAAGAACGAGCGAAAAGGATCAAAGACAGGAAAAAAACAAAACATCGCCATAGAAAGAAAACGTTCGGTGCAGCTTTCTCTCTCTCTCTCGCTCTCTTTCCCTATCTCCCTGTGTGCAAGAGGTGGTGGGCAAGATATCTTTATTCATCGTTTCGTTCCAGCCATCCACTCTCGACGAACGAAATTTGCATTTGAGATACTAGACTCGCCGAGCTCCGGCTGAACGTATTATAGAGCTACCGTTCCGGGACTTCCGGTGTGTGTGTGTGCCAGAGGACGCGCGCCCTCACAAAACCGTGACGAAGAATCCAGGAAAGCTTTCGTGCCGGCACAGACTTTAAAGCGAAGCGCGGGTTGTTTAGTTTCGTCCGGGTATACCTCAAGGGGGCGCATCGAAGATAATTTGTAGGTGGACGACGAGATCGCTCGTTTCGTTGGTGGAGCACACAGGAAAAAAAAGCTTTTCCCCGTTTCGATACTTAAACTTGCCTATGAATAAACGTTATTGCAGGACTGATTTTCTTTCATCTATACATACACGCGAACTGTATATGTAACGTATAGAAGAAAATATATTCCTTCGTTACTCTAATATGGGCGATTCACTAAACATTGATTATTTTAAAGTCAATACTTATATACCCCTTTTTTCTATTTTTTTTTATTTTTATTTTTCCATAACTATGCGATTGGCAGAATGATCGATTCGTAATAAGCTGAATATTTTCGATCAGAGGCTCTTGAAGCTTCTACAAAGTTTACAAAAGTAATTCTTATCTCGTGCCGTTTTCTAATTAACTTAAAAATATTGAACATTCGAATGGACTTTGCTAGACAAATTGGATTTTCATGGCTTCGTCGGTAGACCGAAATGCGAGGTTAAACGCGCATAAGTACGACAGAAATAGCTAAAATATCTAAAACGTTTTTTTTTTTTTACTCAACGCCTTTATAAAATTTGAAGCGATATTAGTATACCTACCACTAACTTTTAAATTAAGGTTGTAAAACGAAATTAAGTACTAACAAAACCGGTCTATTCGATAGATAAATTTAATAAACGAGTGTCTCGACTAAAGTACTTTGCATGAAAAATCTTTCGAAAACTTTTTTATTTTTCGTGCATCACGTCATATCCGCTCACCGGAAACTTGGCATTCCAATTAAATTGCACTATATACAGCCATTATCAGAGTCGGGGAAGCGGGAAGCGGAACATTTCAAACAAGACTTTAATTCGAAACTCGTCGCGCACCGTTACCCACCGGATTTTTATTGCAAGCCGAAAGAAGATGAGAAGAAAGACACGCACAGCCCCAACTTTTCATAGCACATAACAAGGCTATATTAAATTCGCGGCATACCTGCATCCTACAGCCATCAGTTTTCCGTATTATTTTCAGTGCCCGTCATCTTTCCGTCTTTGCTCTCGTCGTCACCGAGTCTTTTTTTTTTTTTATAAATCTTCCCCAAGAGGATGAAGTGCCATAATATTGGACTTCTCTCGTCTTTGTCATGATTCTATGCAGCGTTCTCTCTATTCATCGTTTTCCGTGGTCCGGAGGAAGAAAATGTCTCACGGTTCTACCACGATTTTCCCATCCAGACTAATTTCTCTACTTGAGCAAAGCGAGATTGCTGCATATATGAATTCCGCTTATATCTCGAATACGGAGCTAGCATGTCGTCTCATAATCGTAATAGCTTGCTGCAATTGCGTCGCGCGGGTAAGATAAGCGAGCATAGAGAGAGCACGGGTGATGGTTTCGAATTTCAGTGACTGAAGCTTTTATGTACATTTTCGTAGCATACGATAATAGATCGTTTTCATTTACCATGCCGCATCGACATTGAAATTTCGAAAAAACGTCTGAAATAAAACCAATTTATGAAAATTTCAAAATTCTTATATCGTGAATTTTTGGTGTGAACTTTTTTTTAGCGAAAAGAGGTGCAGAACTTTCGTTGAGCAGCACCATACGATGGCAAAGGGTTTTTCATTCAACCATCCTAACATTTAGTTAAATTGCACGATGAGTTGGCGTTTTATTTCGTTTCCAGATAACCCTCATCATCCAGATCTTCTTTCCTTCTCAGCCACTGTATAAAATGGTACAAAGCGTGGATCGTTTACCAAGCAGTACGATTACAAGGGCGTCGTGTATAATTAGTTCGTTTGGGCGGGTCTCGTTAGTCCGCACAGAACCGCTAATACCTGTATCCTAGTGCAGCTGACCAAATAGTAGTTAAACACTCTTCGTTAGAACGAACGAACAAGCCGTGGCAAATGTTTCAGAAAAAAAAAAACATTGCTACATCGATCGCTCAAACTCATTCGCACTTCCAAATTATGTATGCACTTGGAACTATAGTAATAAATGATAATTGCTTACAATTCTGTAAACGATCGGGAAAACGTGAGCTTTATTCACGCCATGTGTGCTCGATTCGCGAATGAACCCTCGCTACGTGTTTATATATTCATTTTCAACTCAACAATAACTGAGCCAGACGGTAAAACATTTGCACATGTGAACTGCAAATACGTGGCATATACCGCAAAAAAAAAAAAAAAAAAAAAAAACCGAGTCCTCGATCGAGTTCGATAAAAGGTCTCAAGTCACTGAGTTGAAGATCAAGAGCAGGGAATATACAAGGGAAATTATTTCAAGTAAACTGAAAGGGTGCAAAGTGCCGAGCAACAGAGAGAAATAGTAGCTGAGACGGAAAAATTTTCGCTCGGTAAAGCGTAAGCCGCGGTAGTCAGAAGAATGATTGATTTTAAACGGCATTTGTCAGTGTCAAACCTCCATCACGAGCCTATACGAGAAAGCGTAATGGACATTGACAGGTTTCCCTCGCGACCCTACGACTAGCATCCACAACCACATTCTCTTGCTTTTCCACGGTTTTTATACTCTGCTTTCTCACCCGTCTGTCTCGTTGCCTTGCACATACATTCGAGCAAAAGACGCCTGATAGCGTAGAACCCGTCGAAAATTTTTAACGTCACGTTTCATTCGTTTAGGGCAATTCTACGGAGTGACAGTGCGAAGTGCCATGTCAAAAGTGCTGTCTGCCTCTTTCTCTCTCCTCTTTACCCGCAGGCTCATTTTTGCTCTAAACACAACAACGATCAATCTTAATTCGCATTGACATTTATAGGACCCGCAAGAGCGATGGAGAATCACTGGAATAATCCTCTATCGCGTTTTAGTTCCTCAGGATAGATAAAAAAAAATCGTGTGAGTTGTTGTCATCGACTCGATTGAAAAAAATGACGATACAGGACCATAAAAATGATGGACGACGACCTCACCTTTGTTTCATCAACTCTTAAAAAGTTGGTGAGTGACGAAACGATATTTTTATCGAAATATCGAAATTTTCGAGTTTCATTGTCCCCATTTTATTCGTCCTGTGATTGGTCGGTTGGCGGACAAGGATTGACACAACTGTCAGTTTGACAGTTGTGAAAGTGATTAGTCGATCATCGAAACTAGATTGGAGCGCTGCAGCGCTGTCAGAAAACCGTTCGCGCGCGTGAGCGCGCGTGGTGGACCCTAGTATATATTAAATTGATCATTTTTACATTTATTACATAATTAATGTAATATTAATCATTTCACTTGATGAAAACGTACAGATAAGTAACGAGTGCCAAATAAATAACGAAAAAAGTGCATAGTTTTGCTTCACATTGTCGGGAACATTTTTTCTAGAGTTGATGACTTAGCATTTGGAGAACATGTTAAATGGAAGCTTGTAATCGAATAGAAGACCGGAGCGAATGATTGGCGAAAGGTAAAAATCACGGTCAGGATGCATGCCATGGCGTTTGCTCAAAATGAGTTTTAAGAATTCACTAGGGCGTCGGTGAGAAGGGAGCTTAGCATGATATAGCCTCTTCCCCAAACACTGTGAAAGACTTTTAGATGTTTGGTTGTCTGCGAGACAGCTGCAGGTGCTCCAAGAAATTATTTCCACCATTGGGACCTATGGACCACACCAGCATCAGCCTTCACTCTTCTCGCTCTCGATGATAAATATTGTAACATATGAGAGCTTGAGATAATGGTCACCGAGTAATGGGAGTCGAATTTTTTACAACCGCATATTCCATAAGTGATATTAAATTGTAGGCATGGATGGATCTTGTTTCTCAAGAAAAATTATCTCATGATCGAAATATACGAATTCTTCCTTAGATGTCTACCATTCACTTATCCTCCTCTATTATATACTTCACTGTTAGTATTTTCTCGTGACGCTGTTTCTCGCTTTACCGTCCACGCAATGTTCTCAATTTTGAATTCTCGCTGACTCGTGATCGTACGACTTTATCGCGTCTCATGGGGGAAGAATTCGAAGAGTATACGGTCACAATCTTAAGCCGTTCCAAAGAGGCTTAAGCTGATCGACAGGTATGACTCGACATCACCCGAAGCATTGGGCGAACGGAGACTAAATCAGTCGCGCGGACTCGCGAGAACGCGAGACGGACAGTTTTACATGGCCATCTTCGCGTATTATCCTGCTTATCTGATTTTTTACGTCGCCAATGTTCTTTTCTACGTTTCTACGTGTGAGAATCCGAGTCGCTCTCTCTCTATCTTCCCTCATCTCTCGACATGCAGTCTCGTGACATCGAACAGAATCGAAGAGTCGCACGCAGAACAAAACAAAACAAAAAAATCTGTGGACACGGAACGAATGACGGTGGATGAAAGTTATATCCCTCGAGGGAATTTATTCGGGATCGGGAGCCGGATCTACACATTCGCGTCATTCTTTTTTACTGTTCTATTTTCGTATCCGTCTCTGCTATTATATGTACTCTGGCGGGATTAGATAACCTTCGGATTGTTGCCCTCGGCTAGAATGAAAATCCTCAAGACGGGCGATGAAATCACAGATTTCACCACCAATCCTAACTATTTACGTCTCTGCGACGACCTCTAACATTCACGAAAACTTTCTCGCGGCAGAATCGTAATTCGTCGTTGGTCACTGCTTTGAATGTAGCCTTTGCTACAGCCTCTGACTTATCCTCCCGACCACATCACTGGTACCTACCTCTAGTTTAAAATGCACCAAAAACCCCCTGCTCGGACAGATATATGCTACACGTACCATATAACGTCAGCAAAAGCTGCTCTCTGAAATAATATTGCTCTCTCTCTCTCTCTCCCTTGTCCCTGATTCGATCGTTATAAAGCCCTCCCTTCCGTTGAGTTATAATAATTGCATAACACGCCGTTGGCGAAGTTTGCGGTACGAGTATGGTACTGGCCTCGGCATTGTTACTCTAATTACGAGGTTGCGAGTTACGAGCAAAGGATATATAGACCTTGCGCGCCATACCAATTCCAACGCGCTATATAGATACGGAGGGCGTAAGAGAAATAAAGGGTGAGTGAGACGCATTTATCAGTACCCTTGGAAACAAGACAAGGCTCTCAAAGAGCATATGAGCGAAGCATGTGGCGAAATGGAGAATAGGCTAACATCGCACAAACATGGCCCAAAGTTTATGCTATACAAGCCACGCAGAATTTGCATAGACCAGCACAAATTCACGAATAACGCACATCAGTTTGTGTAATATGTATCGAGAATGCGGTTGAAGACATTTCTCATGGTGAAATGCTCCGGGTGAACTACGCGTATGTATATATGTACATGTTCAGTACTGAATACTATAATTACGAATGAGCTTAACACGATCAGCACCCAAATGTCTGTTCTCTGTATATTCGCTACAATGTAACCTCATGTTTGCGTTAGTCCACCGTGTGTTTTGTCAAGCCCCAAATCTATACGTATCAACCGTCGACATGATTGTGTCCTCAATATACGGTGTTTGACGCCTCAAAAAAGTGAAATGCTCGAAGGACCGTTCTCATTTCATTGGGCAGGTGTTGATATCCTAACGAATATATCAAAATTGTGAACTTCAACGGAAACGGAAGTTGACATTGAGGTAAACGAGTCCACTCGAGTAAAGTCAACTTATTCAATGTTTGATCGGTATCCAGTTGAGGGAACAAAGTCAGCCAGAAAAATGACGCTTTGTATATTCAATATTGAATACATGCTATTGTTTGAAAATTTGATCCATAATCAATTGAATAATATATATATAATGACACAACTTTCAGTCGGTGTTAATCAATAAAAATATTCACTATTGCGTGACAAAAAAATTCCTGCATTATTTAATGATATCAATAAATATATTCACGCAGTTTCATAGCGATAGACACACAAATTTTCTTTACAAAAATTTCTGATAATACACCTGAAAATTACCGAAAATTGAGTGACTCTACCCTTGAAAGTACTACTTTTTACTCCTCGTCCACAAGCCCTAAAAGTTCGGAAAAAATAATCGTAGTGTTGTATGAAATTACATGTGCACCATGCAGGTAGGCCTTTTATAAGGCCTCGCACGATGTTTTCAGTACTCGGCCTTAAAAGTGCTAATTTACTTCTTTGGTACACAATGTACAATTTTTTTTAATGCATTTTTTGGCAATTTTTCTTAACTCTGTATCTTTCATACACGAGAGAGAAAAGTCAAAGATTCGCAGAAAACTCGACAAAACATGAGGTGAATGTCCCAAATTGTGACTATATACCTAAGCACCGCTCGCCATTAGCAGAGGGAAATCTTTATTGAAATTTGTCTAAGGGACGAAAGTAATATTTTTGAAAAGTGCGGAATATCAGCTAACGGTAGCTCACCTTATTTTTATTATTCTTTTGATTATTTAGTTAATATATTTCAAGTATGCGTACTCATTCAAATGGCCCCAATAGTATCCTACTCATTAGATGAACGTCCCTTTTACTGATCTATGCAAGTCCCGAATTCTAATCTATACCCTTTCAGTAATATACCCGATTAGTGATGAGTACCACCACATCGATGTCCCAAATCGTGCAACATTGTTCATTATCGGTATCTATCATAACATATAATTCAACATGACAAGTATTTAAGGCTGTCATTTAAAAAAATATATATCAAATCATGAAACGGCTCTTACGTAAAATGAGGCAACTCATAAGTCAATTCTTGCTGTACAGTAATCTAATAATTTTTTTTGTTTTAAAAATGTATTTTATTGGTGTAAACAAAAGCTTTCTAAACTACATTTTTCAATAATTATTTATGGTGCCTTTTCTTGACTTTGTCATTACTAAAGTGAGGTTATACATTACTCGAAATGGCGATCAGCTAAATAAAATTGTAATAAAAACCATGCATTTTATAAGACATTTAGATATGTTTTATGAGAAAAAAAGTTGACATAAGTACTTATACTAGCGTACCGAGTCGACGAGCTGATAATGGATACGCTCAGAAAGTATTAGGGGCACACGATTCTTACTGTGCACCGATTTATGACCTATATATATTTAATTTGCTCATCCATTTCCGCACTCCGCTACTTCAATTAGTTGTTCATAATATATTGCAACTTATTTCAACTAAATCAATGATTTATTGATCATAAAAGAAACCTTTTGGTGTTACCACTTCATTATAGCCTCGGTGGTAAGGAAACGACCGTCTTAACATCTCGCTCGGCTACTGGTTCATGAATTACGGGCAAATCCGCGACAAATACTATTAAGGAGATACGATCATTGCTACAAATCCAATTTTCGGATTTTAAATTTTTATACGTTTTTGACGAATACTTGATGCGCCTATTGCCAAAATTTGAGCTATATTGACCGTTTAGTTTTTTTATGATAAAATTGCAAAGTCGAGCAGTTTGAGTTACTAAAGGACGTCGTCTTATGAAGACGGTCAACCAGGAGTGCGGTGATCACGGTTTTGCTGCTCACGTATCCAACTACAACCGTTGGAAAACTGAAATTTGATAGATCAGATATAATAGATATTGTAAAAAAATTAAAAAATTACTCTTCACCTTGTAATTGAAGCACTACATCACAAAAAAGATTTAATTTTCCGGTTGAAAATGGTCAGAACTCCGACTCTCTGTTGTTTCATGGCGTGCCCTTCGCTCTCCGCGCTCACCCGCGCCAACGTTTCCGCTTATTCCCCGCCCACAGAAGTGATCGCATCTCCTTAACTCATACCTGATAGTTGTTTTGAGTGACAATATGTAAAATAAGAATTATACCGAAAACAAATGATATTTATTGAACGCGAATTGAATGTATTGTCATAAGAAATAGACTGGACGAATACTATTCGGTACACAGTCACAATTCGGGACATTCACCTTAATAAATTGATTTCCGAGATAATTCGACTATTACAGGTCAGATAACCCGTTAAGAATTTTATCTCTCGGGTCTTCGGTAGTATAGTGGTAAGTATCCCCGCCTGTCACGCGGGAGACCGGGGTTCGATTCCCCGCCGGAGAGAATATTTTTTTTCTTTTTTACAAGTCATATTTGACCCAGTCGAAAACGATAAAGGCCAATTTTTTCATGTTAAAATTCAAGTGTTTTGTTGCAATATTATAATTCAGGTTATATGAAATGTCAACTGAACCGCGATGAGTGCAAGAAAGACGGACTTATTTTCCGATTCCGTTCTTTGTTTTTGTTTGTTTGTTTTTTTTTTCCAGAGACGATTTACTATCGGGGCCAAGCTGGATAACAAATTGCAAAGTTCTCAGGCGGATTTTTGGATATTCTCGTTTTATCTCCAAAAGATTGATAAACTAGGACGCGAAAAAATGATGTCACCGATAAAAATATTCAATTTCTTTGCCCAGATAGAAACATTTAGCTCATATTGGCATCATATGTAGATCATCTATGAGGCACAGGAAGGCTCACAGCTATGCGTCGCTTATGAGTGCTCACCTTCAAGTAATATTTGCATCACATGATGATTCACAATAACACATCCAAATGAAGCAAAGTTGTTCTCATTCGAGTATGCATGCAGTGAATTCATGAGCACTAGCAAAATCGGCTCACCAATATCATACTAAATGAGCTCACGAAATGTCTTCATAAACGTACACGAAATTGCGTTCATGATGAGTACAATTCATGAGTACAATTGATGCTACCATAGTGAATACACGCCAAAATGTCTACACATGACTTCAATATGACGTACAATCTGCGGATATTATTTGCGGACACTTGAGCACAGCGATATGAGTTCGACGTGCTCTAAGCGTATGATGCATTTTTAAACGACATATTGAGATCAAAATGTTTTGTAAATTCGCGATACTAAATGAGTCCATGGCTTTGCATCACAACATGTGGTCAATATGCTGTGAAATTTCCTTCATCGATTGTATGCACGACATGATAATCATGACTTTCTATCTGGGTGATGTTCTTCGAGTAGCGTTATTTATTTACTTATTTTTTTTTTTTTTTTTCATACGCTCTTAAATTTCGCCCCAGTATAGGTTGAACCAGACGAGCGGAAAAAAAAAACTCTGTTCCTGTACAAAATTCATCGAGGCCTCGCATTTGGTATATCTAATGAAATGCCTACGGTTCCCGGCTGAAAATATCAGCATCGGTTGTTCGGAATTTTTTATTGCAATATTTTCTCCTCATATCGCCCATCCGGGCCTTTAAAAAGTTCAATGCAATATTTCTTTGGTCAATTAGTACAATTTTGTGACAGGAAAATAAATGATTTAAGTTTGTTTATCTCGACTTGTTTCTTGGTTATATTCTTGGACTCGGTGTGTTGGTGTTTGCGCTGTCAGTCTCTGGATAATCATCTCTGCAAATGCCGTTATCACGCTCGTTGCACACTTTTCCCACATGGTTTTCAGCCTCTTATCCAAGAATCCCAACTCTTCAAGACTCTTTACTGTCACCTGGTGTGTTGTTGCGTTTACAAAATTTTGCGAAATGACCCGATTGTTACCGCAACCAGCTGGACCGAGCATCGGTGAATTCGTATCATTAATTCGATCATATTGCGTCAATAAATATCGAAGCATCGGTGGTTCAGTGGTAGAATGCTCGCCTGCCACGCGGGCGGCCCGGGTTCGATTCCCGGCCGATGCAATGTTTTTTTTTTTTTTTCAACTTCTTTCATTTTTCCTATACAATTTTAAAATCCCAAGTTCAATTACTTTTTGTAAATTCCTCATCGTATTGAGAAAAAAAGTCAAAAAGAGTTCAAAAGTTCCGGCGTTACTTAAGGAGGCTCTGCTCGAGCCTAAAAAAAGTTACAGTGACTTAAAATTTTAACAACATGTTTGCAACGATGTACTTCATGTACCTGAAAAATTTCAACGAGATTCACCACCTATTTTCCGAGATAAAAACTCGTATAGATACTCTTAAAATTGCACAGGGTCTTATGACATCAACCGTTATGACGTGAGGAATCGTTCGATATCAGGTGCGTAAAAAAGTAGTGCCTTTTATACAGGGGAATTTTAAAATTCTGTAATTCGTCAACCTCAATAAATAATGTACAGATAAAAAGACAAAAAAAAATTAATAATATTTTTGAAAAATCGTTTACGACCGGACAATTCGCTTTTCCTTCTTCAATATTCCAAGTCAAAGACCGGGAATTTATGCTATTATAGTTATCGTCTGCTGTATGCTGTACGTCCGACTGACAGCTGAATCCCGGATTTGCCTCGTCGAATTCACCAAGAATACACTTTTATGTATTCCCGGGGAGAATTCGACGAGGTATTTGGGCAATCAACAACGCAGTAAAGTGCTGTTATGGTTGCGAATCACGCCCACCACGATATATCTCAAGATCGTGTAGAAAAATGTCACGTATCTTTTTATGGGCACTATTATAATTGACTAAATCACAAGGTACAAGTAATCTAACCGCAAACGCTCGAATTTTCTGATATTTCATAGTAAATTGTGTTTTTAATGCGTAAAGCCAATGTAAGCCCCAGCATACGAAAGAGATCAAAGCTGGCGGATTTTGCCATTATATAAGCGCTAGTTGTCAAATTGGAGTGTGATTCAAGGTCACGCGCACAGCGAATAGATCTCATAGTTGTAAAGCTTGCGCCTGGATTATTTCCAAGTACTGCAAGAGCGCTCTCAGTACTATATATGAAACGTCGAAGCACCGAAACCGAATCCGGAGTGCTCTGGGATTTCAAATGTATTCGAAAATCCAGGGGAATACGGGTGCACCGTGTACTCCGTATGCGAGCGCAAAACGAGAGCTATGTTAGCGGTTTAATTGCGCAACTATATAAAGCGCTCGTATATACGCGTTAACGAGCCGCGAACGAGTATTCAACGAGGCGAGATAGTGTCGACCGGCGAGTAAACACACTTATCGATTCCCAACAGCACTGCTCTGGCACACGGAGTATCCAGAAGCAGCAGGGAAGCTGCGTGTATATAGGCACGTGTGTGTGTGTAGCACGAAGATCGATAGAACCAGCTCCAAGGAGAGTTCTCCCGAGCGAGCTAGAAAATCCTTACGCGGGTGTACATAATCCAACGGATATCAGCCAATTAACGAGCTGCCTCGTTCGTGCTATCTCCCTGCCTCTCTATCACAGAATCTCTCTCACTCTCTCACTCTCTTACTCGCTGTTTGCCTGACTAAATTATCAGACGCGAAGATACGCCTGATGACACTCTGATCCCGTCATCGTCTCTGTCTTTGTCGGTTGCTTACTTCGCATTAGTTTCCGTTAGATAGCTGTGCGTAAGTGATAGTATACATGAGCCTTGAGAGAGATGAGGGGGGGGGGGGAGGGGGGGGGGGCTACTGAAAACTCCGAAACTGCTTTGTGGAATTTAAATTGATGCGCAAACACGAGAAGGATGTATCTCTTGTAGTACACATACTTTACTCTGTCATGTGCACGTCGCGGAATTGATAGGAAAGCTATCGTGAACAGTAATATTCACTATGCATTAATATATGAAATAGCATGTTTATTCGAAGTGTACAGTGGCGTTAAAATCTGCAAATTCTATCCGGTTGCATCAGGTAGAAACTGCTCAGGTAGAATATACAAACTTTCACGTGTTAACCAAGCTTCCTATATATCTTATAAGTACGTTTTTTTAAATAATATAATTGCGTTCTTCATTATTTCATTGAGAAACATATCAGGAATGATTTTTAAATCGAACAACGGGCGTGTCTTCCCTCGCAGCTGCTACAGTGTCCTATCACGATTCTGCCGTGTCAATGAACTCAGGTGTACGTGAAAATTTCTACGCGCATCTACACCAGAATAGACTGGCTCACCAGTGCCCCCGACTACAAAGGGTTCGAGAGCACCGCCTCGCAAAGTCAACCGCTCGCGGTGATCGCGGGTGTGTGAACACAGCCGATTCAGCCGCGAGAGAGCTATCGACTCTTTGCATCGTCAAAATAGCGACAGGAACGATTTCACCAGTGGACCATATAAACTCACTAGGACAGTGTTGCTGGTAACCGTTTTCGAGAGCAAGAGAGAAAAATAATGCAGGAGAGAGAAGAAGAGACCATATAGGATGAAACGTTGCGGCATGGCTGCAGAGTTTAACGCGCTCAACAAAATCCTCGTGCGGTCACTCTGGTAAACTATGGGCATGGGGCAATGAACAGAGGGACGCATACGCGGTTTTGCGGGCCAACGGGGACGATACGTTAATCCTCCTACGTATAAAGGTGACCGATACCGCGAGCTGCTTTGCGTGAATTATAACATCGACAAAAAAAAAAAATAGAAAACAGAAAAAGACGAATAGACAAAGAAAAGTGGTGTGAGGAAATCGGAACAGAAAAAAAAATTATAAAAAGACATGGAAAAAGAGAACAATCAACAGATGTACAAAGATCAGAATATGGCCGATAACCTCCTGCACCACGCACACTATCTCGCATCCAACCACAAACTCCAGCTTAATCTCTATTGCCAAAGCTGTTGCTCGTTGTATTCGGTAATACCCCCCCCCCCCTCCCGTTGCTCGCGCCCTTTCACTCCTCTCGTGCTGCTCTTTATTTACTGCGCTACAAGCTACTACTCGTTGTTGTTTCTTCTCTCGATATTTTTGCTTTGCCATGTTTGTTTTCCCCGATCGTTTTCTCATTCCCACTCGCTCTTAATAATACATGCGGAAGTTATATAGTTCCACCGCTGATTTTTATCCAGGTATTTCCTCCGATTACTCTGAGAATTGTATCTTGTGCGACTTACTCGCTGTACCGGTGAGCGATAGGTGCATCATAATTTTACGAGAACACCCACCCGCTATACGGAGAGAAAATAAAAGAGAAATGAAAAAAGATTGGAAGCGACTTGTGATTGTTCTTATAAAGATACAGTTCTTTACTTCTAGCCTTGTATAGTTGTCGTATTCATTACTGCGCAACATATGGTGAAAAGTGCCATATGCGTAGGTACTAAAAAGTATCATGTGCGTAGTAAAAACTGCCAAACGTACAGTAAAAATAACGTGCTTAATACTTTTCACCATGTCGCGCAGCAATGAATGCGCCAACTACAAACCTGGAAGTGAATGATTTTTTTTTATAGGAACAATCACTAGTCGCTTCCATTATTTTTTCACCGTCTGCCCCATGAGGATACATAAGTGTGCTCATTGCTGAAATTGGACATGGGATGCGTAGGGCACGGAGTGTTCTGCGGTCAGAAGAGAAAAGGACGAAGAATAAGGCTCAGAGAAAAATAAGCTGAAAGCTCAACGAGGGCCAGTAAAATATATGAAAAAATACAAGGGAAGGTATGTACGAGAGGTCAGGAGAAAAATACGACACTGCTGGAAAGAAAGCGGTTCCATATTTATCGGACGGACGGTAAATCAGTGGATGACTGGTTCGGAAATTGGAATTGTCTCCCTTTCGCCTGGAGGTTCTTTTCTGTTTCTTTCTTTCTTATACTTTACGAAACTATAATACGTGCCTCTCGCATCTCACTCCACCGACTACCACACCGTATCAAAGCAGGTTTGTCTGTCTTCAATCACTTCAAGAATCCTTCATTTGATTTCACCTACATTTTTCTCATCAACTGGCTCGCGAAATTTATTGTATATACCATTACATTTTTTATCGAGTATTTTTTTTTAATTTTTAGCTTTCCATTCGAAACTGTAGGGTCAAGTGCAAAAAGTATTACTTTTTTGTTATAAAAAAAAAACGGAAATAATCATAAGAGGCACAGTATTTAAGAGAATTAACTATTTCCGTGATTACTACTTTCTATATATCTATCTGTCGTCAGTCTATGCTTAAAATAAAAATAAAACAAATTGCATACAGTAACTTGAAACGAGTACTGCAGCCTAGCGAAAACTCGATAAGTCGTTACTTTTAATGAAATTCATAAAATAACCAAATGACGGATTGTAAAAGTAAAGACCTTGGCGAAAACAAACTTCCTCGCGCCAGACGCAAACTCATTAGCGCACAGGCAGCTTTTTATACTGATTTGTATTCTTGAACATGCTATTCACTGATGTATAAAGTAAATATCATACAAAAAACAATAAGTATATTCCGAAAAAGCGAAAAAATTCATACCATATAACGGAACAAGTTGAACAATTAAATTATAGAGTTCGAGGCATTCTTGAAAATCTACCATGCGCTGGCTAGTTACGTTTAATTGGATTAACAGTTTTGTGTGGGAAACCATGAGCAATCAATCAATGAACGAGAGCGACGATAAAATCTTAGCCGGTAAGTCCTCGAATTTGCTGACCACGATCGAAATTCGTTGAGCGATCGAATAGAGTAATGCAAATCCGGCTAAAAGGGAACACCTATACGAGTTTCGAGAGTCAACACTAGCTTGGACTGAGACGCTTCGGGAAATTATTGGCGATCAGAATTTCGCCGTTTGGAAGTTTAGCCACTGACTGCGGAGACTTAAGGGAAGGCAAACATTTTGATGCCAGTAAGCCATTAGTAATAGTCCGGGGCCCTAGGCTATATACATTCACATTGATCTCCATCTTCCGTTCACCAGAACAGCCCGGCATCGCAAAGTGAAGGGCTCTGGCGCTCTTTGAGTTTTGCATTCGCATGATGGTACTTGTATATTTATTGTCAGACGTCTCTTCGTTGAAGTTTAACTCTTCGTTTCTGACCCCTCTGCTTGACCCACGACAATTCCCTCACCCGCGGTCCGATGATCCGACGCAATGGACAATGACGGACAGACAGACAGACAGACACATAAAACACCTTCCTGGAGTCGGACCATACGCCCAAGCCAAGACGGATTCTTCGAATTACGACTGCAATTGCTAAGAGAACGCGGAAGCTTTCAGTCAAGGCATTACGTTAAAACAAATTGCCTGATGGTACATCGGCCGGTATCGTAATCCAACAATCTTCGTCATGTTACACTAAAGTTTATAAAAATTCATGCATACATTATATCGACAGCTATGTACACGCTTGGGTGGACGAATGGCTTGGTCTCATGCTGGGTGGCGGGTCAGATCGCGAAGGGAATCATTTTTCTAACTGATGGGTGCTTCTATTACGCCTAGGAATTGTTGAAAGGGCTGGTATTGTACACTAAAAAAAGAAGCTTATTGATATCAAACGTATTATTCCCTAACTTAAGATTTTTTGCGATTCCCGCGTTCCCGGGTGTTAATGTGACACAGAATAGGGTAAGGCGAGTGCGACCACAAAGGGTTTGAACATTGAACAATTGGACAATTCTAGGTTTCTAGGAGCCGTAAATAAGAAGGCGCCATAAAGTTTTTATCGGTAGGGTGTGAAGAAATCCTCGAGAAATCGTGGAACTGAAAAGAGACAGATTGAATAGGGAAATACAAACAGAAGGGGCAAAACATACCTTAGTGAAAGATGATGATAGTGGATAGAATAAAACAAGGGTGAAAATGCCAACAGGTGAAGTCAGAGGGGAGTAACAAAGATCCTGGCAAAGACTCCCGGAACAAGCTGCGGCTCATGAATCGGTATCACGGCCGGGATACTCATACGTACATTACATACAACCTCACAGCAGCATAGAGAGAAAAAGTGGAGAACAAGAATCAAGAGAAGCCTCTCTCTCTCTCTCTCTCTCTCTCGGGTGATACATCCGTGCACACTCTTTACTATTTACTACCATAAACTGCAAAAGCTCACTCACTCGTTTATTCTCATATTTCGCACGGGCTTTTTATTTCTGTTTGCAACAATTATAGACCCAACTATGCGTTTTCTTTTACATGTTTCTCGTACAATAAGACACAAAAGGAGCAGAGAAAAAGAGATTGATTGATTGATTGATTGATTTTTTATTAATGCCTTGGCTAGCCTTTGGCAAGAGTACAAACAGGAGCATGCCGCAAAACAGAATAAGATAAGCATAACAAGAAACAGAATAAGATATAAGCCGATGGGAGCGCAGACAGATCAACAAAGTTTAGTGATCCCACTATGATAAATAATAATACTACAATAAGTACTAATAATATAAATAATAAAGATAGTACAATGAGTATAATAATACAGTAACTTAAAATAGCAAGGCCGAACCCAATGATGTAACGAATGTCAATCTTTCAATCAAGGTAAATCGAGTGAAAATAGATCAGACCAGATCAACATGGTTAAATGGGTGAGCATGCAGGCGAGTTTCAAAGACTTCAATAGACGACGACGACGTAATCTGTAGTGGTAACGAATCCCACAGATAAGCATCACATAGAGAAAAAGAATTATGGTAGGAAGCTGTGCGATGAATCAAAGAGAGAGAGAGAGAGAGAGAGAGAGAGAGAGAGAGAGAGAGAGAGAGAGAGAGAGAGAGAGAGAGAGAGAGAGAGAGAGAGAGAGAGAAAGGTGCTCTTGCTCTCGACAATAAAGATCGTATTCATTAGGCTACGGATAAGAGTCCGATAGGCTACGGGACATATTATACATTAAGAATTCTCCGACATCCATATCATTAATCCTAAAAAGTTTTGAAGTTACCAGAAGAATTAAGCATCGCTCACAATACAGAAACCTGCCAGGGTCCCAAGCATTTTATGCCCAGAATGCTAATCATCTCCGATAAAAACAGTTCAGAAAATATTCTAGATTGCATTTGACAAGGTGAGGAAAATCTTAAAACGGATTCGTATGAATAATGAAATTAGACGAAGATTCAATTATGTCTCAAAGAAAAACGAAACGTCATGCGATTTAGTGAGGTTAAAGGATTCGATTTAGTGATCTTAAAACGGATTCGTATGAATAATGAAATTAGACGAAGATTCAATTATGTCTCAAAGAAAAACGAAACGTCATGCGATTTAGTGAGGTTTGTCTATAGCTTACTTCGCATCTCTCATAAAAAATTCTGGAAACTCAAGTGATCGCAATGTGTGATGAGGACCACTGTTCACAGAACTACCAGTTATTATTTTATCGTAGCATCATTATGAACGGTTTATTGTCCTTCAAGGCTGCTAGGTACGCACGTGTCTCGGATTTTGTGCTAAGAAAAAGTTTCGGCTTACAATATATATATATATATATATATATAGCAGGATCTGGGCTAAAACGAACGATGTACTTCAGTCGAATACTGGGAACACAACAGCCGAGAGAGTAAATCCGATATCCAACAAATGTAACACTAGTCGAAAAAGTGTACTTTAACGTTTTTATGTGAAACTAAAGGAACCGGAAAGCTCCCTAGTTAGACTTATGGGATGTATACAACTGTGTGCCCGCACTTGGATTCCTCTGTAGCTGAAATTTTTTCGTCGTCATCTTTCTGCCCCCACAAAATACTCTCTTGTTTCTTTCCCTCGAATAATCCTGCCTACTCTCTTTACTTCGTTTTGATGGTCCAAATACATACGAGCTTGTGGGACTGGTCACTCGCGGCTATTACTTTCGGTGGAAACCCAGCGAAGTGAACATACGACGATACACGACGACACGTTTGCGCGCGGAGAACAAGGCGATACGATGTGAGAAAAAGGGCAATCACCAGAGTTGAAGGAACGATCAAAAAGAGAGAGAGAGGAGAGAGAGAGAGAGAGAGAGAGAGAGAGAGAGAGAGAGAGGTTTCCGAGAGAGACGATATTCCAGGACAGCAGAGAAGGGCTCTTTTCGTTGCGAATTCAGAGGCATCTATATAGTACACCGAGTATCGCTCGTCCTCTCTCTCTCTCTCTCTCTCTCTCTCTCTTACTTTCTGTTCCTCAGGCAAGCAGATCATGAGATCGAAATATCAGGAGGTACTAGCGAGAACGAGCGAGAGAGAGAGAGTGGCCGCAAAAAGCTCAACAATGCGACCACAACGAGAACTGTCCTCATGGTCGTATACACGGGAACGAACCTTTAAAATGGACGCGAGGGCCTCACGCACGCTCAGCACACAGCGCGGATAATTATCTTAGTTCCAGGTTTAATAGACGCCACGGAATTTTGGATTGGATCTAATGATGGCGTTTACTGAATTTATATCGTCGTGCCGACGTTCGAAGCTTCAAATTGCCCCAGCGCGAATTATCTCTCTGAGATGGAGAGATGAAGAAAGCCCCACTCCCTTATTTTTCGTTCTTTTCTCATTTCTCCTCCTCTCCATGTCGTTTAACGTTCTCGTCCTCTTCCTGTCCCTTGATGTATGTTCAATTATCGGTGGACTCAAGGATTTCTATATAACCCCCTTTCTCAGCCGTTTCGCGGCGGGACCGACTCCATCATGATGGGGGACCATCAAGATACAAGATGCGGGGAATCGGAGAAGAGAAACGCTGGGAATAAAAGTGTAACAAGAAAACGGAGATGGCGTCCTTTGCTTACTTTGAGATCGTGTTCAGTATGCATTTATTTATTCAATTTTTTTCTTCACTCATTACTCATAAAACTATAGAACGAGTTGTAATCATACGCGTTAACTTTTTTCATCAAAAAGCGTCGGTATACTTTCGATATATTCGCCAATTTTTTTCATGACGCTATTCGTAAAACATGGTTCACTTTTAAAAAAGTCTGTTAGCATTTTTAGAAGAGTACACGTACATGTTATGCGAAGTAAAATATAGAGATGGAGGTTGGAAAAATCTTCAATAAAAATAAGAACGTTCCATTCGAAATTATATTGCCCAGGGAGACGGGTGAGAGCTTTCGTCGTGGAATACAGTATCTCTACCTCAGAGCGTTTCTACACCAGCGGTATACATTTTCTCAGTTGGCAATTCAAGCTGTTCCTATATGTACAAAAATACAAATGCAGCACGTTTTGTGAAACTCTTGTATTCTCTCCCCCCCCCCCCCCCCTCTCTATCTCTGTCTGTCTGTCTCTCTCTCTCTCTCTCGCTCGATCTACGAAAAAATTACATGCTATGTTCCCGGGCTTTGCTTCGCGTGTTGGAATGCTAAACAGATATTTGAAATTCCATGACTGGCGCGGGCGCCGTTCAAAAGGTAAAATAAGCAATAGGTCAGCATCGAAGAAACGGAAGTCTCGGAATATATAGAGATTGAACGGGCTCTGGTGCGCAAAAGCGATCATAATACGATTTTCGATATGTATATTTAGGCCTCCGTATACGGAGGCCGAAAGCTCTAGAACGATTCGCATGAAATTTAATACGAACTTTCGATTATTTATGCATGCTTTTTTTTTACAAGCCCGCGAAAAAAAATTAACGACTATAAAAGAACATGAGAACTGAATTTTGACCACGCGCCGTCGGGTGCCTCATTGTATATCTATATCTGTTAGAATGAGCCCAAACGGTTGCGAGTCAAACTAAAACGATAGTGGGACTCAACAAAAGAGGCGAAAGAGAATGAAAGAATATGACGAGAGGTGTTGCAGCGTAGAGGTGCCTGACTTCCAACCCTCTCTTAGCTCTCGACGTGGTCTAAATAAATTAAATTCGCACATCTTTCTCTCTCGCGGCGTATGTGCGCGCGAGAGAAGCATAAAATAAACGAGAGAAGTAGCCCTCTCGGTTCAACCTGTTGAATGTATAGTACCCGACAACATTGTTCGAAAAAGAGAGTCGGCGAGTCGGAACTTCGAACCGTGTCGAGAGAATAAGTCGAGGCAGTAAGCAGGCAAACTAAAAGTTTTGTATGGAACCTTTGCGCGCAGGCCCACCAAACTCCCCATATGCGATAATGAGAAAACAAAAAGAGAGAATTGTCCGTCGGTATATCTCTGAGATTGCAATAATGTCGCGACATTCGCGCCTTGCAATAAAAATAAATGTGTGATAAGTAGAATTAGCTGATAAGTTCAATTTTAATGAACATCGCTTCCCACCAGGCAAAAGTAGATACTAATCAATTAATATGGTTCTATTTATAGTATTCATTGGTAATTAATACTAATTAATAATAAATTAAGATAGGTCCGTTGGAATAGACCGAAGGTACACACATCAGCAAAAATGTAAATACACCAACGAACAAACGGTATGCAAAAACTTAATAAAATAATCCTTGTACGTATCCTGATAGTCTAAAGGAGTATCATCCAAGTATATATATGTGTAAATCGTTTCTATTAACAGAGATTCATGGAATTATATCCGTATAAGAGTTATTTGTGTTATATATTTTGCGTGAGGCTAAGATCGTCTACATTTAACGTCAAATTACTCTTTCGCTTAACCACTTAATTTTATTATCAGTCATAAGAAAGATTCGGCGAATACCGACTGCTTCTACAATTTACTCCTCCGTCTCTAATCTGTTAGCTATGCTATCTATAATCTAACCTATGCTATATCTATGCCGCGTATTGATCTAGCGTGCGACTATCATTAAAACCCAGATTGAATAATTTACAGCTTCGGTTTTGTGAGCCACATAAGATAGACGATTTTCAAACGTACATTTGTTAATTCAACTCGGGTCGATAACCCATTTTTAAACGTCACCAATATCAAATTGAATACTCAAATTACACATACGAGAAACGTGGGCAGCAGAGATCGGATCACTTTTGCGCCAAGCCTATCTTATCGCTTCATTTCTCTCGAAAAAATTGTGAATAATTTGTTTAAACAATATTGAATAAATAATTGCTCAAAGCTATTCATACAATCATTCAAGAAAATTTCAATTTCTTTCTCACAGTTGTGATTATTTTTCTTATAAACGTTTTCTTTTTCATTTGGAATGGCACCCATGTTGATCGAGACTGCAGTAAAATCTCTACGAAGCGTTCGACCGAACCAAAAGAGGCGCATATCCTGAACTAGTTTTCACGATGGCCCCACGGCAAAGTCCCGATGGAAGCTGTGCAGGTACTCCCAAGGTACTATCTATGTATGTAAATCAGCAAAGGTCCAGCCTCTGATGGGCTAGTGGAGTGTGAAAATCGCGCCGGGAGGCTCTAGCAGGGAAAAAAATCTCTGTGTGTTCTCAGGTCACACAAGATTAAAAAGATTTTAAAAAACACAGAACGAGAGAGAGAGAGAGAGAGAGAGAGAGAGAGAGAGAGAGCGTCTGATAGAGGACGTAGGGAGGATGGAAAGGGATCTCAAAAAAAGAACTACCACGACAACACCGAGGTACAGTCTAGGCACATATGTATATAGAAAGGAGTGAAAGAATACCAGTACGCGGCGTGGATCTAGTAATTAACGAAGCTGTTGCGATCGAAATCTGGCACACGAGCCGCTTCGGGCGCGAGCAAATCTTTCCCTCTATCTCTCACGGGGGTTGTTACACGAACGTTATATGTACTCTCATCGTCCTATTCGTCTCGTTTCCGAGTGAACGAGAGCCAAGCAGCTCTGTCACTATCCTACGAAAATTAAAGTGCGCTTCGTGTGCCCTGGTGTAGCGTCCTTTTCTTCATTGTCTCGCGGATAGAAAGATAGAGAGAGAGAGAGAGAGAGAGAGAGAGAGAATGAAAAGGAGAGTATCGGTAGTGCTGCTATTCGTTACTAAGAGCTAGCTGGCTCGCTGTCTTGGTCTCTCCCCATCGTCCGCACCTATATACGATCGTCTACTCCGCCTCTTCATTTCCCAGACAACTAGCTCGGGGCTCATTCACGAGCTCTATAACAGCGCTCTCTATGCTCCAGCTATATAGTCTCTAGTATCGTGACGACAATCATTTTATTTGAAAAAACAGAAAAAAAAAAGAATACAAAAAGATCGCCGGACCATAGAGGCCGTTATATATATATGATAAATAATGAAGACCGCGGTGATGGAGGTCATCCAGCAAACTAATGATTGTGCTTTTATCAAATTAATGCTTGTGCTTTTATCAAATTAATGCTTGTGATACTATCTCCGCAATATAAAAACTAAAAACTATAAAAACTCTATCATTCATATTGTCATCTGAAAATGAGAACGAAATAATGAGGTGCCCATTTCCGATCATCCTTTTGAAAAGCAAGAATCAACGTTAATGAGGCTAAAGCGTGAGAAGATTGACGCAGAGAAGGAAGACAACGACAATCTTGTTCTCGTTTCTTTTTTCGAACATAATGCGAGTCGTAACATGGATGAGTTGAATTTTCAGTCAACCGACGACACGAATGACAGAAAGAACAGGAGAAAAGGCAGGCGCACAAAGAGAAAGAGGAAGAACCCGGGATATTCACTTGCCACCTCGGCTGCGCCATTCTTCTCGACCCGGAAGAAAAACATCTACATTTGTGGAATGCGGGCCGACAGTTGCCGGCCGCGCGGTAGCCAAAAGGGACATAACCCCCTCATGCTCGAACGAGTTGAGTTAAAGCAAAAGCTGGATGAGCAAGCAAGGGGGAAAAAAGCAAGAGAGAGAGAGAGAGAGAGAGAGAGAGAGAGAGAGAGGGGGTGAGAACGCCCGTGCATCTGTACGAGATTACATATATATCTATATTATGTACGTATTCGTTCATTGTCGAGTGCGCTGGAGACCGGGCGGCCACTTTGCATTCCTCTTTTGCATTCCATGCACCGACGCTACTCCTGGCTGAAACGACGAAAGGCGCCCTCACGCGAGCAACCATGCAACCACCCCGGGATACTTGCGTCCTTAAACCATGTGCCTACATATATACATATATACTATTCTTATCTCTGTATACCACGGGGTATGTTCAAAGGAGGAGAAACTAATGTCACGCTTCCTTCCTCTCCCGCGACCAAGTTTGTCCTCGATCCGCATCAACATGCAGGCCCACACGTTGACCCAGACCGCATTCTTCGTCCTCGCACTGAAGCATTGTACTCCCCAGTTCTTGTGTTCGTAAACTATAATACCATTACTCTATATTTACTATATACTCGTACATACTTGTGAACGCTTCATCCTGGAAACTCCGGGATGCTAGGCGCACAGAACAATTTGCAAACTTCACAACAATTTCATTCTCTGGGTATTGATCACGTACGTTGATCGGTAAAATTGCCGCGGTATTACCTCTTAAGCAGCTTTTTCAGCGTTTCATCATTGACATCATTGTTAAAATACCACGATGATATTAATTCAATCCGAGTCACGTTTCTGCATATCCAATATTAATCTGACTTTTCATTCGTTTACCACAGTTTTTCTTCCGTTAATTCGAGAATTGTGATTATAAAAAAAGCACGAAGGATCAAGAAGACGTAAAGTATAGAAAGAGATATATACGAGTGCAAAGTCAGGTCAACCACGCTGAAATTGCACAGTTGGATGATGGAAACCGTGTTGCGCCAAGTATAGACAAGTGTCTGGAAATATGAACCACGGTAAAAGTGGTCATCCGAATTTGCACCAACTCTTCTACATACATATAATATTATGGAAAGTAGGGCAGACGTACCGGTTGTGGCCACTGTAAGCATTTTCGAACATTTATTTACGAACAGTGTTCACATTATTGCAAATTCAGGACTGAAAAAGTGAACGATATAACCTATAAGGTACACAGAATCGAATTGTTATAATTTAAAACCTTTACCGATCATGATAAATAAGAATATAGGAAATTATCTTGTAGCTTTCATTCTCGCCATTTGTGGCCACATTATTTATACTACTTTTGGCCATCCAAAGTACCAGTTGTGGTCATCAAGCTTTGATATGGGGATATAATGCGCTACAAATGAAAGGTATGGAGAATTTTAGACAATCAGTATCGGCAGATTCGAGTTAAAAATATTTATTCATTTGCGTCACAAACATATTACTAAAGTGGTATAAGTGTGCTTTATTTGTGGCCATAAGCTGACCACAAATAGAACAATCACATTTTGAATGTGCCACTTTCGGCCACCGCATAACTGTCAAGCATTTTACATTTGTGGCCATATGGCCACAAATAGAACAATCGCGTTTTGAATGCACTTTCGGTCACCGCTTATTCTTCAGGTATTTTAGCTGGTATGGCAGTTTTTTGTGATTCTAACCCAAAAAATGAGTTTCAACTGATAAAATACAGATTTTTGAGGGGGCGGAATGATTTTAGATATGAGAAATCGTATTCTTCTTACCTCGGGATCCCTTAACTTTTCCGAAAAGAAAACTAACCAACCGCTCAGCGTTGACACATTTCGTCATATTTCGTTGAAATAAATTGACAGATATTCAATAAAGCAATCGATAGTGGTGCGCAAACATCTCGAATACCGAAATATTATACCCTCGATGAAGTGAACACAGCCTTGAAACTTTGAAAAACTCGAGGGAAATACGGAATAGCCGCAAACGGTACAGTGGCCACAACTGGTACGTCTACCCTATATTGTTTTTAGCACGGTGCACGCCAGATCCTCGGATACTGATGGGCAAGTTTTTTGAATTCCTCCAACTCTTTCGTGTGGATTCGCGAGGAATACGAGGAGGCAAAATTTGCAAAGGGATGTTTTCGCGTAGAACCGTGCGAACTGTACAATTAAGAGCCCGCAGGATCGTGTACAAATACCCGTGCACAAATTTTTTAGGAATACCCCAAGTCCGACCATATCCCGATCGGGATTTTCCATGGACTCCCCAAAACCGGTATCCCCATAAGAATCTATATGGTACCCGTTTCGTAATCGGATTGGTGGATGTGGCAAAATTTGTAAGTTATGGCGCCACTTTCTTTCAGGGTGTACCGATTAAATCCCGATCCGAAGCGCAACTGCGTGCCGAGCGTAGACATAAATTCCAATCTCACGTTTGCCCTGAATCAAGATTTGTTGCGAGCTCCTCAAGACGAGTATCCTCCAATGATTTAATAGGATAATTGAAAAATTTTAATTTGCGAAATGCCCAGTCATATTCTGATGGTGGCAGTGGCAGTGGTAGTGGTGGTGGTGGTGGTGGTGGTGGCGGTGGTGGTGGCGGTGGCGGTGGCGGTGGCGGTGGTTGTGGTGGTGGTGGTGGTGGTGGTGGCGGTGGCGGTGGCGGTGGTTGTGGTGGTGGTTGTGGTGGTGGTGGTGGTGGTGGTGGTGGTGGTGGCGGTGGCGGCGGCGGCGGTGGCGGTGGCGGTGGCGGTGGTGGTGGTGGTGGTGGTGGTGGCGACATCCTCGCGAGGAGGATGTCTTTTGTAGCTTAAGTGGAAGCTGCCGCTTATTGGACTTTTATAATTATAACAGTCAATTAACGTCTATGGCGAACTTTTTGGAAGGAAAAATTTGAGACTATGGGGATTGTATTTCAAATACAAAGAACCTTCGATGATTCAAAAGTTGTAAACGATATTGCTGAACGGAAAGTAGCTTTGTGCGCTGAATTTAATTCATTATTAATTGTGATGATAGAGTTTCAAGCGCAATATATACTTTTAGCCACTGATTTCCATCGAAACACGTATGCCACGTGTAAAAAGGCGTCATTGGCGTCAATCTGTACCGAAAATAAATAAATAAATGACATTTTGCGTTTTTTTTTGCGTAAAGTCATTGCGGAAAAATTGTTAAAGGTGAATCAATTTGCTTATATACTTCCCTGAGACTAATGACTTCCTATTTTAGCAAGAGAATAACAAGCAAGGGAAAAATCTGAAAAAATTCAGGAGTATTCATTATCGATCCTGAAACACGATCGATAGACAATACTCCTGAATTTTTTCAGATTTTTCCCGTCATGCGTGCGATTATCACTAGCCATTGTTAATCAACGAACAAATAAACAACGAAGTCCTTCTACTCAAAAGTTGAAATGCGATCGTGTTCCAGGATCGATAGACAATACCCCTGAATTTTTTCAGATTTTGCCCGTCATGCGTGTGATTTTAATTATTAGCAGTTATTGTTAATTAACAAAGAAATAAACGACGGAGTCCGTCCACTCAAAAGTTAAAACGCGATCATGTTCCAGGATCGATAGAAAATACTCCTTAATTTTTTCAGATTTTTCCCGTCATGCGTATTCTTTTCTGAATTTTGGCTTCTCGCTACCGCTGCTAGCTTCAGTCTCATGTATAGTGTATAGAAGATATTTATGAAGTAAATATACGAGCATTCGACTGCGTCGTGGTTAGAGCGTTAGTTCATTAGGTAGGTTGTCCTTAAATCATTTTCCGGGTTAGCAAATAAATTTTCAACGACCGGAATCATCCTCGGAACAACAACAATCAATAAAAAATGTCAAAGACATTAATGTTCATAAAATATAATTTTTTTTTGTCATTTATTTCCGGTCCAATACGCAAACGAAGGCTAGTGAGACGTCGTAGGTTCAAACCCCGGTGCCGACGTTTTTTTTTTGTTTAAATTTTTTCTATGGCTCAGGTAATTTCTATGGATCAGGTAAACAATTGCCTATAACCTGAATTGCGGTAGGTAATTATTTATTCGGGATTTTATATATATGCCAGATATAAACCACATTTCGATCGGGTTTTGACTGGATACCATAATTGGAATCCAGTCAGGGGTCCCTGTCGGATTCCAATGTGCAAATATTACATTCAGTAATGGGATCTGATCCGTTGACCAGCTGGATCCCTATCAGAAAATAGGGATCCTTCTCAGAATCCACCTGGATCCCGACCGAAATTTCTGCACGGGTATAAGTCTATCGTAAACGGCCCGTGTGTGAACAATTCTTATTTCCGTTGACATTTCTTCACGGTTTCCACTTATGGTTGACTTTGTCCAGCACTCAATTCATCTCTTGTGTTATCTCTACGAGTTTTATGCTTCATATGTGTTTTCATACTTGTTCGAAAGTTAGTTAGGAACACGCTAACAAAACATTGGAATAATGAATCGGTGCTAAACATTTGGATAGAAAAAAAAATCTGGTAGACACGAATTCCTTGACACACGACTTAATGATCGTTTTGGGCTTTTTGTGACAGCATGAGGGTGACTCCAATTTCCGGTTGAACCTTATCACCCATACCCCTCCCCCCCGAAAACGATCCTAAAATTATGCCCGGGCGGATCACGAGAGAGTCGAGTTTTTGACTAACGAATTCTCGCAACATTACGTGCAAGAGAAACATAGTACCGAACATTTGACTTAAAAATTGTTATAATTATATTATTTATTTGACACGTATTTCCGCGTGTCACATGAAAAATGCGCTACATCGTACGATTGAAATCTACAAGTCTACGGAAGTTCCCGCGGCTGAAGACTCGTGAAATCTCATTCTTTCAGATATTCGAGTATATATAGATGCAAAGTCACCGGCGTAAATGGTTTTGGCGCATGTATGTAATACGAGAGTGGGTGTTCTTGCAACGAGAGGAGAGTAGCAATTTCCTTGGATTCGTCGTCTCAGAGATGGGAAAATCGGTTAGGTAAATTTATTTATATGAGGCAAAGGTGTGCCCGAGAGCTCTATAAAATTATGAGAGCCGAGTTTCGACCTTACCAGCTGGATATTCAGTAGTCCATAAATGATATTTTTCGTTTATGAAAGTTATTGCGGGTGCTGAATCGATAGGAAGGAAAGATTTGGATATACATGTGATCTCCGTGCTACAGCAATGATCTCTCGTTTCTCGTTGCATTAAAAACGGAAAACCACGAAAGACTCGTTTCCGTACTTTGGTATAAGTAAACAAGCCTCTGAGTAACATGTCAGTGGGGAAGCATATTTATGGGGATATTTACGACCGAGGAGAAACATTGAAAATTTATAGCTGTGAAACACATGAAAGAGGACTGGATAGAGATAGAACGTGGATGTAAGCCCCAACGGCGTTATACCCACTGCTACGCTTCGCGATCCGAGTGTTATATATCGCATATAAATAGATCCATCGACGTGCCAGTTCGAGTTACATTATACTCGCGAGAAGCAAGGTGATAAAGACGCAGCCAGAAGATGCGTCTTGAGAGTATCCGTGCAGTAAGAAGAATCAGGCGAAGTCAAAATATACTGTAGCGCCTCGATGATGTGTACCAACGCACACGATTGCGATCGTAAAACGTTTGTGGAAATATCGTACATACTCAGTTCTCTCACCTGGCAATTCACTACAAAACTTGAGAACTCGTCGTCATTCCTCTTTAACGAGTGGCGAGAACATCAATGTTTTACTACGAAAATCGTATGACGATTATAATCAATTTTGCTAAGATTTAAAGAGGCAGGCATGAGAAATTCCTTAGGGATAAAGGCATGCAGGTACTTTCGTACTATACCCTGAAATTACAAATGTAACAAGTTTACAAAATGTAAATACGATGGAAATAAGGTTGAGGCAACAATCTCCCGAAATTTGAAATATTCGTCGTTATAATTGAACTAATTCAAGGACGAGCAGGGAAGCATATGATTACGCATTCGAATATTAAAAAATAATGCCCTTTGGTTAAATATTTTCGCTTAATGCGACGGAGTTCTTTAGGTCTTATGTCTCTTTTGTCTTATTTGCGCAAAGAAGTTCAAAGAAGAGAGCAGCGAGAGAGAAAGACGGAGAAAGGGATTTTCAACGACAGTTGTTTGTTCCGCAGAATATAGGAGACAAAAGAGACTCGAGGGAGTCTCCATCATCCATTTTGCCCTTGGCACATGAATGTCCGATTGAAGAACGAGGATCTGGGACGAGGAATAGGGGGCAAAGGTTCTTTCTCGCGGTCCCGCACGGTTACCAGGGGTTACCGAAAGGTGAGCCAACATCGTCCGGTCCGGGAATCATTTGTCACTCTTGACATTCACAGTAGCACATCTTGCTACTGCACCCCTTCGAACTGTCATTTACTCCCTTGCTTACTTACTCGTTATCTCTCTCCCTCTATTTCTCTCCCTCTCTCTCTCTCGCTCGCTCGCTCTCTCTCTCTCTCTCGCTCTCTCTCTCTCTCTCTCTCTCTCTCTCTCTCTCTCTCTCTCTCTCTCTCTCTCTCTCTCTCTCTCTCTCTCTCTCTCTCTCTCTCTCTCTCTCTCGCTCGCTCGATCGCTCTTTCTGTGGTCCTCGTTTTTCTACGAGCCATCTCATGACGTTATGATAACCATGACGTTAGAGACAGATTCTCGTGGTTAATATACAAGACGACATTTAAATTGTCAAAAACTTGAGTATTCCAAACTACGATTGATGTCAGGAAGTATTATAAATAAAAGCTGCATGACATGGAGGGTATATTCGTTTTTTTTTCTTTTGTTTTTTGTGAACGCAATAATGTTGCTTTGACGTCACCGCAAATTTGTCAAACGAAACCAGGAAGGTTTTTTTTGACAATATTAAGGGCACACTAACCAGTACGAGCGTGATGAGAAAGCTAGATGATTATTCGTCAAAAAATTGTTCTCAGAGATGGTGAACATTTCTGGCACATGCAAAATCTGATGCGCTTCTTCAATCTGATAAAGCCTTCAATAGAATCTGAGAAAGTTCAATTAGCCTCTTTGTTACCGTCGGTCCCATATCAGTTCAACCCATGTCTCCTTTGAGTTATACATTCTGGCTCTCTCATAAATCGTCAAAAGTATTGCTTTGCGCTTCCACAAGTGCGTCCAAAATTTGGAAGATTTTCCGTACTCTACCCTGTATATATTTGTACCACGCGTTGTTCTTCTAGCATAGCTTTTATAAAGGAAAGATACAGGAAAGAGAAAAAATGAATCCTTCAAGCAAAAACTGTATATCATACACCGTATCGCACACAATGCATAAACTATAGAAGTATACTTTCTGCAAAACCCTTGACGGAAATTTTTATTAAAAAGGAAGAGCTTCGCCGGCCTACTGCGCAGGAAATACAGTTCTGTTTCAGTCACTCGTATAGCCACAGACGCGAGAAACTTGTGTGAAATTTACACAAAACAGTCGCGGTATAAGTTAAGGTTAGGCACAATTTGGATTCAAAATGATTGAAATTCATACAATAATAAAATAATTAATGTTGTAATAAAATTTGAAAAAAAAAAAAACTGAAAATTAAAGCTTGCATATTGCTTTTTCAAAATTCCATATAATGCACAAATTTCCTTCTATAAAGAAATATTTTTCTCAATTTTGGCTTCCGTATATCGATAAAACTTTAAACACCATGTGGAACTTAAAAATGGTAATTTTCAAGTTTTAACTTGCAGTTTCTTCAATTTTACGGTAACTTATGTTACGTTGGCGGACGTTGGGACGATCGCAGATTGTTCAAAAATTGGAAATTTCATGAAATTTTAACTGTTCGAATCGAATATCTCAAAACCATAGCAAAGTATCTCAAAATCACGGATGATTGGAGTAATCAATGAAGAAGAAAAAAGTTCATAAAACCGAAACTACTCCATCGATTCTCATGAAATTTCAACACGAACCATCCTTGGATGATTTTCTATTTACGAATAAAAAATTACCCCCATATGTAATATTTCAGACGTTTTGCGTCTTTTGAACTCATTGGAATTGAAAACTTGAAAAAAAATCCACTATTACAAGGCTTCCTTTACGAGGAAGCGAAGTGACAGATTTTTTTCGAATAATTTGAAACGATTTTTTATTCGTACGTTATTGAACATGGAAATTTAGTTCTAATAACTTTTCACTTTAATCGAGCCCATCTGTGCCAAAATATTTTGACTCATTCACGAGAGAACGAACGAAATGAAACCAAATCGATTGCTAAGGGAAAAAATATGAGTCGAGCGAGAATAATCGAGCGGTATATATACAAACATCGATGATTCCTCGTCGAATATTAAGAGCCCCGAGCGCGATCCGTTCTCGGGATATATCGGAGGTCCAGCCAATTGGTAAAGATTTGGCAAAGTATTCGCACGAGACAAAACGGTATAGCTATATCGAGACAGAGATACTTCTGATGTGTTCCTTGAGCCGCTGTTACACAGGAGAGATCGTGTAGGAATGTCCACGTTGATAGCATGGGAAGACGAAGAAGGAGAAAGAGAAGGGAGAAGTAGAGAAAGAGAAGGGAGAAGTAGAGAAAGAGAACATTAGCGTCTGTCCGTATCCGTCACTTGTCAGTTTGGTTGGTGATTCAGGGCACACATGGACACACACACACACACACATGCACGCACGCATGCACACACACACATGCACGCACACACGCACACACACACACACACACACACACACACACACACACACACATATTCACAAACTGTTGGAAAGCAAGGGTTCTCGAGATTGCCGTTCATTTCTGGTGGGTGAACAAACGCGCGGACCACTTTATGGCGGCTCCGCGAGCTGGAACCGCGCGGAGTTTTACCATTAGCCTTTGCAAGTTGGGTAAGCATCTTGTAATTTCTTATATATTCCCATCGGGATGCAGAAAGGGAGAATGAGGCGGAATGAGAGATCGAAAAAAGACACCGTCGCAGAAACGCGAAAGAGTGAAAGAGCCCCGGGTGGGTAGATGGGTTGGGGTTGTAGGCGACACGACTGTTATCTTTCGTTTTCTGTGACGTGCGCGACGTACCGATCCCGACATTGAAGAATGACTTTTGGTACGCGCAAGCAAGCGAACTGCCCTCTTCCTTTCTCTCATATCTATCTCTGCATATTACGCATCTATACGACTCTGATGGCATATGGACGCGACGGAAGCCAATATAACTAACCGGGTATTCGAAACGACGTTTTCAGAACAGTATGCGTTATTATTACCTCTCCTTTTCGCCATCTCATTCTTTCTTTCCTCATCTCGTTCCTCGATTAAAGACGGAGAAAAAAAGTTCTCGGCTTTGTCTTTCGGTCATTGCTCTCTCCCGTATACCAATGGGACGAAAAAAAAAAAAAAAAATGGGAGAGGAATCTTTCAAGTTGCTCTTTTCGTCATCACTGTAGAGTTACGAAAAATATCGACTCGATTCGAGTGGTTGTCATTTTTTAATCGATTAAACTTTTGGTTTTAATATTTAACAAACCAACGAAATTCGGACGACTAAAGCGAATTTCATGTCAATAAAATACATGTCAATCAGAATGACGCAACGCTTGATTTAAATATCTTCGTACGATAAATCAATGTTGTTTCGTACCAATGTGATGAATTTCAATAAAAAATCAATTTCTTTTTGTCGATGTGACAAATTGTTCTTTTTTTATAAGAAGCAATAAATTCAAATTTATTTTCATTCGTTGAAACTGTAAATATAGTGCGTTTCGGGAGAAGGGGAGAGATCTGAATTTTTTTTTTCGGAAACTGCCCGCTTTTTAAAGTCGACAAGCCTATCTATTTCTTGTGGAAATTACCGTAAAGTTAATCTGCGACTCGTAAAAATGAGAAACAATTATTTTTGTGATAACCTGTATCACGTCACAAACAGAATATGGAAATGACAAACGTAAGTTTTTGATGCGGGATTTTTAGGTATGATTTGGTGGAATTTGCCCTATAAATTCTCTCGCACACTATCCATCTCAGCTTGCGGCTTTGCAGCTTCAATGGTACTACAGAGATTGCCCGTTTCTCCGTCGAAATTCGGGCTGCGGTATATCATATATATGTAGGTATAGAGTGCCTGTAATCTGTAATCCGATAGTGGCTAAAGGATTTGATATTGATGTCTGTGTGCTCTATGGTCGATGCTCTGATGTGGCGAGTCCGCTATTGATCGATGAAAGGCCAAGCAACTATGCTTGCGACGCGTTGTTGCTTCTGATATGCTATGCCTGATCCGCGAGAGATGTACGGAGACAGAGAGTATACGTCAGCTTTCTCCCTCTCTCTCTCTCTCTCTGTCTCTCTTTGTCTACCATGTCTCAATGCTCACAGTCTAACCCTAAAGGGCCGCAAATTATATGGTCAAACACACCTTTAGACATGGTAATCGAATAACATTTATACCACCCTCTATCTCTCTCGCTCTCTCTCTCTCTCTCTCTCTCTCTCTCTCTCTCTCTCTCTCTATCGGGATCTCATCACGTAATACCTCGATGTTTGCTACAGTTAAGACAAGCTTTTTACGGCAATTCCTCTGTGGAAATTTCCCCGTGAACTCCTAGATTGAGTTTAGTCATTGGTCAGTTTTTTCTGTCTAGACTTCTTCGAAAGGCGCTAGACAATACTTAGCTGGGAAAATTATTTCATGTCGCAATTTGACACCAGTTTGCTTGCACAGACATGCCAGGTACATCCAGACCATAAGCACTACCCAGAAATAACGGGAAGTGATAAAGTCACCATCAATGTTGCTCAATTCAGCTCATCTTGAGACAAGACTGTCCAGACAGCAGCTAGAAATTCCCTAACACAATTCATGTCGGCCCATGGGGTTTTTGATGGAGTATTCTTGATCCAGGCATTAGACGGGGCCTGATCAGGAAAACTTCTGATTCATTCCAGAATAAAAACGCGGTGCTACTATGTATCTGTATCGATGGACGAAGAGACGCGCAACATTAACTGGGCTCGAATTTATCCAAACTTCATCCTTCTTGTTGGAAGTGTTTCGTTGCCTGTACGTCTACCCCGAGTGCAAGGGGGATATTTTTTAGAATTTTCTGTCCTAGATAAGTGTATTGATGGATTATACATCGCGTACTGTTCAGAGAATTGTGAGGTGTTACGGAATTTGTGTACAGTGGACAAAATTGTGGACGATGAAAAAAGAAAAGTGCTAAACCGCCAAAGCGTTCGGAACATATATATATGTGTACATTTTGTGCGTATACGGTTTGTTGCTGAGCTATACAAAAAACTGTAAGAAAATGTGACTTAAAACGATAGGTGTCATACTTACAGTGAATAAATAATAATAAATAAATTCATTTTCCGGCTATAATATCATTGTATCCCAAATAGTCACTTGTGAGGCACGATACGACATATTCGCCAAATTTTAAACCAAGGGAGCTAGCCATCGTCTGGACGGTTCCTCGCTAGGGTCGCTAGATATAGGAATAAGATAACATATATTGGGGATGCGCTATTCAGCCCCTGGACAGTTTCGATTATCTACACATGCGCATTATTTACACACGCAGTGCATGGATGCTAACCCATATTCTTAGTTCAACCCCGCCCTGTGACTATAAAAAAACTGTCCAGTTGTTACCCAATATATCAAGTGCCAAATTTACACACGGGAGATAGCATATCGTTTTAATCGGCGAATAATCACTATGATTTGAGAATATACAATTTTTCCATAAAATATTTTTATTTATTGTCCCACGAAACATCGCAAAAACATCTTTCCGTGAGCAAGCCTCGATCCATCACTCCTAATCTAGCAATTTTCTGTGCAACCGAAAAAAAAAAATCCAATATCGCCTTTCCGTAGGTACTTCGAACCTGCTTCCACAACGACCCATTTTCGCTCATACAGACTCGACACTCGGGTCATCCACTTTGTCGAATATTCATAGGTCTTCCCTTGCTTTATAGCTGTGCACATGCCGTATACGCTATCTATATGCACGCGGGCACACATGAATGTTCGGTACTGGTTAATCCTGTTGCTGTATACCGAGCAAGGTGGATCGAGGAATATGGCTCGTATATAGGAGTATCAATGCATACTCTCTCATTTCCTTCACAGTGCATTTTTTTCCATATTTTTCTCAGCATCATATCCAGCGAGAGTAATAGAGAGTCACGCTTGGTTGAACGAACCCTTCATATATATATATTTACCTTTACCTCCAAAAATGGGATAACGATTTTCTTTAAAATTTTTGATTAACCGGTTTTATGAAATCACCATGAATATGCAGGTGGGTCACTTGATAAAAGGATCCAAGCGTAGCGGGAAGTTCTGCACTACACGAACCATTTAATTTTGCATCTAAACTTTTGGGGACAAAGGGAGAGGTTGATAAATGGAAAATTTATAATTGAAAAGTCAGTATGGATACCAGATCGATGGAAAAATCGTTTATACGACGTTGAAGCTATAATCCATGACTCGATAGAACGTTTTAAATTATTCCATCGTCGTCGGCAGACGAGCAGCAACGGAATTAGTAGTTCCGTGGTAAATGGAGGAACGCTGGAGGTGGATAATTCGAGTTCAGACATCGTTATGATTATGAGAGGATGCTGGAGAAAGCGTGGCAAGAGGTTAGCGGTGCTTCATCGTTGAATAAGAATCCAATTTAACGTTCGAGATCTTAAGGCAATTCGATTAATGATTACGATACCATAAAAATACAAACAACCTCACTCTCTTTATCATATCCCATTCTACATGATATAATATATCATCGATTTGTATCAATATTAGTCTTTATACTGGCACGGATATTCACTGTAAAGCAAACGAAATTTCATCTGAGGTGCGGGATCCGACTATTCTCAGCAGCTGAATACAATGAACAAAAACAAATTTATAAAATTCCGTAGCGAAAGTCAAGGAAAGTCTAGAGGTTTCTCGCAGTCGGGGATCGAAAAAAATGCATTTTTCTTTTAAAAATTCTTTTCCCAGGCCTCGATTCACCGTACACATGTGTACTACACTCGATCGACACTATAGATTAACCGAGTGAAAACTTCGTCGTCGAGGAAGCAGATAAGCAGTTAATCAGAAGCTGCGCGTGATTATCGAGATAACGAGGTAAAGATGAGAGATATAACGCGAGAGAAGCCAGCCGGCGAGCTTATAGGATGAACAGCCATGCAATAAAGGCTATAATAATATGAGGCGTTCCACGTCAAATCGATAGGTCCAAGCCCCTCGACCCTTAACCACCATGGTAATTTGGTCCATAGTTTTTATACCGTTACTACAATCCCGCAAGGCACGCCGTTTTTAATTTTTTTTTAATTTTTATTTTTATGCTATTTATCATTTAATAATGAATTTTTTTAATTGAGCGTGAAGCGAAGGGTTAGATAATTTTTAAGAATCTGAAAAACTCCGGAAAATCCCGCGCCAGAATAATAGAACCCTCCACTTTGGATGGTAGCTTAGGAATTTTTATGTGTGTACCACAGATTTTTCGAGCTAACCAAACCCCAGAAGATGAGAATCGCGGACCTTTCGATTCGTCCTAGAAAGTCCTCTGTACATATTTACGAAAGGCCCTAAGTGGATGAGAGAGAAAGAGATAGATAGATAGATAGATAGATAGATAGATAGATAGATAGATAGAGAGAGAGAGAGAGAGAGAAAGAGAGAGGACGAGGAAATTTTGCGGTCACTGCTGGGCGCTTATCGCCCTCTCGCAAAGGATAGTCATTAATATTCAAGCGGAGAATCGGAAGAACAGGTATTAGTGGGAAATAGAGTGTGATGAAATGAGATGAGGAACGTGAAGACTTCAACCAATCGACTATATATGTACGATGTATATACAGATCGGACTTTCGAGTATGAGAATTCTTGGTCCAGGTGCCATCTCTGGTATATTTCGTGGATTTCGTGAGATCCGAGACGCTCCACCGACAACATTCTCCGCGAATATCCCAGATGGTGCTTTCCACCCTGAACGCGTACCAAGACCCCAACCCTCTCTCTCTCTCTCTCTCTCTCTCTCTCTCTCTCTCTCTCTCTCTCTCTCTCTCTCTCTCTCTCTTTCTCTCTGCGGTAAAATTTCTACCGCAGATACGCTTTCGATCTGCCGTCGGTAAAACGAATTACAGCGATTTCCGACGAGAATTAACTCACTATCTTGATTTTTATAAAGTAACATTCCTAATCTTACAACATCGAATCGAGACCCAAACTCTACGATAATTCAGTGTATTGTGGAATGATGTTGTATCGAGAGGACTAAATTTACTTAGTTTGAATAAATTCAAATTCGATCGAAGATGTATTGACCTTTATAAAAAATTGTATTCTTATTCAATTAAAATGTTATCAAGAAGACAAACGTACTATTCGCGGCTCGGCAACATTTATTTTATTTATAAATTATATGAAGAGGTTTAAGTCGCAAATAATAAACGTTGCTTTCTCGCGTTCGGCGCATAAAAAAAAACTTCAATATTCCTCCCAAAAAAAAATCTTGATCGTAAATTATATCTTTGGATCGTATGAAAATTCCGAGATCGTCAAGACAAGAGAAGAAGACACTGACCATTTCGGCACACACACGACTCTCCCTAAATTGACGATATGCAATAATAAATAAACGACCAATTATACGTGTCACATTACGGTATGATAGAAAACGAATGCAACATTTTTTTTTTAATTTGCATTGTATTTTCGTTCAATAAATCGATCTGATACAATTATGAATACCTCGTAATGTCATAAAGCTTGATAATAAAAGGATCACGTCAATCTAGATATAATTTATATGCTATATAAGATGAAAAGATAAATAAAAGAAGCGAATTTAAATGCAAAGTTCAAATAACCCAATCATCAACAGCGCTAGATCTAGGGCAGAACAATTCTCATTGAATGCAGAAGCAGCCCTATTTAATTGACGGCATTGTGGTCAACCCCGGGCGGATTCCCGTCACCTGTATGTACGGTAATGTATGTATAATGCATATACACGGTGAATTGATAGATTCAGATATAGTATCCGTATAGACACTTATACATACCTATGCCTATTGGCTATGGATCGCTGCACCTACATATATTTATATACATTAATCTCCCACCTCGAAAAGTCTCCCCCAACAGCCCCTTCCGTGCAACGAGACCACGATTTAAATCTATATATACGTCCGTGAGTATATACACGCTAGCTTCCGATGGATGGTAAAATAAATATGAAAATCCCAGTTTCAAACCTCGCGGTACTGGCCAATAAACGAGCAAAATTCTATGGTACACACTGCGCCCTCCCTGATGCGATTCTCGGTCACCCCGGTATATCCAGCTCTATCGCATATACACGCATAATGCTCCCTCTCGTGTATTTGCGCTTAATTAGTTGTTCCAATTCGCGTGTCATTCGCGAGAGCCACTATTTTATATAAAACTCTGTCTCTCTCTCTCTCTCCCTCGCTCATTTTCACGAAAATTTTGGGAAACAAGCAGCCCATGCACTCGTTGAGTGATTGTTCGAGCTCGCTACCACAGTTGTAGAGCGAGAGATAAAATGGAATGAAATGATGTATCCAGCATACATTATGGCGATATAAAGAGCTGAAAATAGCCAGAGGGAAACCAACAGGAAGAGAGAGAGAGAGAGAGAGAGAGAGAGAGAGAGCGAGAGAGAGAGAGAGAAAGAGAAAGGAGAGTAGTTGATCACAGAGTGATACTGTAATTACTCCTTGAATCCCTGAGTGCATTATTAAAATGCACGTATTTTCCCCATTCCCTCGTTCCCCCTCGTTCCAACGTTTTCTCGTTATGCGATAGTTGCGCTGCTCTAAAACCTCCCGGCGACCCCCCAGCTGTAACAACGAATGGTATTTGGACTGCACAGAATTCGAACTCTTTTCAATCCATTTTCATTTCTGCAATCCCATGCCACTATTTCCAACTCGTATACATCGTAGATGTATATCAATACAGACATTAATCCATTAATCTCTTTCTCTCTCTCTCTCTCTCTCTCTCTCTCTCTCTCTCTCTCTCTCTCTCTCTCTCTCTCTCTCTCTCTCTCTCTCTCTCTCTTTCCTCAATACTCCCTCGATTTCGTTTATATAAACGGTGTTGAGTATCCGGGAGATCAGGGTGAGTGGAGTCATCCAGAAATGGGAGTCTCGTTGGAAAAAATCGAATAGCTAATCTCAAAATAATGGTTATTACATCGTCAAAATAATAACAAACTTATTGAGCTTCACATAAATTTTATACTCGAGTTCAAATTTAAACCGTCCTTTTCTTTTCTTCCTTAACCTCCTTGCATATACCGTTAGAATCCTAGTCAAGATTGTAATTTAAAAATATACGGTTTAATGACTCGATCGATCGATAATTCGATAGATTCATTAATATAATATATTCGGTATATCGAACGTTTTAACTTTCAGCTTATGCGAGTTTGAATGAAGTGACCAGAAAAATACTTCGAGATCATTCCTGTAGATGCTTTAAAATGTTCCATGAAAATTATGTTCATGTATATTACGAATCATGACGCGGGAAGAAGAATTAAGCCACATATGGGTATCAGGAATTGAGGCTACGTAAACGAGAGTTGTCAGAAAATGTTACACTTTCAGTGCGAGACGCGTTTCATTGTTAAACATAATATGGCCAATTTATCGTCATTGGTAATTAGCGCACGATTTTCCTTATCTGAATGACTGTGTGTGATTTTTTTAACTCTTTCACGCTTGAAAGATGTTGATTCAATTGAAATATTGCCAACTATATAGCCGCAAATCGTGGAAAATGTTTGTTGAACTATACGAATTCCCCCTTAGGTGATTCCCATTCGATCATTTTAGACACTGCCGATCTCTCTCTCTCCTCTTCCTCTCCTTCTGCACGTTATTGCGGCAAGCTGGAGCCGGCCAGCTCTACGGTCGATTTCCAATTTTTCAAATCCCCCCCGAATTCCCTCAACCCTCGTTGTTGTAACACTTATACATACATACATACTCTTCTATACAATCCTGTATATCTCTTGCACCGTTACCGAATTCGTATATATACCTATATCAAGTACATGGGTAAAGGATTCATAGCGCCATTGGGTCGCTCCCACACACACACACACACACACACACACACACACACACACACACACACACACACACACACACACACACACACACACACACACACACACACACACACACACACACACACACACACACACACACCTCTTTTACGAAAACCATTACAAACGACCGCATATAACCTTCAATAAAAATGTTAACATTTCAAGCGTAATAACACACACACACACACACACAAGCACGCGAGTAGAGCAACCGTGTACTCCAGTACGTTGATACCAATATAAAAAAGGCACTAGCACGGAGTTCTCGCGAACGTGCATGCTCGTATACGTATTTCGGCTCTATATGGGTCTGCGGATATCGATATTATACACGCGCGCACATGTACACGAAGAAAATGTGTAGGTTGTACATTCTAGAATGAACGTAAAACCCACATCGGTAAACCACCCGCCCCAGGCACAGATATATCTACACATTATCTACAAATATATATGCGTATACCTGTAGATGCACAAGTATATATTACCGATATATATGCATATAAATATGGTGTTCACGATTACGCGTATATTCGCACGTATTTATAAGCGTCGAAATATTAAAATCGGTTTCTTTACGAGCGTGCTGTGCATGGTGAACACACACGCGGCTTGTGTATATGTATATCCCAGATGAAAACCAGCGGTCGCTGGTATTATCCAAGGCGATATGCCCTTTGGCTTCCCTTGGGCAATTTATGCATATGTGATACGGATAGAATATATGGGAGTAGAGGACGTCTGCTGTTTCGTCTGTGTGCGTGTACATATACAATAGCGATTATTCAAACGCTATAGAAGGACGTCAAATGTATATTTATGCGTGCACGATTCGCCCTTTCACTCAATTCAAATGCGAATGCCATACACGTGTATGTTATATGGGTATGTATTTCAACAGACGCGGGCGGGTGAGAGCACAGAAGTGCAACATTGAAAAGCCATCATATATGAGAGATATCATATTCTCATTTTGTATGGGCACGCGCGCTTGAAGGTAAGAGAGAGAGAGAGGGAGAGACTTAGAGAGAGGAAGAGCTATATAGTAGACGGAAAGCTGGAGAGGTGAAGAAAAAGTTATACATACGGAGAGATAAATTTCTCGCTCAACGATCTGCATCTATAAAGGTTCACCCAAGCTTCAAGCGAGTTCTAGCTTGCTCTCATATATAAATGTATACACGCAGCGCGTATGGATAAACCCGTCCGATATCGGTATCGTCGATCATTTGGTCCGGAGCCTCGCGCGTCAGATCTGCATGTGGCATTGCAAAAAACTTTCGTACGCTCGCTGGAAAGATCGGAGAGTTCTTCGTTTATGGAAATTCTTCGGATGTCAAAGCTGATTACCAGGAAACTGTAATATGGGAAAAATCTCGAGTGCGTCACGTGAGAGGGAAAGAGTGAGTTTACGTCGAAAAAACGGATCGTTGCCGAGCGAGAAAGGAGTCCCATGGGAAACCGAGAACGACTCTGCTGCGTCGATCCCTTTGGACTCTCTCCCAATTTCATTACATGCTCGATAACCACACTCTGTAAAATTCAATAACTTCCGCTGCCTCCGGGAGTCTTCAACAACGATTGAAATTCGATCAGTACTATGTACGAGTAGGGTAATTGGATATATATCGCAAAGGATGCACGCACAATATTCAATGCACATGTGGATATGACTCTGCAAGAAAAATCATTGGTGCTGGAAATAATCGCTATTGCATAGCCTCTTCAGCTTCTTCCTCTGCGATATTCGATCCAGTCGATCCAAGCAACTATTCGATGATAAACTATATATATAAATCGATTCATGTTTTACCCTCATCTTTCTCTTTGAACGCGGGTATGGTTCATGATTTCCTATATACACTGTTTATCGAGCTTCAAAGGGTGTCCCGATTTTTTAAAATAGATTTTGTATCCCGTGACCAAAAGCTTTGTAATATTCCAGTCCGGCAGACGCAATTCGCCAGCCGAAAAATAACGAGCATTTCACCACACGACCGGCTGCCTTTATATCGCCAAAAGCACCTGCCAATTCTTTTGTGCTGGGATGCTAAATATTATTTTATGATATGTCTATTGAAAATCGAAAAGTTGTTCAATTAGATCGACTAATGGATGAATCGAGAGATATTGCATGACATGAGATTTGGGGGAAGGGAGGCTAAAACTACAAGAATGATGGTATCGATTCGGCTTCAAATACTTTTAGACAGTAGGGCATCGAATTTTTCTGTTGGACATTTTTGACATCCAATGCTTTTATGATGTCTGTTCAGTTTACGTCATTACTTCGACTACCTGGAATTCTTTCTATCTCTCTATCTCTCTCTCTCTCTCTCTCTCTCTCTCTCTCTCTCTCTCTCTCTCTCTCTCTCTCTCTCTCTCTCTCTCGATACATGGCAACTGCAGAGCACTCCAAGCAAAATAATTGTCGAGAAACATCGTTATTCTCTTGTTTCACGAACGTGTGCCTCGAGCACGCGGTCCTATGTCTCGTATGTACCTGAAAAGCTCGAGAACCGCCAGACTCCTGCCAAATTCCTGATGACACGAGCGTGTGCCGACAAAATTGTTTGTATACTGCGAAATCAGCCATAGCCATAGTGCGGTATCCGCGAGAAGCTGCTCTCTGCTCGCGAACCAACGTATGCAGCGATGAGATATAAAAAAGAGTACACGCGTATATATGCATGCTGGCAATCTGTGTTTATTGGTGTTTCGTGTCGAATTTTGTTTTTTCCCTCCTCGTGTACCATCTCTCCTTCACTGATTACTAACGACGTAACGATCAATCGAGTTGCCATGGTCGGGATTAAATTTGCGCGCATGAAGTGCTTTTTATTCGTTTTTTTTTCTTCAACTTTTTTCCATTAAAACGATGGGTCGCAACGGAACAATAGAGAAAAAAAGTGTCGATAACTGAGCCAGGATTCACTGCGTCAATTAATTGAAAATCAAGCTCGAAAACTAAATCGAACCACCAAAAGTCCTCCATTGAACACGTCAGCGTGAAGTGCCTGTCGTTATATTTATTCTTTTTTTTTTCGAGCTTTCCAAATGAAACAATGCATCACACAATAGTATATAATGAAGAACAACTGCGTCGATATCCGTACGAAGATTCATGGCGTGAATTAATGTATAGAAAAAAAGCTTATAATCGAAGATTGACTTGAGTTACAAGGGTCCTCGGTGAATGTGGGAGCGTCGAGTGCTTTTTTTTATTATTTGTTTTTTTTATTTTGATTTTACTTTATTAACAATGCGTTGCAATGCTTTACAATGCCGAACAATAATGACGATATTTTGGCGAGGACGCTCCATGTGTTAATGAATTAAAAATTAAAACTCATATTTTTCAGGTTCTAAAGCTCACACGAGATCCCTTCTTCTTTCCTCCAGGATTATACTGACTAGCAACCAAAGATAGAATTCCCTCAATCATTTGTCTCGCGATTCGTCACCGCACGTTCATTCTGATCTATACGTTTTAATTGTTTTTCCGGCTCTCACGCGATGACATAAAATACCTAGGAGCTCATGAAATTGTAGAATTATTCCATGTTATATAGTAATACCTATACGAGTGGAGCTCGAACATACGCTTATATATAGATTAACGAGATGGCATGGACTTTGTGTTTATCCGTGCTAGGTATACAAACTGTTTCACGATGCTTTTCACCATATCCCATATCTATTATCAGGATGATAACCATTGTTACAAAGTTACAAGGTTGGGAACACCGTTTGCAAGCTACACCTTTCTAATCCGTTATAATAAAGGAATATAATCCAAACTCCGATGCCGTGATGCATACACGCAAAATGCATATGCTGCAGATGCATCACGACCGCACAGAGAAGAGGCATCATGCTGAATCTGGTGTATATATGTAACGTCTGTTTTCGGGATAGTTGCCATGAATCGTGCACGCATTTGAGCACACTTCACTCTCGGTGAAATTTCCCAAGTACACACGATGCCCATAGCCATATACAGCGGGAGTCGGAGAAATTTATTTGTCTATAAACCCGTGAAATATCGGGGAGGAACAAGCCAGATAGACGATATATATGTGCATATATATATATATATACTCAATACACACGCATCGACCACGCGCGGCTTCGAAATTACGGTGAAACAATCGTACTCCCGATGAAACAACAAGCGTCCGCAATCAGGCACTGTTATCCCCGCGCCTCTAGCGTTAACCATTGGAAAGAGACCATCGTGCAATTTATCTCCAGCTCGTGACGAAACGCGCGACGGATTTCAAAATTGATTACGTGAAGAAAAAAATAATAATAATAACAATTGTATAAAAAAAAAACGTTACCCCAAACGACGAGAAGTGCGCGTGGATGTACATGTACACTAGGACCTCAATTTAACGGTCAGTTGCAGGACCGGCTCCGCATCGCACCTTGTTAAATCGAGGTTGCGTACGCCCGCCCATATAATATATGTATATGCTGTATCCGCACATCGGTACTCGACGTGTGCTACGGGTCTGACTGCGGAGGCCTGAAGCGTCCCCCACTATATCTCCCACCACGCGAAAAATGGATTAATAAATGCGACATGATGGGGACTGTCACTTGAATCGAAGATCGTTAAACCGAGGTCCTAGTGTACGTGCAGTCATTGAGGCGCTAACCAATGGAGATTTCCGATAAAGGATTATGGCAGGTATTTCATGGAGGATTGCGACACGCGCGGGATAAGCTATCACGCGTTATTATTTGACACTAATATTTGATGAGAGAAGCATTTTTTTTAAACGCTGAATTCTGGCGGTCAGAAAGAAAGGTATGGAGTAACAAATGTATAATTGTTACGGAAAAATTTGCAAAACGAGAAACGAAATTTTCGAAGGTAAATAATAATAAAAATGTCCGATTTGAATAATTAATTGGCACCTCTCACGCGTTATATTTGTATCGCCAAACGTGTATATACAGATATATGTATATCGCGCTCCATGTCAACTCGGCCTCCCCGTTTTTTTTTGTCTCCAAAAAAATTATTCAGTATGGGCATTTCGAAGGACAATATATCCATGAAATTTCACGAAAATTTCATCCCCCCGCTAATGTTGGTTCTCGAGATAATGATTAATGAATTTTCAATTTTGTAAAAATCATAACTTTGTAACTGTTGATCGGATTTAAACGATTGAAGAAAGAATATTTAAAAAAATGTTTGCCCTTTTCGAAAAGAAAAAAATATGCCGTCATCGGAGAAATGCTCATTAGACAGTTTTCGGGGTAATTTTTCGATTTTTTTTTCTACGAAAGGGCCACCCGGAATTCCACTCACTATTTTTTTCCTGATAGAGGGGGACAATACGCAACTCCACGGGGATTTTTTTAAGATGCAAGAGGGCGCATCAGTGAAGAGGGAAAAATTGTTTTTTGCCAATTTACCCCGAAAACTGTCTAATGAGCTTTTATCCGATGACGGCATATTTTTTTTCGAAAAGGGCAAAAAATAAAAAATATTCTTTTTTAATCGTTTAAATCCGATCAGCAGTTACAAAGTTATAATTTTTACAAAATTGAGAATTCCTTAATCATTATCGCGAAAACCAACAATAGTGGAGGAATAAATTTTGCTGAAATGTCAATGGATATATTGTCCTTTGAAATGCCCATAATGAATCATTTTTACGAGACCAAAAAATAAACGGGGTGGCTGAGTTGGCATGGAGCGCGACATGTATATACAATTCGTATGCAAATACGCGTTGGCATAACAGTGGAAATACATAACGACGAGAGGGGACACAGGGGACGCATCGAATTTTTGAGATGATTCTGTTATTTTGACGAGCACTAATTGCGACTTGCATGATGAACTTTTTTGACGATTGAGGACATGTGTATATATGATTGCGACGGGGAAAACTTTTACTGATGTGTTATTTATACCGTCAAAATATGACAATTTTCGATAAGCATCGTTATTTCAGAGATGCTTCGTCGATAATTATAGCCGCGCTTCGAGATTTTTTAAATATTCAAATTTCACCTTTTTTTCGATTAGATCTCGTGACTTTTCAAACGGCTTCTCGTCTGGATCAATAAACGTAACGAAAAGGAAGCAAAAGAACTAATTTACGTCCGTTGTACGCCCCCCATGACACCGATGAGGAGCAGACTTGGTAATGTTTTTTTCACCAAACCGTAAAAGCCTGAGGAAGGCATACGATGGAATTTCATTAGAATCGCAATAATGCGTCCAGCATCAATTATAATTGGCACCAATAATATTGGAAGACTTTCTACCAAAGCCGCAAGAAAATTAAAAAAAAAAGCGTAAAAATCGTCCACTCCGTGGTCAAGAATCGTTTCACTTGAGGTGAAATGACCCATGCACATATAGACGCACAGATGTGCCTACTCTGTTAATTAAAATACGCCAATGGGGAATTCGGAATGGGGAACTAATTGCCCGAGAGGTTTAGCATAATTTACTTCGTGGCCGAATGTTACCTATAATTGAAAAATAAAATTTGAGCTTATGGCAAAGCTGTTAAAATCAGGGGGAGTTTTGCATCGATGCAATTCGCGATACATATATAAAAGGATATTAACTCTCCGCGCGCTGCGGGCTCATTTCAACACGCTCATTAGGCACTCCAGCGTGTTGGAATATCTCCAAATTTTAATATGTATACACGCACTCGAAGGCTTTCAACAAACATCGCGATGGTTGGATCATGTATATATTCGATCCACGAAGAGAAATACGAAAATGGTCTATAAGCCATTTTGTACATCTATCGTGTCAACGAGTATTAAAATAATTGTGAATTTCGTGGAAATGATAAAGAATCGAAGTTATATCTTGTCATTGTCAAATTTTTCAATTAATAAAATGTAAAAGATACACGATATAACAAGCGTGTGTATGAGGAAAGCAGCAATTCTCATGAGACAATAAGTAAAAAAAAATATATATATTCCTCTTTCCACGTCAACATTTTATCCCGAAATTGTCATTTCTATATATTATGAGTTACGACACTTTAACGAAAGTTTGCGTTAATTTTCGATAGTAGTTTCATTTTGCCGCGCCCTCCCGCCTACTACGCCATACGACCCCGAGGCCGATGACTAATGACTCGCGACAAAACTGATCGCCGATAAACCAAGAAATATCTGATGTAAGGCCTCTCAGAAGTGGACAACCTTCGCGGACAATGTGGGGGCACAATCGTGTGTGTGTGTGTGTGTGTGTGTGTGTGTGTGTGTGTGTGTGTGTGTGTGTGTGTGTGTGTGTGTGTGTGTGTGTGTGTGTGTGTGTGTGTGTGTGTGTGTGTGTGTGTGTGTGTGTGTGTGTGTGTGTGTGTGTGTGTGTGTGTGTGTGTGTGTGTGTGTATAGTCCGGTCGGATCGGGTTATAGCTACGAAAAACCGTGAGTGAAAAAAAAAAAAACATTGAATAAATAACGAAAAAAGGTATGAAATTTTTTTTTCTTTACGAGAAAGAAATTACACATGCCGATGACCTGAAAACGAAATGAGCTTTGATTATGGGCGCGCGTGACCGTGGCTAAAGAAGGTTCCGTCATTCGAGAAACCATGACCGGCCGTCGCTAATGCTGAGATCCTTTGGGAAATAATGAGAATCTCTTTCCCTTTCGGTGTGTGTGTGTTTGTGAGATGATGTATTTTACACCAAAATAATTGAATGCGTATAAACGAAAGGAATATTAATGTATGTGCCATATACGAACGTTTCTTCACTATTGTATGATACGAAATTTTCGAAGAAACATAATTATGCATGTGAGCAATGGACGTTTGCTGCGGATATGCATTTTTTTTCCTATTACAGGCTCCTATTATATTCTCGCGGACATTTGAGAGACCGTATTTAATACGGAAAAAAAAAAAATTAAGTAAAATTCGTGTATACTTCGAATTACGACAAAAAAAAAACCACTGAATTGCATCTGCATATATAATGCAGACGTATGCACGAAATAAATCACGAAAATCATCATACATGGTTTATCTCGAAAAATCCATGCGGAGGGGGGAGATGGGGGGGGGGGGGCACGTCGGTGATTAATCGTGTGGTTGAAAGAAGAAATAAAATAAAAAAGTTTCGCGACTGGCAACGACGAGTCGACGCGAGATACAGAAGCGCCGGTTGATCATATCGTCGTGCAAACGAGTGAACGCTGCATAAAAGAGACACGACACACGTAGCTCCTCGATCTATCACCCAGAGTACGATGACTATAAACCTGAGCTACTATACTCTCCTCCCTACATCGATGCAATTGTTGCCGCATCTACCGATAGAAATCCCACGTGCATAAACACATGTATAAAGATGTAAAAGGTATTCGCATGCATGTGTGTGTGTGTATACTCAAACCTACACACCTGACACGATCAATTTATTCGAGAATAAACGCGCAGTGTGGGCTCGAGTGGTGCTGCATTGCAATACGACAAAGAGGCGATCGCTTAAACGCATGCATGTATAAAGAACATTTCGTGCCAAATCGATGAAAAAAAAAAGTATGTCTTATACATGAGTTGTAAATTTTTGTGTCCATACCTCTTCTAGATTTTATTTGTTTTTTCCCCTTTTCTTTCATTTGCCACAAACTTTCCTACATTTTTTTCGAGCTAAAACGAAAAAAAAAAAAAATCGCACAATGCTCAACGCTTCCTCTACGAGGGACTGCCTCGTTAACCTTCGGAGGACGGGAAAATTTTTGTTCAAATCGACTTTTCATTTGACCCAAAATTTATGCATTACTTCAACGGATTATACTCATTTAAAGTGTCCCATCTGACAGATGGTCCCTAAAGTGACCACCCCCGTCCTCTAAAGGTTAAATTCTGGCCTCCTCGTAGAGGAAGCAATTTGCAAGATTCAACTTTCACCTTTTTTTTCCTCTTTTTCGTCATACGTAGTTTTATTTATTTATATTTTGACATTAATTTCACGATTTTTTATGTATTAGCTAGATCTCTCACAATTTCGAGAAATTAAAGTTGCGCACGGATTCTTGCGAAATTTAATACCAACCTTTCATTAATGATACTTCATCGATGAAAAAATTGATTAGACCGAATATATTACAATTTTTGAAATCTAGAGCTGTCAGAGAATTTTTTGAAAAATTCAACATTACATAAAACATTAACCCTCAGAGCGATTATCGCCAAATTCAATACCAGCCGTCCTTTGATGATATGCTCTATTCGTATGGAAAAAAAAAAATTAGCACGATACCTCAAAATTCACGAAAGTTATAGAACGATCAGAAACGCTTTTCGAAAATTTCCAAATCTCGTAAAATGAGCAATTTAAACGATTTTTTTTTTTTTCCAAAAAATTGGACGTTTCGGCACATTTTAAACACATTGGCATTGAAAACTCGATTTCCTTTTTCTTTTTTCATCGCTCCAAAGCTTCCGGAATGAGGAAGCAAAATGTGTGCTCCAATGCTTTCTCGTAAATGCATAAGCAGCCACTCTCGACAGAGAGAAATGAATTTCGATTATTCAAAAAAAGAATAATTTTGCCAAATTCCATTCGGTAATTTCAATACCAATGTGCAATTGATGAAATATTTCGAAAAATTTTCCGAGAAACAAAACTTCCAAACATTTAGAAACAATTTTGTTTCTAAATGTATTTTTTATTGGCATGGAATGTCGCATACATGCGCCATCAGCATTTGCGTATTTATACCGAAACGCTTCCTTTGCGGAGAGTGCAACGCATAACCCAATGTACTATACGGCAAATTAGGTATGTATACACATGTGTATGTAGAGTATGCATGCTGTTGTATGCATCAATGCCAAAGCATCAATCATAATTCAAACAGCCGTTGTGTCGACTTTCATCATTAGTAATCTTTTCGCAGATTTATCAATTGCAATTTGTCGCTGATGCAGTATCACGATACTGTATCGTACATAGACGGCGAACAAATATACATATATACATATACGTATATATGTACATATATATTTTTTCATTTCAGACATATTAACAGTGATGAAAATGGGGTTAAAGGTGTATGCTATAGTTAGGGCCTTCGGTGCGCCAAGAATCAATGAAAAAACACAATCTTGAAAATTCCAGCGATCCGCTAGAGCCTATAAACCAATGAAAACCAAGTCTTCGATATACTCCTGACCGATACAACGCAAAATCTCCAGAGATCGTAAAACGTACACCTATTATATATATTTTAGTCCAATCATTCTGGCCATAAAAAGTAGGTTCATAATGCAATCTTCTCTAGAATTGATTTTGCTTTTGGAAAAGGTTCAGCGATGTCCCATGAGCGTAAATTCAAGTTGTCGGGACGCGGGGAGGTCGAGCTTCAGCCACCATAATGGAAAACACGTTATATCAAATACATATCTCGTGAACCGTGCATCGCACGACAAAAAAGTAGAGACCTTTTTTGTAAATGATAAAATTCTCTACAACTTTCATTGAAAACTTTTTCCTGTGTTGTGCGTAGTTTTTTTTATTTATATCGCGGCAAACTTTTTCAAACAACCGTTAACGGTTCTAACGGTTAATGGCTATGAATCAAAAACCGTGCATTATACAGAAATAAGTTTTCGATAAAAGTTGTAGAGAATTTCATTATCTGAAAAAAAGGTCTCTGCTATTTTTGTCGTACGATGCACACGGTTCACGAGATATTTGATAAAACGTGTTTTCCAATATAGGGGCTGGAAGCTCGACTCTTCGCGTCTCGCTAACTTGAATTTACACTCCTGAACCTTTTCCAAAATCAAAATCAATTCTGTAGAAGATTGCAGAAAAAATGGCTAGAACGACTGGACTATTTACGACATAGAAGGAATATGTGTCTGTCTATGTATAAGAAATGAGAATCGTGGTCGAAGAGATGGCTCTCAGTCAGCGAGAATTGCCGATCGCGAAACTTTCGTTTTTTTTTTTTTTTTTTTTTTTTCTTCATCGTGCCAATTTGCATACAGAACAGCTCGGGGCTCATTGTCTCGGGAGAGATTGAACTACTACCGGTTACTCGTGGGTCAATTTGAATCCGCATGACGGTCCATTATTTTCCCGGGAATTGCGTGTATACCTATATATTTATATAGACTCGACGATCGGGAATTTCCAGCAACGCCGATCCTCCCTTTCATCACAGCCCTCTACTCTCGCACATCTTATTCGCGTTCCCAGTCTATATATCGTGGAATACCTCTGTATATACTATATATATATATCTCCGCCAGTGAAAATACCGATTAATGAAGTCTATGCAGCCAGAGATCAGTCGCTGTATCAGCGCTTATATCTCAACGATATATTATTGAGTGGAGTTCAGATAATATTACGTATATTAAAAAGAATTAATAACAATAATAATAATAATGCAAACCAGACAAAGATATGAATCTGAGTTCGAAATGTCATAATAATATCGTCAAAAAATTAATTTACTCAATTTAATCCGCGATTATATACTCGAGCCCACGAGCATTTTGCTCGAGCTCGTCATAATTTTTTTTCTCAAAACTCGTCCGATAACGAAAATGTAGCTAATTTTCCGAAAATTTAGTCGAAAACAAAAGCTCCGAAAAAAATCACCGTCATAAACCTCCGTCGCATTGACAGAGGAAATAATTTTTCTCGAGACGACCATATATAGAGCAAGAATATATCATAAATTTCGAAATCATTGTAAAAGATATTTGTTTCGCAATCGATCAGGCAAGTTTGATAACACTTGATTTATTGCGACAATTGTCATAAACAATATCGGCTTAAGGATGTATCGGACGTATACCTTCCCAACCAAAAGTGACTTTCGTCGACAAGATTGCATACTCTATGATAAGATAAAAATCGGAAAAAATTCAACCACAATAAAGACGATAAAAAGATATTATACTTTTTAATAATAATAATACCCAAAAGTTATCAATAAATTGTTTAAACAAAATATTGTTTAACAAATTTTTAGGAAATGTTTTTTTTTGTCATGTGAAATTTATTCGTTGATTTTTCTGATTATACATGAATTTTTTTTTAATTTTCTTATCTTGAAATTTCGGTTTTCGGACATTTGTAAAGGTTGTATTTACGAAACTATTCGTTCAATGCCCTGGAAACTTCTAAATTGTAATATACAACGTTTTTACGAAAATGATATCCAAAATTCACGATTTTTCCTTCATTTTTCGAAATTAAAAAATTTTTGAAAACCGAAATTTCAAAATAATAAGAAAATTTAAAAAAATTCATGTATAGTCAGAAAAATCAACGAATTCATTTCACGTGTCAAAAAAAAAATTTCCCTAAAAATTTTTTAAACAATGTTTTGTTTAAACAATTTATTGATAACTTTTTGGCATTATTATTATTAAAAAGTAATCTTTCTATCGTCTTTATTGTGGTTGAATTTTTTCCGATTTTTATCTTATCATAAAGTATGCAATATTGTCGACGAAAGTCACTTTTGGTTGGGAAGATACGTCCGATATACATCCTTAATTGTTGCAATGGTGCGTTTGAGTCCTCGAAGTTTCTTCATGCAATATTTTTATTTACGGTACACCATCCGGATTTATCGGATAAAGTGAACTTGAAAAAAATTTTACCCCGTAATATCACGGTAGATTGACGTCACGGAAGATAATGGAATAATCAAATAATACGTTTGAACGCGAATAGAAAGTTTGTTCGAATATTTTTAAAGCTCAAAGTACAAGCGAATGGGTGAGCATGAGGATAATTTTCACACGCTGGTATAACCGCGCAATAAAATCGACGCGATTAACCGATATGGATAGGTATACGTATGGTCAGTATGCGGCTTTAGCGGTCGCCCATATTGAGAGGCATCGCGGTTACGTTTATTACTCGGGTGGGTGATCACTTATCGCCGTGCGCTGTAAGGCGTATTGAGGTGGAGGTAAAAAATCAGAAAAACCGAAAATCAGAATTGCCAGAATTGTGAATATAAAAATATCGAAAACCCAAAACAAAGAAAGATCAAAGCGGTGAAATTTAACCGCAAGCCAGAAATAATGTAAATAGAATATAAAGGTATCGAAATTTCAAGTTATGGAATCTAAAATAGATAACTGGTAAAAATTCTGGAAGGCCATTTAGCAGAATGACGCAAAATACGATCGCTCAAAAACTCAAACGACATAACCTCCGGATGGATGATGAATGTGGAATTTCGGTTTATTCGAATTCATAAATGCGAAAGATAAAAAATCAGAACGGTCATCAGAATTCTGAATAGCAATCTCATAGAAGGCTCAGAATACAGAATCGTCGGAATGAAGAATCGCAATATATCAGAAGAGTCAATAACTCGAATAATATTAGAAACCGAGAAATATAATTTTATGATATCAGAAGTTGTATTTATTTATATTATGAGATAAAAATATTGCTATTGAAAATATGCGCCCGATGCACCCGTTTGAAATTCGAGAATTTCACACTCAATTGAGCGTTTTATTTTTTTTTTTTGTAGAAATCGATAAAATAAAAACGGCAAAAAAATTGTTTCAAGCCTTCTATATAAAAATTTCTTTGTGATGTGTGCTAGACAATTACTCTGAACCCTAATGCATATTTTTCGTAAAATATTAAACTGATAATACATCACGGAAAAAAATTTTCGGTGAATTCTAATCATGTTTCCATCATGTTTTACAGTTTTGTTAATAGAGAATGCCTCTCGGGAGGAAAACTTCGGAAATTCTTTAGAATTTGAAATAAAAAGCATCAAGCGATAGAATGAATTTTTACAGTATAAAAGTGTGACAGAGTTTACCACTGTGACAAATTGTACAAATTGTGAAATCAATTATAACATAAAATAGCGCATCTTTTTGGGTTTAATGTTTGAGAAATTGCAAAGTGAACCGTAAAAAATAAAAGTTTAGAAGATTTTGAAAAGCGCGGGTCGAATTAGCATAATAAATGTAGTTTATTATCTATAAATTAGCAATTAAATTGAGAAAAGAATTTAAAACTGCTGTTCCATTATCTTTGAAAATACGATGAATTTTGCAAAAAAAAAAAAAATCGTCATTGACCGGGATTTGAACCCGCGATCCTCCGCAGTAAACGAATTCAACACTTTCGATTCTTAAATAATCATTAAAATTTTTTTTTTAATTATTATTTTTTTTATTATTAATTCTCCTATTTTATTAATTTTTTATTATTTATTATTTATTATTTTATTTATTATTATATATATATATTTATTATTATATATAAATATTAATTATTAATTCTCTAAATATTAAATCTCCAAATTAAAGATTTGGAGATTTTTTATTTCACGAGTGTTTCCGGCTTGGTGGTCCGGACGTTTTTCCGTCGAAATTAATTTTGAGCCTACCTGAGATTTTACCTGAGACCTACTTATCGACCTACCTAACGACCGACACTCTATACCACTACGCTATTGATTTTATGAACGCTTATTCATCCTTATGAATTTCTTGTTTGCTTCGTATTTTTCATACACATTTTAAAACTGTAATTTTTCCATCATTTTCAACAGTTGAATTCGACGAAAGCGTGCTACAATTTTTCTATATTTCAATTTCTGTTTTTCATAGAGAATTTAGTATTTTTTGTTATGTCTTACATTCGTAAAAATACTCTCTCTATACAGTTCATTTTAATGCGTCAGTTTTTTTAATTTTTCTTCTACAAATCTATTGATTTTTCATTTTATCTATAGCAAATTTCATTGCGAGCATTTTCAATTTTTACTGTGTCACTTTTTTTAAGTGGAAATAGTTGTTTTTACAGTTTAAAACCAACAAATATGGTTATACAGATGGTACAGAAGTATATTCCGCACATTGCTTTTTGATCGAAACACTGTAAAGAGATTAATTTACTGTGTTAAACTGCATTTTTTTCTCTTCATCGTTGTATTCTTTAAATTTCAGTTATTATTTTTTTAAATGTCTTTTTTTCCGTGCATGTTACATCAAAAGGGACAGGCTTGAAACAACTTATTTTTCATCTTTATTTTATCGATTTCCACAAAAAAAAAAAAAAAAAAAAAAATAACGATGAGATGATCGATAGATTGACTCTCGAAATATTGGTGTTTCTAAAATTTGCGATTCTGATTATTGTGATCCTTCTGCATTCTGGATTTCTGTTCTCTCCAGTTTATAAATTATAATATCGAACTTTCATTCTCATAATAGCTGGACATTCGAGAATATATGTGAACCATTCGACAAATTTGTTTTCCGGAATATTGACTGCCTGCATCACTGAATTTTGCATCTAAAAATTTTTTAAATAACGTTACCTGCAATATAATTGAATCGGATAACAGAGCCTTCTACAGAAATACATTTCAAACAAATTAAAGCTTTTTATTAGCGTCATGCGGAACGTGAAATTTGTGAAATATCTTCTGCTCTCGTATATATTTGTTATTCGAGTTTACTGAATTCGCAATTTTGAAACGAGTTTCGAGTCTTTAGTTCGACTAAACGCGTGAATCATGATCGCGCTTTGATCCAATTTTTTATGAGTTAATGAGAGCACCGAATCAACCTAACAGAGGATCCCTAACCATTATCCTTCGTTGTAAATCATTAAAAAAAAAAAAAAAAATTTACTCCGCACTGAATAATGGGAACTTCTCGGGGAACTTTTTTTATGATAATCAAGTATAAACGAAGAATTTTCTGTAAAACTTTTCCTTTCGATCTAGAAAATTTTTGTAAAACATTTCGCTGCGCTGCCGAAACAATCGCAACTCGTTGAATTATATACAAAAATGTAAAACACTTTCCCATTGACAATTCGATAAATTTGGCAGCAAATGCCACGAACATTTCATTATTTTTTGTGATAAAGTATACCTCTTTAACTTTGTCGCGGCGTTCCCTGGCAATCGGATCCTTGTCCTCGCCACCTACGGTCTTCGGCAAAACATCAGCGGGCGCCGGTGGCACAGTTTCGATAATCTCATTATCCTTACCACGACGATCATCGACGTTCAACGTTGAAACACTGCTCGTGCCACTCACTCGCGAATCACTATCAACAACTTCCGGTTTCTCGAGAGTCTTTTGTTGCTGATACTCCTCGTTTATCTTAGCCTACGATAATTTTACTCGTTCGTCTCATTCTCTTCGTCTCTTCACCGCTATGCTCTTTCTTCGTTATATTTTTCCAAAATTTCAACGCGAAAGAACAAGAGATGCAGAGTAAACAAAAAAAAAAAAAAAAAAAGTGCTCGTTGAGGATGTATGTCGGGTATGCGATTGAGTCGTTTAACTCTTAAACTTTAAAATGTGATTCATTTTTGTTCAAGCCGATTTTAAAAGAGAACTTGCATTTTATTTTTCAACTTTTTAAATGATTCAAAAGACAATTATTCAAAAACATCGTTTGCATAATATTTTTTGAGTCACTCATCGCTATTTAATTAATTTTATCGCAACTTGAAAATTGAGTTGCATTTCAAATGTATATCACGTGACAGTGACGTCACAACGCCCCAGTGCAGCAGCGCCTTTAGCGGTAAAATTAAAAAATTCAAGCAGCTAATTCATTTCTAACACAAAAAATCTTCGTAATAGAGAACTTGCATCATTTTCAACCTTTTCATTATGATCCTGACGATTTTATGACGTTGAAATTTGCATCATTGGAACGCAACGAAAATACGTTTTTTAAATAAAATAAAAATAATTTCCAGTACTATCAACGCATTACTGTCATATTTAGGCCCCAGGTGGCGAAAAAAAAAGGTTTAAATGATTTTCGACTTTAAAACAATACTGGAAATAGTTTATTATTTTTATAAACCTGTTTTCGTTGCATTCCAATCATCCAAATTTCAACATCATACGATTTTAGATTCTTCGGATTTTTTTTTAACCTTAATCTAAAAAAGACAAAAAAAAAATTGAGAAGATTTTTTTTCAAATTTTTTTTTACACGCCATTCAAATTAATTCAAGATGCCATTTTATTTTTTTTAAACATTGTATGAATTCACTGATCTCAAGCGATAATTTTAAGGCAAGGACAGGAGTGGAACTCCTGTTTTTTTTTTTATTATTTTTCAAAGTAATGTAAATGATAAAAGTCAATAATTTCAACGCAAGTAATGAATTTGTGTTGTTTTTACCTTTTTTCTCAAAATCTCTCATAAATAAATAATAATACGTCATAATTATTTTAAAGACTTGTTACCAGCTTGAAAGAAAGTATAAACAAGCCATTTTTGAGCATTTCATTTTAAAACTGTAAATACCTGACATGCTAATTCATAAGAAATAGCTTTTAAAAACATTTATGACGGATTATTATTTATTTATGAGAGATTTTGAGACAAAAGGCGAGAATAAAAAAAATTGACAACTTGCGATGAAATTATTGACATTTATTATTTACTCACACAATTTAAAAAAAAAATGGTGTTTTCGAGTTAATTTGAATGGTTTACGAAAAATAATATTTTTGAAAAAATAATGTTCTCAAAATTTTTTTAGTCCTTTTTAGGTTGAGGTTATTGAGAAAAAAAAATATCAGAAGAATCTAAAATGGTCAGGGTCATGGCCTAGGTGAATTTTCTTGGAATGCCCCATATATATATATATATATATATATGTATATATATATATATGTATGTATCGTATAAAACTCATTCAACTCGTAATTACTCTCAAAATATGTCACTCGTCGATTTGTTATTTTCAACGAGTCATATATTATATATATAATCGGGCATTCCACCCCAATTCGACCAGCCTCCGACCCGCAGCATTTTTGATTCGACTCGCAATTTTTTATGTTGTTCACCCACATGAGTAGAGACTACCATATTAAAAAATTTTTTTTTTTCTATCCCGTTCTGGAGTGACAATTTTTTGAAAAAAATCGATGAAACCCAATTCAATCAACGATATCTTCTGATTAAAAAACGCTATCGGAAAACTTCACCAGGTCAAATTTTTCATCTTGATGTCTACTTTTTTATGAATTTATTTCAAAAGTTTTCCAATTTTTTTTTTTCTATCGAAAAATGGAAAAATCAATTTTTCGAACCGAGTGCGATTTTTAATTTTTTTTTTTTAATCACAACAAAAGTACATGGTAAAACAAAATTTTTGAGCCCAGTCTCATCGTGGGCAGATTTTTTTTGTAGTTTTTACAGCTATAAACTAGTTTTTGTAGTTTTTACAGCTGTAAAAAACTACTAAAATAATCTGCCCACGATGAGACAGGGCTCAAAAATTTTTTTCTTACCATGTACTTTTTTGTGATTTAAAACAAAAAAAATTTAAATGGCACTTATTTCGAAAAATCGATTTTTTGATTTTTCGATAAAAAAAAAATTGGAAAATTTTTTAAATAAATTCATAAAAAAGTAGACTTCAAGACGAAAAATTTGACCTAATGAAGTTTTCCGATAGCGTTTTTTAATTAGAAGATATCGCTGATTGAATTGGGTTTCATCGATTTTTGCAAAAAAATTGTCACTCCAGAACGGGATGGAAAAAAAATCTTAAAAAAATATGGTAGTATCTACTCATGTGGGTGAACAACATAAAAAATTGCGAGTGGAATAAAAAATGGTGAGGGTCAGAGGCTGGTAGAATTGGGGTGGAATGCCCCATATATACCCTAATGTGCTATTACCAACGAAGTCAGACCGTTGCTATTACACGAAATTTTTTTTTAGTAAAAAGACTTTTTCGTCTTGTGAATGGCACTTTCCACTCCTTTTTCTACGTTTAATTACTCAAATTCGTAGGCAAAAACATTTTTTTTTTAATTTTCAAAAAAAAAAAAGCCAAATACATTCATTTGAAAAATTTGCGAATTTCAGCTGTTAAATTAGACAACTAGCTAGCCGACATACACTCAAATAAGATAGATTTTACCATACTTGATAATATAAGCAGAGATAAAAGAAATCGTACGAGAGGAGAAAAATAATATCGAAAGTGGTATCACGAGATTTTTTTTTCTCTTCATTTTCCCCCTTATCGTTGGCGCAAGAAGTTGTAGGATGAAAATATCATGCGAATGTTGAGCAGAAAAGTGTTACGACAATGGGACTCGATGGAATTCGATCTTCGTGGTGGGAAATACAATTTAAAAAAAAAAGAAAAAGAAAAGAGGATCGTGCAGAAATTGCCACGTGCTCGTAATATCGAATCGTCGCTATCGCAGATACTCGAGAGAGAATACGAAAAATTTGTCCAATGTAATAGTATGGGATCGATTAAATTCCATTTAATCTACGAGAGAGAGAGAGAGAGAGAGAGAGAGAGAGAGAGAGATAGAGAGAGAGAGAGATAAGAGAATTTTTGTAATAGAAAAATGAAGATATAGTTCAATCATCGGATGCCCTCATTTTCTCTTATCTTTATCATCAAATCGTCGAAACGTAATAGCTCTTTTCTGTTGAAAATGTCTTTTGACACCGAAAATAGCTGACATGCTGTATTTGATAAAGCTAACAGCGATAATTCATCGACCGTGAGAATTTACAAGATCAAAAACTTATTTTCATATGGAAGCATATTTAATATATATATTTTTTATTAATATCCGTTAGAACCGAGGAAAAAATGCGGAAAAAGTACCTATTATTTCGCTGTACATGAATATAGTGATTTTTATTTTTTTTTACCCTCGTAAACCAGTGGAATTAAATCACTGAAATATGACACAGTATAATTTCTTAAAATAGCAAATAAGATGTGAAAATGCGAGGGAAAACGAAAAATTGTCTGTCGAGCATGGCTCGAATGACTCGAGACGCGACGGAATGACCCATATGTATGTACAGCAGAGACTGCGCGTAAACAAACGGCGCAGAAACAGCTGACTCGACGTCTCGAGGAGACGCGAAAAGGATTTTCGTTCTGTCGAGCTTCGATTCACCGCTGAATTACGAGCGTATCGACGTTTATAAAAGAGAAAAGAAGAAGAAAAAAAAACACTCCACTGTTGCAAACACTTGTGAAAATAACCGTTAAAACACCAGAGGAAAACAATTGGAACGAGTATTCGCGATCGTGCGCGGGGATTTTTCGTAACGACAAGAGGATGAAGAGAAAAAAATAAATAAATAAAAGAAAAACGCGAAAGAAAATTAGACGAAGAGAACGAGTAGAATTAAACGCGAGTTTCCGGTGGTTCTCGTGTTATGAATTTCCCCTCAGCCCCTCATTATCCGAGAAAGAACGATCCTGACCTGAAGTTTTTGCTTGTCGGCGATGAGATGTACGTCCTCGTCCCGATATTCACCGTGAAAACCATGACCATGGGCACTATCAGCTGCGGGTCCATGTGGATCCATGGGGCCTATTATCGTGTGCGGTGGTGCCGGTATAAGTAATTCGGGTCCGGCTTTTTGTATACGCTGATAAACCCTGTAAACACTGTTGACAGCGGCGCCACCGGCATTGCCGCTACGAAAATCCGGCAAAAAGAAGAACGCACCGAAACAGACGACGCCAAACGTCAAAAACACAAGGAGTATGAGATACTTCTCGCGTGGACGAAATGCACGTCGCGAGAACAACGGTACCGGTACACCATTAACGAAACGCTGATACGACGGCAACAGGCTCGTCGTGTTCGTCATTATCGCGCGCGTTAAAGCTCCGCTCGTCCTAAAAAAATTTCGTCCTCGGTTGGAGAATTTTTCTTTCGCGCCGCGCAGCTGTGTCGTCTAACCCGGGACGTGGCGAAACGGGGAAAAAAAAAAAAACCACGACAACGACGACGATTATCAACGAGCCGCGAATGACACACACAAGCCCTCGTTGTTGTTTGGCGTTTTGTCAGCCGTCGTACGCCATTACGATGGGCAAGCAGCGCCACCTGATAATCGTACTTGCGAACTCGCGAGTCACGTATTCACGCACGTCGCGACATCTGTTTGCCCGCGATCGAATTCAGTGCAAATATTATGAGTGCATCGCCGGATAATAATGTGTGACGCGTTCGAGTGTCGTTATTGCAGGAAGCGATGAGAAAGAGTGTGCAGAGACTAGTAGAGAGATTGCTTACGCAGGTGCTCGAGGGGGTTTCGACTGGCCGAGGTAGTGGGGGTAGTTCGCGTGGACATTGACTCGGGCGGTGTAGCAGATTCTGAGTCAGCTGTGTGCACATTGGCCTCCCGGGTAATGCAGGTTGACTGAGCGTGGCGTGCACATGGTATCGAGCGAAAACGCAGATATATATGTTACACGGACTACGGACTGTGAACCGCTAGCACAGTCTGCTATATACCCTGTCGGTCTAGGGATCGAAACCACTACTCGCATTTTTTTTCGGAATTAATATGTTTCTAATATTTTTTTTTTTATTTATTAATAACGATGTTTTCATTTTAGTAAATAAATGGTATATACTGTTATTATGACGAAACTTTGCTACAGAAAATATTTTTATTTTATGAACTCTGTATTCTTCAAATACCAATAATAATTGGGTCCTCGAAATATAAAGTCTATATATTTATTTATTTATTTAAATTTATGCAACCACCACGCGCAATTTTTTTTCTTAATTAATATGTTTTTAATATTTTTTTTGGTATTTTGTAGTAACAATATTTCAATTTTAGTAAATAAACGGCACCTACTATTATTATGATGAATCTTTGCTACAGGAAATATTTGTATTTAATTACTCTGTATTGTTTATATATTCATGTCAAATATTTCATAAGGAAGTTGTACACATTGGAATGCCAAAAAATAAGCCTATTTTCATAATCCATGCATATGTATAAATCGATCGTGTATACTATAAAATCTTGATTATTTGGTCAATTAAAAAAAAATGCATACAAGTCTAAAACAATTGAGTGTAAACAACCAGACAAAGGTCTGAAACATCCAGCTGTTTCTACACATTTACAAAGGAATCAAAATTTTGGATCTTTTTTGGAAAATTTTTGAAAAATTTAGAGCTTGCTGAGGAATCATAGAATGTGCCATATATATTAGGGTGGTCCTTATTCAGGGCGAGGACGAATTTTTAATCAAACGCCCCCCAAATTGGCTCTAAATAATTAAAAAAAAAACCCTAATTTTTTCAGATTTTCATCTAGACTCTAACCCCTCCCGCCCGAGGGTGAATTTCCCCATTTTAAATACACATGTTTCGGCCATATTCTCGGGATATATTTTATTATGAGAGTAATAATTTTTTTTTAAATCCGCAACTGCGAGATTTTAGTGTTCATTGGTGCTACTACTATATGAAAAAAAAACACATTATTATACCGATCAATTTAAACAAATTGCACACCTTTTAACTTTGAAACATGGTGGTAACCCACATTACAACCTCGATTTTCTTGAATTTTTCTAATTTATTTACTTTTTAACGTATTCAGATCCGGTTTTTTTGCAGAATTTTTTTTCAGAACAAAGTCCCGAACGGAAAAAGTCCTGAACGGACAGAATCCCAAAAATCTGTCAAACGTCAATGTCAATGCTCGAATGGTTTCGCACGATGCCGGGCGACGGCGTTAAAGGTTAAAATGCTGTACATTGGACCGAGGTCGAAATAAGGAAATTTTTTTTTCGTTACTCCGGAGTTTTTATATCGTACAGACGAGCTATAAAACCGATCGCCTACCAGATCCAACGATTTCATGGGCGAAATATCAATTATTTCGAAAAATTTGAAATTTCGGTTGCGGACCGTAAAGAAGCCTGTATACATGTGAACAATGTAAAAAAGAGAAAATTTTTTTTCCTTACTCTGGGGTATCTCTATTTGTACGGACGATCTATAAGACCGATCACCTGCCGGTACGGATCCAATCGTTTGATGGCGAAAATATCCATTAATTCGGGAAATTCGAAATTTTGGTAGCGAAACGTAAGAAAGCCTCTGTACAGCACCAAAATTTCGAAATTATCGAAATAATTGATATTTTGCCCATGAAACTATTGGATCCGGCAGGCGATCGGTTTTACAGATCGTATGTACAAAAAGTAATAGCCCAGAGCAATGAAAATTTTTTTTCTCATTTTTCTCATTATCTCATACCAGGCTTCGTTACCTTTGGTCACCAAAATTACGGATGTTTCGAAACGATTGAAATCTTGGCCATGGAGCTATTGGATCCGGCAGGTGATCGGTTTTATAGTTCACATGTACGAAATAAAAAGTTCGGAGTTCTGCTTTCCGCCACGAAAATTTCGGATTTATTCAAATAATTAATAGTTTTCCATCGATTCAATTGGGTCCAGCAGGTGATCGGTTCACATGTACGAATCAAATTGTCCGAAGTACCGAAAAAAAATGATCTCATTTCAGCCTCGGTCAAACGTACAAACGTTCAATAGATTTACAATCGATATATTAATAATAGATTTACAATTTATCAATTTACAAATACAATGAATACAATAGATTCACAATTTATAATATTTACAGTAGATTTAAAATAGATTGCAAATCTATTTTCAATCGATTTCAATACATTAAAAGGTGATATATCCACTTTAAAAGACACACACTTTTTTGTATTAAAACATGCGTCATTATAGAGATTCCAATCCCAATAATTTTACGTTCTTATTATTAAATTGGTTCCTCGTACATGGAAATGCAAAACCTTTATGCCTAGTTCAGATTGGGCGCGATGAGCAATGAGCGATATTAATGAGATCTCTGCTGTTCCAAAAAAGCAGAGCTCTCATTGAATATCGCTCATCGCGTCCGGTCTGAACTTGGAATTAGAGCTAATAAAAGTTGCGACTTGCTCGTTTCCACACCCACCATTGAGGTAGAGCAAATGTGGGCGCGTTTTTTTTATAGTGGTATCCCCTATAGGCCTAATCCACTCTGCCTACCTAACAAAGCCTAAGGCCAATCAAAAAACAAAGCGAAAGTAATTAGGAAATTAAAGGTAGCAAAGGCAGTTTATATTTTCGAGAAATATAAAATACCGACAACGCGAAGAGTCTAGTTATGAAGCTAATCCTCAACAAATAGTTGAGGATCACGTCTCCAGCACGATCTCTTCGTCATTGTGCTACGGAGGCTAACAAAAATAGCTTCCGCTTTGTTTCAACATCAACCCCCTCTGTCAACAGAGGGGGTTGAAATTTGAATATAAGACGATAAATTTACGCGGAGTATTGCCCTGAAAAAATGCAAAACAAAGCGGAAATAAAGACAAAATTGAGGGTAGCAAAGGCAGTTTATATTTTCGAGAAATATAAAATACCGACAACGCGAAGAGTCTAGTCATGAAGCTAATCCTCAACAAATAGTTCAGGATCACGTCTCCAGAACAATCTCTTCGTCATTGTGCTACGGGGACTAACAAAAATAGCTTCCGCTTTGTTTCAACATCAACCCCCTCTGTCAACAGAGGGGGTTGAAATTTAAATATTAAACAATACATTTACGCGGAGAATTGCCCTGAAAAAAATGCAAAACAAGGCGGAAATAAAGACAAAATTGAGGGTAGCAAAGGCAGTTTATATTTTCGAGAAATATAAAATACCGACAACGCGAAGAGTCTAGTCATGAAGATAATCCTCAACAAATAGTTCAGGATCACGTCTCCAGAACAATCTCTTCGTCATTGTGCTACGGGGACTAACAAAAATAGCTTCCGCTTTGTTTCAACATCAACCCCCTCTGTCAACAGAGGGGGTTGAAATTTAAATATTAAACAATACATTTACGCGGAGAATTGCCCTGAAAAAAATGCAAAACAAGGCGGAAATAAAGACAAAATTGAGGGTAGCAAAGGCAGTTTATATTTTCGAGAAATATAAAATACCGACAACGCGAAGAGTCTAGTCATGAAGCTAATCCTCAACAAATAGTTGAGGATCACGTCTCCAGAACAATCTCTTCGTCATTGTGCTACGGGGACTAACAAAAATAGCTTCCGCTTTGTTTCAACATCAACCCCCTCTGTCAACAGAGGGGGTTGAAATTTAAATATTAAACAATACATTTACGCGGAGAATTGCCCTGAAAAAAATGCAAAACAAGGCGGAAATAAAGACAAAATTGAGGGTAGCAAAGGCAGTTTATATTTTCGAGAAATATAAAATACCGACAACGCGAAGAGTCTAGTCATGAAGCTAATCCTCAACAAATAGTTGAGGATCACGTCTCCAGAACAATCTCTTCGTCATTGTGCTACGGGGACTAACAAAAATAGCTTCCGCTTTGTTTCAACATCAACCCCCTCTGTCAACAGAGGGGGTTGAAATTTAAATATTAAACAATACATTTACGCGGAGAATTGCCCTGAAAAAAATGCAAAACAAGGCGGAAATAAAGACAAAATTGAGGGTAGCAAAGGCAGTTTATATTTTCGAGAAATATAAAATACCGACAACGCGAAGAGTCTAGTCATGAAGCTAATCCTCAACAAATAGTTCAGGATCACGTCTCCAGAACAATCTCTTCGTCATTGTGCTACGGGGACTAACAAAAATAGCTTCCGCTTTGTTTCAACATCAACCCCCTCTGTCAACAGAGGGGGTTGAAATTTAAATATTAAACAATACATTTACGCGGAGAATTGCCCTGAAAAAAATGCAAAACAAGGCGGAAATAAAGACAAAATTGAGGGTAGCAAAGGCAGTTTATATTTTCGAGAAATATAAAATACCGACAACGCGAAGAGTCTAGTCATGAAGCTAATCCTCAACAAATAGTTGAGGATCACGTCTCAAGAACAATCTCTTCGTCATTGTGCTACGGAGACTAACAAAAATAGCTTCCGCTTTGTTTCAACATCAACCCCCTCTGTCAACAGAGGGGGTTGAAATTTAAATATAAGACGATAAATTTACGCGGAGTATTACCCTGAAAAAATGCAAAACAAGGCGGAAATAAAGACAAAATTGAGGGTAGCGAAGGCAGTTTATATTTTCGAGAAATATAAAATACCGACAACGCGAAGAGTTTAGTCATGAAGCTAATCCTCAACAAATAGTTGAGGATCACGTCTCCAGAACAATCTCTTCGTCATTGTGCTACGGGGACTAACAAAAATAGCTTCCGCTTTGTTTCAACATCAACCCCCTCTGTCAACAGAGGGGGTTGAAATTTAAATATTAAACAATACATTTACGCGGAGAATTGCCCTGAAAAAAATGCAAAACAAGGCGGAAATAAAGACAAAATTGAGGGTAGCAAAGGCAGTTTATATTTTCGAGAAATATAAAATACCGACAAAGCGAAGAGTCTAGTCATGAAGCTAATCCTCAACAAATAGTTGAGGATCACGTCTCCAGAACAATCTCTTCGTCATTGTGCTACGGGGACTAACAAAAATAGCTTCCGCTTTGTTTCAACATCAACCCCCTCTGTCAACAGAGGGGGTTGAAATTTAAATATTAAACAATACATTTACGCGGAGAATTGCCCTGAAAAAAATGCAAAACAAGGCGGAAATAAAGACAAAATTGAGGGTAGCAAAGGCAGTTTATATTTTCGAGAAATATAAAATACCGACAACGCGAAGAGTCTAGTCATGAAGCTAATCCTCAACAAATAGTTCAGGATCACGTCTCCAGAACAATCTCTTCGTCATTGTGCTACGGGGACTAACAAAAATAGCTTCCGCTTTGTTTCAACATCAACCCCCTCTGTCAACAGAGGGGGTTGAAATTTAAATATTAAACAATACATTTACGCGGAGAATTGCCCTGAAAAAAATGCAAAACAAGGCGGAAATAAAGACAAAATTGAGGGTAGCAAAGGCAGTTTATATTTTCGAGAAATATAAAATACCGACAACGCGAAGAGTCTAGTCATGAAGCTAATCCTCAACAAATAGTTGAGGATCACGTCTCCAGAACAATCTCTTCGTCATTGTGCTACGGAGACTAACAAAAATAGCTTCCGCTTTGTTTCAACATCAACCCCCTCTGTCAACAGAGGGGGTTGAAATTTAAATATAAGACGATAAATTTACGCGGAGTATTACCCTGAAAAAATGCAAAACAAGGCGGAAATAAAGACAAAATTGAGGGTAGCAAAGGCAGTTTATATTTTCGAGAAATATAAAATACCGACAACGCGAAGAGTCTAGTCATGAAGCTAATCCTCAACAAATAGTTGAGGATCACGTCTCCAGAACAATCTCTTCGTCATTGTGCTACGGGGACTAACAAAAATAGCTTCCGCTTTGTTTCAACATCAACCCCCTCTGTCAACAGAGGGGGTTGAAATTTAAATATTAAACAATACATTTACGCGGAGAATTGCCCTGAAAAAAATGCAAAACAAGGCGGAAATAAAGACAAAATTGAGGGTAGCAAAGGCAGTTTATATTTTCGAGAAATATAAAATACCGACAACGCGAAGAGTCTAGTCATGAAGCTAATCCTCAACAAATAGTTGAGGATCACGTCTCCAGAACAATCTCTTCGTCATTGTGCTACGGAGACTAAAAAAAATCGCTTCCGCTTTGTTTCAACATCAACCCCCTCTGTCAACAGAGGGGGTTGAAATTTAAATATAAGACGATAAATTTACGCGGAGTATTACCCTGAAAAAATGCAAAACAAGGCGGAAATAAAGACAAAATTGAGGGTAGCGAAGGCAGTTTATATTTTCGAGAAATATAAACTACCGACAACGCGAAGAGTCTAGTTATGAAGCTAATCCTCAACAAATAGTTGAGGATCACGTCTCCAGAACAATCTCTTCGTCATTGTGCTACGGAGACTAACAAAAATAGCTTCCGCTTTGTTTCAACATCAACCCCCTCTGTCAACAGAGGGGGTTGAAATTTAAATATAAAACGATACATTTACGCGGAGAATTGCCCTGAAAAAAATGCAAAACAAGGCGGCAATAAAGAAAATTGAGGGTAGCAAAGGCAGTTTATATTTTCGAGAAATATAAAATATAAAATGTTAGCAAGAAACAGAAAGTGCATAGATTGACATTGTTAGCAGGAAACAAAAAATTCATAGAAATAGGTAATTGTAGCTTTGTGGAACATGAAAAAAATAAAAAAATAAAATGCATAGTCACATTGTTAGCAAGAAACAGAAAATGCATAGAATTACATTGTTAGCAAGAAACCGAAAATGCATAGATTCACATTGTTAGCAGGAAACAAAAAATTCATAGAAATAGGTAATTGTAGCTTTGTGGAACATAAAAAAAATGCATAGAGTCACATTGTTAGCAAGAAACAGAAAATGCATAGAATCACATTGTTAGCGAGAAACCGAAAATGCATAGAATCACATTGTTAGCAGGAAACAAAAAATTCATAGAAACAGGTAATTGTAGCTTTGTGGAACCTGAAAAAATAAGTAAATAAACTTTAAACGCACAAAGTACCAAGCACGTGTAAGAATGGCGTAATGAAAAGTATTGAATGGTATGATTACCAGGCGCTTTAAAGCGCAACTTTTACAAACGCGAATTCAGCCGTTAGCAAATTCATGCTTTTACAATGAAACATTGTCAAAGCATGAATTTCCCAGATTCCACCACGTGGAGGTGGCTGATTTGGAACCCTCTCCGAAAAAGTTTAAATCACGAAGCATAATGAAATGAAAAATAATTAAAAATAAAATTATAATTGAAAGTAAGTATAGTTTATTTCTCTGTATTTTTAAACATTTAATTTTTTATGATAATCGTTAAAAATTATTATGCAGTGACGAAAATCGTTCACACTCGAAATTGCCGTCCCATCTCTCTCATACAGTTGTGAATTTACCAGAGCTCAAGAAACTGTATCATAAATGTCAGTAATGATTCAAAGTCGTGAGCGATGTCGGGAGATGACTGTAGACTTCTACCATGTGATTCCTCGGACGACCAGAGACTGAATGAAATGGCTAGAGGCCGGAGAACTCTCTCGCCCCTATTCCCCCACTTCCCACTACTCACCTCGACCAGAAATAATCGATGCATCGATTAATCGATTATGATAAAATAATCGATAGGGACTCGATTATAAAAAATAATTATAAACGTTTGGAAGTCCATTGGTGATCGATTATTGGTGGCCTAATTTAAGCGTTTGGGGGTCAATAGTTGTTGATTGATAAAAAAATATCGACCACCAAGCGTTTTGATTGGCTGACGATCTTCATCTAACGATCTCCGAACGTTTTTATTTGCCAATCGCCGTTTTTTATGCAAAACTATTGACCACCAAGCGTTTTGATTGGCTGACGATCTTCATCTAACGATCTCCGAACGTTTTTATTTGCCGATCGCCGTTTTTTATGCAAAACTATCGACCACCTAGCGTTCTCATTGGCAGACGATCTTTATCTAACGATCTCCGAACGTTTTTACTTGCCGATCACCGTTTTTTATGCAAAACTATCGACCACCAAGCGTTTTGATTGGCTGACGATCTTTATGTAACGATATACGAACGTTTTTGCCTGCCGATCGCTGTTTTTGATGCAAAACTATCGACCACCAAGTGTTCTGATTGGCTGACGATCTTCATCTAACGATCTCCGAACGTTTTTACTTGCTGATCGCCGTTTTTTATGCAAAACTATCGACCACCAGGCGTTCTGATTGGCTGACGATTTTCATCTAACGATCTCCGAACGTTTTTATATGCTGATCGGCGTTTTTTACGCAAAACTTTCGACAGCCAGGCGTTCTGATTCGCTGACGATCTTTATCAAACGATCTCCGAACGTTTTTACTTGCCGATCGCCGTTTTTTATGCAAAACCATCGACCACCAAGCGTTCTGATTGGCTGACGATCTTCATCTAACGATCTCCGAACGTTTTTACCTGCCGATCGCCGTTTTTTATGCAAAACTATCGACCACCCTGCGTTCTCATTGGCAGACGATCTTCATCTAACGATCTCCGAACGTTTTTACTTGCCGATCACCGTTTTTTATGCAAAACTATCGACCGCCAAGCGTTTTGATTGGCTGACGATCTTTATGTAACGATCTACGAACGTTTTTGCCTGCCGATCGCTGTTTTTGATGCAAAACTATCGACCATCATGCGTGTTGATTGGCTGACGATCTTCATCTGACGATCTCCGAACGTTTTTACTTGCCGATCGCCGTTTTTTATGCAAAACTATCGACCACCAGGCGTTCTGATTGGCTGACGATCTTCATCTGACGATCTCCGAACGTTTTTACTTGCCGATCGCCGTTTTTTATGCAAAACCATCGACCACCCAGCGTTCTGATTGGCAGACGATCTTCATCTAACGATCTCCGAACGTTTTTACTTGCCGATCGCCGTTTTTTATGCAAAACTATCGACCACCTAGCGTTCTCATTGGCTGACGATCTTTATGTAACGATATACGAACGTTTTTGCCTGCCGATCGCTGTTTTTGATGCAAAACTATCGACCACCAAGTGTTCTGATTGGCTGACGATCTTCATCTAACGATCTCCGAACGTTTTTACTTGCTGATCGCCGTTTTTTATGCAAAACTATCGACCACCAGGCGTTCTGATTGGCTGACGATTTTCATCTAACGATCTCCGAACGTTTTTATATGCTGATCGGCGTTTTTTACGCAAAACTTTCGACAGCCAGGCGTTCTGATTCGCTGACGATCTTTATCAAACGATCTCCGAACGTTTTTACTTGCCGATCGCCGTTTTTTATGCAAAACCATCGACCACCAAGCGTTCTGATTGGCTGACGATCTTCATCTAACGATCTCCGAACGTTTTTACCTGCCGATCGCCGTTTTTTATGCAAAACTATCGACCACCCAGCGTTCTCATTGGCAGACGATCTTCATCTATCGATCTCCGAACGTTTTTACTTGCCGATCGCCGTTTTTTATGCAAAACTATCGACCACCAGGCGTTCTGATTGGCTGACGATCTTCATCTGACGATCTCCGAACGTTTTTACTTGCCGATCGCCGTTTTTTATGCAAAACCATCGACCACCCAGCGTTCTGATTGGCAGACGATCTTCATCTAACGATCTCCGAACGTTTTTACTTGCCGATCGCCGTTTTTTATGCAAAACTATCGACCACCAAGCGTTCTGATTGGCTGACGATCTTCATCTAACGATCTCCGAACGTTTTTACCTGCCGATTGCTGTTTTTTATGCAAAACTATCGACCACCCAGCGTTCTGATTCGCTGACGATCTTTATCTAACGATCTCCGAACGTTTTTACTTGCCGATCGCCGTTTTTTATGCGAAACTATCGACCACTCAGCGTTCCGATTGGCTGACGATCTTCATCCAACGGTCTCCGAACGTTTTTACTTGCCGATCGCCGTTTTTTATGCAAAACTATCGACCACCAAGCGTTTGATGAACGTTCGGAGATCGTTAGATGAAGATCGTCAGCCAATCAGAACGCCTGGTGGTCGATAGTTTTGCATAAAAAACGGCGATCAGCAAGTAAAAACGTTCGGAGATCGTTAGATGAAGATCGTCAGCCAATCAGAACGCTTGGCGGTCGATAGTTTTGCGTAAAAAACGACGATCGGTAAGTAAAATCGTTCGGAGATCGTTAGATGAAGATGTTCAGCCAATCAGATCACTGGGTGGTCGATAGTTTTGCATAAAAAACGGCGATCGGCAAGTAAAAAAGTTCGGAGATCGTTAGATGAAGATCGTCAGCCAATCAGAACGCTGAGTGGTCGATAGTTTTGCATAAAAAACGGCGATCGGCAAGTAAAAACGTTCGGAGACCGTTGGATGAAGATCGTCAGCCAATCAGAACGCTGAGTGGTCGATAGTTTTGCATAAAAAACGGCGATCGGCAAGTAAAAACGTTCGGAGACCGTTGGATGAAGATCGTCAGCCAATCAGAACGCCTGGTGGTCGATAGTTCTGCGTAAAAAACGGCGATCGGCAAGTAAAAACGTGCGGAGACCGTTGGATGAAGATCGTCAGCCAATCGGAACGCTGAGTGGTCGATAGTTTTGCATAAAAAACGGCGATCGGCAAGTAAACAAGTTCGGAGATCTCTAGATGAAGATCGTCAGCCAATCAGAACGCTGAGTGGTCGATAGTTTTGCATAAAAAACGGCGATCGGCAAGTAAACAAGTTCGGAGATCGTTAGATGAAGATCGTCAGCCAATCAGAACGCTGAGTGGTCGATAGTTCTGCGTAAAAAACGGCGATCGGCAAGTAAAAACGTGCGGAGACCGTTGGATGAAGATCGTCAACCAATCGGAACGCTGAGTGGTCGATAGTTTTGCATAAAAAACGGCGATCGGCAAGTAAAAACGTTCGGAGATCGTTAGATAAAGATCGTCAGCGAATCAGAACGCTGGGTGGTCGATAGTTTTGCATAAAAAACAGCAATCGGCAGGTAAAAACGTTCGGAGATCGTTAGATGAAGATCGTCAGCCAATCAGAACGCCTGGTGGTCGATAGTTTTGCATAAAAAACGGCGATCGGCAAGTAAAAACGTTCGGAGATCGTTAGATGAAGATCGTCTGCCAATCAGAACGCTGGGTGGTCGATGGTTTTGCATAAAAAACGGCGTTCGGCAAGTAAAAACGTTCGGAGATCGTCAGATGAAGATCGTCAGCCAATCAGAACGCCTGGTGGTCGATAGTTTTGCATAAAAAACGGCGATCGGCAAGTAAAAACGTTCGGAGATCGTCAGATGAAGATCGTCAGCCAATCAACACGCATGATGGTCGATAGTTTTGCATCAAAAACAGCGATCGGCAGGCAAAAACGTTCGTAGATCGTTACATAAAGATCGTCAGCCAATCAAAACGCTTGGCGGTCGATAGTTTTGCATAAAAAACGGTGATCGGCAAGTAAAAACGTTCGGAGATCGTTAGATGAAGATCGTCTGCCAATGAGAACGCTGGGTGGTCGATAGTTTTGCATAAAAAACGGCGATCGGCAGGTAAAAACGTTCGGAGATCGTTAGATGAAGATCGTCAGCCAATCAGAACGCTTGGTGGTCGATGGTTTTGCATAAAAAACGGTGATCGGCAAGTAAAAACGTTCGGAGATCGTTAGATAAAGATCGTCTGCCAATGAGAACGCTAGGTGGTCGATAGTTTTGCATAAAAAACGGCAATCGGCAAATAAAAACGTTCGGAGATCGTTAGATGAAGATCGTCAGCCAATCAAAACGCTTGGTGGTCAATAGTTTTGCATAAAAAACGGCGATCGGCAAATAAAAACGTTCGGAGATCGTTAGATGAAGATCGTCAGCCAATCAAAACGCTTGGTGGTCAATAGTTTTGCATAAAAAACGGCGATCGGCAAATAAAAACGTTCGGAGATCGTTAGATGAAGATCGTCAGCCAATCAAAACGCTTGGTGGTCGATATTTTTTTATCAATCAACAACTATTGACCCCCAAACGTTTAAATTAGGCCACCAATAATCGATCACCAAGGGACTTCCAAACGTTTATAATTATTTTTTATAATCGAGTCCCTATCGATTATTTTATCATAATCGATTAATCGATGCATCGATTATTTCTGGTCGAGGTGAGTAGTGGGAAGTGGGGGAATAGGGGCGAGAGAGTTCTCCGGCCTCTAGCCATTTCATTCAGTCTCTGGTCGTCCGAGGAATCACATGGTAGAAGTCTACAGTCATCTCCCGACATCGCTCACGACTTTGAATCATTACTGACATTTATGATACAGTTTCTTGAGCTCTGGTAAATTCACAACTGTATGAGAGAGATGGGACGGCAATTTCGATTGTGAACGATTTTTGTCACTGCATAATAATTTTTAACGATTATCATAAACAATTAAATGTTTAAAAATACAGAGAAATAAACTATACTTACTTTCAATTATAATTTTATTTTTAATTATTTTTCATTTCATTATGCTTCGTGATTTAAACTTTTTCGGAGAGGGTTCCAAATCAGCCACCTCCACGTGGTGGAATCTGGGAAATTCATGCTTTGACAATGTTTCATTGTAAAAGCATGAATTTGCTAACGGCTGAATTCGCGTTTGTAAAAGTTGCGCTTTAAAGCGCCTGGTAATCATACCATTCAATACTTTTCATTACGCCATTCTTACACGTGCTTGGTACTTTGTGCGTTTAAAGTTTATTTATTTATTTTTTCAGGTTCCACAAAGCTACAATTACCTGTTTCTATGAATTTTTTGTTTCCTGCTAACAATGTGATTCTATGCATTTTCGGTTTCTCGCTAACAATGTGATTCTATGCATTTTCTGTTTCTTGCTAACAATGTGACTCTATGCATTTTTTTTATGTTCCACAAAGCTACAATTACCTATTTCTATGAATTTTTTGTTTCCTGCTAACAATGTGAATCTATGCATTTTCGGTTTCTTGCTAACAATGTAATTCTATGCATTTTCTGTTTCTTGCTAACAATGTGACTCTATGCATTTTATTTTTTTATTTTTTTCATGTTCCACAAAGCTACAATTACCTATTTCTATGAATTTTTTGTTTCCTGCTAACAATGTCAATCTATGCACTTTCTGTTTCTTGCTAACATTTTATATTTTATATTTCTCGAAAATATAAACTGCCTTTGCTACCCTCAATTTTCTTTATTGCCGCCTTGTTTTGCATTTTTTTCAGGGCAATTCTCCGCGTAAATGTATCGTTTTATATTTAAATTTCAACCCCCTCTGTTGACAGAGGGGGTTGATGTTGAAACAAAGCGGAAGCTATTTTTGTTAGTCTCCGTAGCACAATGACGAAGAGATTGTTCTGGAGACGTGATCCTCAACTATTTGTTGAGGATTAGCTTCATAACTAGACTCTTCGCGTTGTCGGTAGTTTATATTTCTCGAAAATATAAACTGCCTTCGCTACCCTCAATTTTGTCTTTATTTCCGCCTTGTTTTGCATTTTTTCAGGGTAATACTCCGCGTAAATTTATCGTCTTATATTTAAATTTCAACCCCCTCTGTTGACAGAGGGGGTTGATGTTGAAACAAAGCGGAAGCGATTTTCTTTAGTCTCCGTAGCACAATGACGAAGAGATTGTTCTGGAGACGTGATCCTCAACTATTTGTTGAGGATTAGCTTCATGACTAGACTCTTCGCGTTGTCGGTATTTTATATTTCTCGAAAATATAAACTGCCTTTGCTACCCTCAATTTTGTCTTTATTTCCGCCTTGTTTTGCATTTTTTTCAGGGCAATTCTCCGCGTAAATGTATTGTTTAATATTTAAATTTCAACCCCCTCTGTTGACAGAGGGGGTTGATGTTGAAACAAAGCGGAAGCTATTTTTGTTAGTCCCCGTAGCACAATGACGAAGAGATTGTTCTGGAGACGTGATCCTCAACTATTTGTTGAGGATTAGCTTCATGACTAGACTCTTCGCGTTGTCGGTATTTTATATTTCTCGAAAATATAAACTGCCTTCGCTACCCTCAATTTTGTCTTTATTTCCGCCTTGTTTTGCATTTTTTCAGGGTAATACTCCGCGTAAATTTATCGTCTTATATTTAAATTTCAACCCCCTCTGTTGACAGAGGGGGTTGATGTTGAAACAAAGCGGAAGCTATTTTTGTTAGTCTCCGTAGCACAATGACGAAGAGATTGTTCTGGAGACGTGATCCTCAACTATTTGTTGAGGATTAGCTTCATGACTAGACTCTTCGCGTTGTCGGTATTTTATATTTCTCGAAAATATAAACTGCCTTTGCTACCCTCAATTTTGTCTTTATTTCCGCCTTGTTTTGCATTTTTTTCAGGGCAATTCTCCGCGTAAATGTATTGTTTAATATTTAAATTTCAACCCCCTCTGTTGACAGAGGGGGTTGATGTTGAAACAAAGCGGAAGCTATTTTTGTTAGTCCCCGTAGCACAATGACGAAGAGATTGTTCTGGAGACGTGATCCTCAACTATTTGTTGAGGATTAGCTTCATGACTAGACTCTTCGCGTTGTCGGTATTTTATATTTCTCGAAAATATAAACTGCCTTCGCTACCCTCAATTTTGTCTTTATTTCCGCCTTGTTTTGCATTTTTTCAGGGTAATACTCCGCGTAAATTTATCGTCTTATATTTAAATTTCAACCCCCTCTGTTGACAGAGGGGGTTGATGTTGAAACAAAGCGGAAGCTATTTTTGTTAGTCTCCGTAGCACAATGACGAAGAGATTGTTCTGGAGACGTGATCCTCAACTATTTGTTGAGGATTAGCTTCATGACTAGACTCTTCGCGTTGTCGGTATTTTATATTTCTCGAAAATATAAACTGCCTTTGCTACCCTCAATTTTGTCTTTATTTCCGCCTTGTTTTGCATTTTTTTCAGGGCAATTCTCCGCGTAAATGTATTGTTTAATATTTAAATTTCAACCCCCTCTGTTGACAGAGGGGGTTGATGTTGAAACAAAGCGGAAGCTATTTTTGTTAGTCCCCGTAGCACAATGACGAAGAGATTGTTCTGGAGACGTGATCCTGAACTATTTGTTGAGGATTAGCTTCATGACTAGACTCTTCGCGTTGTCGGTATTTTATATTTCTCGAAAATATAAACTGCCTTTGCTACCCTCAATTTTGTCTTTATTTCCGCCTTGTTTTGCATTTTTTTCAGGGCAATTCTCCGCGTAAATGTATTGTTTAATATTTAAATTTCAACCCCCTCTGTTGACAGAGGGGGTTGATGTTGAAACAAAGCGGAAGCTATTTTTGTTAGTCCCCGTAGCACAATGACGAAGAGATTGTTCTGGAGACGTGATCCTCAACTATTTGTTGAGGATTAGCTTCATGACTAGACTCTTCGCTTTGTCGGTATTTTATATTTCTCGAAAATATAAACTGCCTTTGCTACCCTCAATTTTGTCTTTATTTCCGCCTTGTTTTGCATTTTTTTCAGGGCAATTCTCCGCGTAAATGTATTGTTTAATATTTAAATTTCAACCCCCTCTGTTGACAGAGGGGGTTGATGTTGAAACAAAGCGGAAGCTATTTTTGTTAGTCCCCGTAGCACAATGACGAAGAGATTGTTCTGGAGACGTGATCCTCAACTATTTGTTGAGGATTAGCTTCATGACTAAACTCTTCGCGTTGTCGGTATTTTATATTTCTCGAAAATATAAACTGCCTTCGCTACCCTCAATTTTGTCTTTATTTCCGCCTTGTTTTGCATTTTTTCAGGGTAATACTCCGCGTAAATTTATCGTCTTATATTTAAATTTCAACCCCCTCTGTTGACAGAGGGGGTTGATGTTGAAACAAAGCGGAAGCTATTTTTGTTAGTCTCCGTAGCACAATGACGAAGAGATTGTTCTTGAGACGTGATCCTCAACTATTTGTTGAGGATTAGCTTCATGACTAGACTCTTCGCGTTGTCGGTATTTTATATTTCTCGAAAATATAAACTGCCTTTGCTACCCTCAATTTTGTCTTTATTTCCGCCTTGTTTTGCATTTTTTTCAGGGCAATTCTCCGCGTAAATGTATTGTTTAATATTTAAATTTCAACCCCCTCTGTTGACAGAGGGGGTTGATGTTGAAACAAAGCGGAAGCTATTTTTGTTAGTCCCCGTAGCACAATGACGAAGAGATTGTTCTGGAGACGTGATCCTGAACTATTTGTTGAGGATTAGCTTCATGACTAGACTCTTCGCGTTGTCGGTATTTTATATTTCTCGAAAATATAAACTGCCTTTGCTACCCTCAATTTTGTCTTTATTTCCGCCTTGTTTTGCATTTTTTTCAGGGCAATTCTCCGCGTAAATGTATTGTTTAATATTTAAATTTCAACCCCCTCTGTTGACAGAGGGGGTTGATGTTGAAACAAAGCGGAAGCTATTTTTGTTAGTCCCCGTAGCACAATGACGAAGAGATTGTTCTGGAGACGTGATCCTCAACTATTTGTTGAGGATTAGCTTCATGACTAGACTCTTCGCGTTGTCGGTATTTTATATTTCTCGAAAATATAAACTGCCTTTGCTACCCTCAATTTTGTCTTTATTTCCGCCTTGTTTTGCATTTTTTTCAGGGCAATTCTCCGCGTAAATGTATTGTTTAATATTTAAATTTCAACCCCCTCTGTTGACAGAGGGGGTTGATGTTGAAACAAAGCGGAAGCTATTTTTGTTAGTCCCCGTAGCACAATGACGAAGAGATTGTTCTGGAGACGTGATCCTCAACTATTTGTTGAGGATTAGCTTCATGACTAGACTCTTCGCGTTGTCGGTATTTTATATTTCTCGAAAATATAAACTGCCTTTGCTACCCTCAATTTTGTCTTTATTTCCGCCTTGTTTTGCATTTTTTTCAGGGCAATTCTCCGCGTAAATGTATTGTTTAATATTTAAATTTCAACCCCCTCTGTTGACAGAGGGGGTTGATGTTGAAACAAAGCGGAAGCTATTTTTGTTAGTCCCCGTAGCACAATGACGAAGAGATTGTTCTGGAGACGTGATCCTCAACTATTTGTTGAGGATTAGCTTCATGACTAGACTCTTCGCGTTGTCGGTATTTTATATTTCTCGAAAATATAAACTGCCTTTGCTACCCTCAATTTTGTCTTTATTTCCGCCTTGTTTTGCATTTTTTTCAGGGCAATTCTCCGCGTAAATGTATTGTTTAATATTTAAATTTCAACCCCCTCTGTTGACAGAGGGGGTTGATGTTGAAACAAAGCGGAAGCTATTTTTGTTAGTCCCCGTAGCACAATGACGAAGAGATTGTTCTGGAGACGTGATCCTGAACTATTTGTTGAGGATTAGCTTCATGACTAGACTCTTCGCGTTGTCGGTATTTTATATTTCTCGAAAATATAAACTGCCTTTGCTACCCTCAATTTTGTCTTTATTTCCGCTTTGTTTTGCATTTTTTCAGGGCAATACTCCGCGTAAATTTATCGTCTTATATTCAAATTTCAACCCCCTCTGTTGACAGAGGGGGTTGATGTTGAAACAAAGCGGAAGCTATTTTTGTTAGCCTCCGTAGCACAATGACGAAGAGATCGTGCTGGAGACGTGATCCTCAACTATTTGTTGAGGATTAGCTTCATAACTAGACTCTTCGCGTTGTCGGTATTTTATATTTCTCGAAAATATAAACTGCCTTTGCTACCTTTAATTTCCTAATTACTTTCGCTTTGTTTTTTGATTGGCCTTAGGCTTTGTTAGGTAGGCAGAGTGGATTAGGCCTATAGGGGATACCACTATAAAAAAAACGCGCCCACATTTGCTCTACCTCAATGGTGGGTGTGGAAACGAGCAAGTCGCAACTTTTATTAGCTCTAATTCCAAGTTCAGACCGGACGCGATGAGCGATATTCAATGAGAGCTCTGCTTTTTTGGAACAGCAGAGATCTCATTAATATCGCTCATTGCTCATCGCGCCCAATCTGAACTAGGCATAAAGGTTTTGCATTTCCATGTACGAGGAACCAATTTAATAATAAGAACGTAAAATTATTGGGATTGGAATCTCTATAATGACGCATGTTTTAATACAAAAAAGTGTGTGTCTTTTAAAGTGGATATATCACCTTTTAATGTATTGAAATCGATTGAAAATAGATTTGCAATCTATTTTAAATCTACTGTAAATATTATAAATTGTGAATCTATTGTATTCATTGTATTTGTAAATTGATAAATTGTAAATCTATTATTAATATATCGATTGTAAATCTATTGAACGTTTGTACGTTTGACCGAGGCTGAAATGAGATCATTTTTTTTCGGTACTTCGGACAATTTGATTCGTACATGTGAACCGATCACCTGCTGGACCCAATTGAATCGATGGAAAACTATTAATTATTTGAATAAATCCGAAATTTTCGTGGCGGAAAGCAGAACTCCGAACTTTTTATTTCGTACATGTGAACTATAAAACCGATCACCTGCCGGATCCAATAGCTCCATGGCCAAGATTTCAATCGTTTCGAAACATCCGTAATTTTGGTGACCAAAGGTAACGAAGCCTGGTATGAGATAATGAGAAAAATGAGAAAAAAAATTTTCATTGCTCTGGGCTATTACTTTTTGTACATACGATCTGTAAAACCGATCGCCTGCCGGATCCAATAGTTTCATGGGCAAAATATCAATTATTTCGATAATTTCGAAATTTTGGTGCTGTACAGAGGCTTTCTTACGTTTCGCTACCAAAATTTCGAATTTCCCGAATTAATGGATATTTTCGCCATCAAACGATTGGATCCGTACCGGCAGGTGATCGGTCTTATAGATCGTCCGTACAAATAGAGATACCCCAGAGTAAGGAAAAAAAATTTTCTCTTTTTTACATTGTTCACATGTATACAGGCTTCTTTACGGTCCGCAACCGAAATTTCAAATTTTTCGAAATAATTGATATTTCGCCCATGAAATCGTTGGATCTGGTAGGCGATCGGTTTTATAGCTCGTCTGTACGATATAAAAACTCCGGAGTAACGAAAAAAAAATTTCCTTATTTCGACCTCGGTCCAATGTACAGCATTTTAACCTTTAACGCCGTCGCCCGGCATCGTGCGAAACCATTCGAGCATTGACATTGACGTTTGACAGATTTTTGGGATTCTGTCCGTTCAGGACTTTTTCCGTTCGGGACTTTGTTCTGAAAAAAAATTCTGCAAAAAAACCGGATCTGAATACGTTAAAAAGTAAATAAATTAGAAAAATTCAAGAAAATCGAGGTTGTAATGTGGGTTACCACCATGTTTCAAAGTTAAAAGGTGTGCAATTTGTTTAAATTGATCGGTATAATAATGTGTTTTTTTTTCATATAGTAGTAGCACCAATGAACACTAAAATCTCGCAGTTGCGGATTTAAAAAAAAATTATTACTCTCATAATAAAATATATCCTGAGAATATGGCCGAAACATGTGTATTTAAAATGGGGAAATTCACCCTCGGGCGGGAGGGGTTAGAGTCTAGATGAAAATCTGAAAAAATTAGGGTTTTTTTTTTAATTATTTAGAGCCAATTTGGGGGGCGTTTGATTAAAAATTCGTCCTCGCCCTGAATAAGGACCACCCTAATATATATGGCACATTCTATGATTCCTCAGCAAGCTCTAAATTTTTCAAAAATTTTCCAAAAAAGATCCAAAATTTTGATTCCTTTGTAAATGTGTAGAAACAGCTGGATGTTTCAGACCTTTGTCTGGTTGTTTACACTCAATTGTTTTAGACTTGTATGCATTTTTTTTTAATTGACCAAATAATCAAGATTTTATAGTATACACGATCGATTTATACATATGCATGGATTATGAAAATAGGCTTATTTTTTGGCATTCCAATGTGTACAACTTCCTTATGAAATATTTGACATGAATATATAAACAATACAGAGTAATTAAATACAAATATTTCCTGTAGCAAAGATTCATCATAATAATAGTAGGTGCCGTTTATTTACTAAAATTGAAATATTGTTACTACAAAATACCAAAAAAAATATTAAAAACATATTAATTAAGAAAAAAAATTGCGCGTGGTGGTTGCATAAATTTAAATAAATAAATAAATATATAGACTTTATATTTCGAGGACCCAATTATTATTGGTATTTGAAGAATACAGAGTTCATAAAATAAAAATATTTTCTGTAGCAAAGTTTCGTCATAATAACAGTATATACCATTTATTTACTAAAATGAAAACATCGTTATTAATAAATAAAAAAAAAAATATTAGAAACATATTAATTCCGAAAAAAAATGCGAGTAGTGGTTTCGATCCCTAGACCGACAGGGTATATAGCAGACTGTGCTAGCGGTTCACAGTCCGTAGTCCGTGTAACATATATATCTGCGTTTTCGCTCGATACCATGTGCACGCCACGCTCAGTCAACCTGCATTACCCGGGAGGCCAATGTGCACACAGCTGACTCAGAATCTGCCACACCGCCCGAGTCAATGTCCACGCGAACTACCCCCACCACGACGGACCCCCCCTGACGAGCTATACACCCGCAGGGCGAGCGTGAGCAATCTCTCTACTAGTCTCTGGAGTGTGTGTGGTTTTCTCTTCATTTTTTTATACGACCGAGTACTTATCTACCGTCCACTATAAAGGTAGCCGTACAACTTTGAAACTCTCTTTTTTATTTATTTTTATCATTTGTCGGTCGTCTAGTAAAGATTGGTGGCATAACTAAAATATTTGACGGTCGAAATTTTTTGTCTTTAAATAAATAATCAAAAATTCAGCGTAAAGTTAGACGTACATTTTTTCCATTAAAAGCCAAATCGATTAATTAAGGACTTATTCGATGTAACATCGTTTGGTGATTACATATTATATTATTCACGTTTGGTAGTTCGTGGTTTTTACGTAAACAAAATTTTTAAACTATTTACGTCTAGGCAGTGAGAATTTTGTGGGGCTATGAGGTGAGATAGGATAAAGCTGGTCGGATGTTATTTCGTATTCAAGTTTTTTCCAATTTTTTAACCCCTTACCTGTGCATGATGCATATTATTATATGCGCAAAAATGAAATGATGTTCCTTTCAGTACATCTCTTCTGTGCTCGAGATGAATAAACCTTTAAAAGAAATGTAAAAAGAAAAAAAAATATTTGTATGAAAGTTCATACAACTGTTGTTTTTTCCCCCAACATACTCGGTGAAGGCAAGTGAATTGCGGAGAATAACAGAAGAAAAGTCGTTATTTTAAAGAAAATTTTATTATCGAGACAGTCGAAGGGAAAGGAGGGGTCGCGAAAATTTCGTATTTTTAAAACAAAATACTGATGCTTTAAGTACATATAAAGATTCATAGTTTGTACATTGATGTAGCACATGGATGATAATACATAAAACAATACAATAAAGTCAGATGCGACATTAAACGCCTAGCAACATACAATAAAATTTCACGCATCCACGGGAGATCATTATTTTTTCTTATACTCAAGTCTCTAATCGTTAATTTATAATTATCTTATTCTTTTTTTTTTCCTCGCTCAAACTTTCGATACACATAACTTGCGTATAAAATATTTCTAAATATCTGTGTATATTTTTTGTAAATATTTGCAAATTGAACGAATGAGATGGTCCTAAGTAGCATGGCTAGTATCACAATTCTGACGTCAGCGTTTTATTTCTACACGTCGAAATAAACATTCAACACTATTCGCTGGTATATGAAACCGGCGACGCGTCAACTTAAATCCGTAATAACAACGAAGTTCCAAGTTCGCACGAGGATTTACGACAATCCCTGCTGTGGATTAGAATAATTTCAAGATTAATCTCATTTTTGTCTATGTACAACGAACATGACACTAGCTCGAGCCAAAGGGCGATTTATAAAAGAAAAATCATAATCGGCTATACGTACGAGCAAACGTAAGGAAATATACTTTCTATGTGACGTAATTAATAATATCGCGTATAGCAATCTATAGTTACAACAATAATACTATAGCGTGTAAGTAGACGTAATTTTTTTACGTTACGCGTCGTTCCAATAAAATTTATCGATTCGCGTAATTTCTCAGAGAGATATATATATATATATATATATATATATATATATATATATTTATATATACTACATGTATCGCTACTCGTCTAAGTGACTTTCGACGTATCTCTAGATCGAATAAATCCTATACGATTAGGAGGGGGTCTCTGCATTCAACATTCGAAAAAAAAAAAAAAAAACGTATTTTATTCTTTTAACTGGCCAGAAAAAAATCATTTCGAAAATCCCCAAAGGAATGATCGTTCAAAATCCTTCTCTGCTCGTGGTGAAAAAGCATTCGTTTCGATACACGGAAAAATACAAGAGAAGTGCCGTTTTCAAAAAAAAATGTTTCTTCCACTTCGAAGAAAATGCATCTTCTTCAAAATTCTTTAAGATTCGGATCGCAAATATTTCACATTACGATCGAAGAGATAATTTTCGGTGTGATTTTTTGTCGGCAGAACGAAAGGAAACCCACCCCTTGAGTTTTGTACATAGCCGTGTGAATTGCAAGGTTCACGTAGAAACCTCGTCGACTGTTCGGCTTTTGTCCGCGCGTCGAGTACAGCGTCAACGTAAAAATCGAATAGCATTTGCTCGTGTTGACATTCTGCACAAGCCGATAAACGAAAAGCCAAAGAAAAAAAAAAAAAAAAAAAAAAAAACAGAAAAAATGGAACAAGTTTAGTTCTTCGGTGGAAAACGAGACAGGTAACATTCACAATTGTTGCAGTAGATCGCCGGTTCGATAACCTCGACGTTTCTGCAGAGATGGCAGGGAGCGGTACGCGAGACTGCCGCTGTGGGGGCAGATTTTGGCGCAAGTACCGGTGCCTGAGTCAACGTCGAGGGTGTCGGACATTTCGCGGTCGTTTGAAATGATGCCTGTTTCGTTTGTTTAGCCACATTTTGATGCTGATAATTCGGATATTTCATGTTTGACTGTATCTGGCAATTTTGCAAGGGATTCGGATATGTCTGATTGGGCGCGAGAATGTTTTGCTGCTCAATCTTTTGCGTTGATCTCTGATAATTCTCGATCCTTGAAGGCTGCTGTTGATAATTTTGCGAAATCTGCTGTGACGATGTTTGCTGCTGTTGGGATGATAGATGCTTCGGTGGCTGATGATGCGGGATGTGCTGTTGCGGATAAGACACTGTCGGATTTGGCGGTGGTTGATACTGAGGCAAAGTTTGATTGGACCTATTGATCTGTTGCTGCTGCTGCTGCTGCTGATGCTGTTGCTGCTGCTGTTGTGGTTGATGATGACCGTTTTGTTGCGGATAAGGCTGATAGGAACTCTGGGGATATTGATTCTGCATGGTGTATTGCTGATACGGATTCGGCGATTGATTCGATGGATAAGCAAACTGCTGCGAATGCTGAACGGTTATAGGACTCGCGTTGTGACTGGTTATCCTCTGATTCAAGCCATTCTGCTGCTGACAATGTTGCTGCGACGTAATTTGCTTGTTCATCTGATTGTGCTGCTGCTCGAGATGGTAATAATTCGGATAACCGTTCTTCGTGCAATTGTTCAGCTGTTTTGTCGGTTGCACGACAGTCTGTGGATACTGCTGATTGTGCAACTGCTGTGCAGGATATGGACTCGCTGGTTTTTGCGTCTGTGATACTGGAATCGTTTGATTGCGTGGATGAGACGTTTGCGTCTGTGGATAACCAGTGGCTGCTTGATGATAAGGAGCATAACCGTTCTGTGAATATCTCAGCTGTTGCTGAAGAAGCTGCGGTGAGTAGGAAACGGGCGTTTTTGACTGTTGATTCGCCGGTGAAATTGAATGAGTCTCCTTCGTCGTGCTTCTGCTCTCGCAGCTGCTGTACGGGATGTAAAGTTTTTTTGTTTCCGGTAGCGTAATCGCGTTATCGTTGACACTTTGTCTAGTGAAATTTCCTCGCGGAGTTTCCGTGCTCACTGTGGCACCAATGGGATTCACACTTCTCAATTGATCCTGAAAAGGAGTCGCGGGAATACTGTCAGCCTCGGATTTGAGGGGTAGCGTGTGCTGCTGAAACTTCGTCGTTGCACTACCGTCACGAGTTATCTCGGCCTCCTGAAGACTCCTTATCTCGCGCAATACCTGAACCGTTTCGGGTTTGTTCATCGCCGAGCGCAATACCCTCTCGAGAATGAGATTCGGTATGTAAGAACCTTTCTGTTCATCCTCGGCGGTCGCGACAAGGACCACCTGATCGCAGAAGGATACACTTTTTTTCTTGCCGATTCGTCGTTTTGTCTTTCTCGGTGCGATGTCCTCCTCGTTCGGCAATATCGACGTATTCTGAATCGTATTTTGCATCGCCACCTCGCTTATGTCATCCTCCGGATAATCGACCGGTAGACCGTTCTCATGTGGCAGCGTCAGCGACATCGAGAGAATCGCCGCATTCAATCCGTTATTCTGAGACGGGGGACAGGATGGTGCAACAGCCGCAATGGGAGTTGACCCCGCAAAGTTATTCTGACTGTTGCTTGCATCAATGAGCGAATTAACCGTCGAATTATGCTGTTCCGTTGCGCCGGGATTGTCGCTCGAAAGAGGCAACGGTGTGGCTGCGTCGTCCGATTGATCATACGGAAATTCCTGCGACTCTACGGTCGCGGGTGACGAACCACTGCGATTCGCCGTCAATCCTTTCGTCTGTATCTTGGTATCAGCCTCGAGTTTCAGCGGCGGTTGCATCTTTATCTGCTCGAAACGTGCAGCCATGTCCTTGACCGAGGAAATCACGCTTGACGGGCAATCGGTAACATCGCGACCCGCCTGCTGTTCAATCATCTGACCCAGACTATTCATCATAAGATCGCTCGTTCTTGTAGCCACTGTCGGGCCCGAAGTTATCATCGGCGATGATCTCAGCTTCGGCACATCCTGACCGTCCAACGCTCCCAACTGCTTCTTCATTCTTCTCTCCGCTTGTTTCGCCTGCAATTCCCTGAGCCACGTCTCACTCGATTTCTTCTCATCCTCGTCCGTCTCCTGATTCTGGCACATCATATTCTCATCTGCGATCTCGTTGCTGAGAATTTGCTCCCGCTTCAACTGCAACTGGGCGAGAAGACTGCCGATCTGTTGAGCCTCGAGTTGCTGCTGCTGACGCTGTTGGGGATTATTCGTCTGTTGCTGTCGATAATGCAAATTTTGTTGATTGAGCAACTGTTGATAGTGCTGAGTGTTGGCTTGAGGATTAACACCGTCAGCGGCAATCTCGGGTGGCGGAGGAGGAAAGTCCTCGCTTGGTTGACGCGAGTGCGTCACCGAGGGAATCGTAGGATACGGTGGTGGTGGAAACTCCTCGCTCGGTTGCCTCGAGTGCGAGACATGACCGTTCTCGGGATAAGGCGGCAGTGATTCCTGCTGTTGCTGCTGCTGCTGCTGCTGCTGCTGCTGCTGCTTAGCGGGACTCTGTTCGCTATGAACATCAGCACGTGTCACCACGAAAGTTGGCTCATAAAGTATTCCATTAGCGTACTGCACAACGTCATCCTGAATACGTGGCTTTTGCCCGTAGCTCTGTTGGCTCGTGTTCGACGATGACGACTGACAGACGTTTTGCTCGACGCTGTATGATGGCAAAAATGGCAACGACTGAGGCTCCGACGAGTAATCGGCGTAATTGCCGATTCTACCGATCGAAGCGTTAGCCGCAAAGTTACCCGTGCCCGTGTGACTCCAGTAAGAGCTCGTTTGTTCCTGCGTTATCGCGCCGGGGCATGAATTCTCGGGTGTCATCGTATAGATCGATTTGTCCGTTTTTAACTCAACGTTGCGCGCTTCGAGCGTCGTTAGATTGGACTTGCTGAGCTGGGAAGTTGTGCGTAACGGCGGTGGCGGTGGAACTTTGGCGGCATGCAAAGCCTTACCAGCGCTACCGTGAAAGCTCTTTCTCATGAGGCGACTACGCTCAAGATTCGGATTTGCCGGATTAACGCTGCTGGCATTGCCGGCAAATTCGAGATGTCCCTCGGACAAATAACCGCTCAGCGATTGACTCGCCTCGTTGCCCTTCAAGCCGACACTCGAATCATCGACCGTTTGCTTCGGCGGATTGTTGTTAACCGTGCCCGTTTGCGCGGTCGCCTGATTACCGTCCTGTCCCTCACGGAGATCCGGCATACTTCGATTCTTTCTCTTGATAAGACCGCCCATGAGCAGTTTCCTACGGATTTTGTGCTGTTTCTTGCCCTGTTGCTTCTGCTCGACGCAAGTTCCCGCTGCTGCGATGTTCTGGGCATTCTTGCTCGTCGCGCACGCGTCAATCGTCGCGTCCTTGCTGCTGCTCGTCTTGTCGGGTTTCACGGTTTTCGGTGATATCGACGCTCTCGACGGAGCTATGGAAAAATCCTTGGACACATTCTTGTTTCTCTCCTCGCTTCTTGCCCTCTTCTTGTCCTTCTTGTCCTCGTCGCATCGCTTGGCACGACCGAACAGTCCGGTTCTCTGGGTCGGCCTGTCATAGAGCATGTACTCCTCGTCCTCGATCACATTGACCGTCGACGCTTTGCTCCTCAGTGCCTTTTTCTTCGGCAGAGTGGCATAAATCTCGATGCTCTTCGTCACTGGTTTGCTCTCGATCATTACGGGCTGATTGATCAATAGTTCACGGCTGTTCTGCCGCGAATGATTGCTGCCCTTGTCACGGGAACCTTGCCTCGAGTGCTGGCCAGATTTACTGCTCTCCCTCGAGTGCCTACCTTCGGGTGGACTCTCCTCCTTGTCACGATTAGCGATAGCCTGCTCCTGCAGTATTCTCTTGTGCAGGCCACGGGCTCTCATCACGCATGTATTGTGCTTCATACGAGCTGTCGTTATCGTGTGGGGATTGTTGTAAGGGGCGTCCATGGCCGCTCTCGCTTTGCTCGTAGAGGCATTGCAGAGTGCAACCGCAGTACCAAGATCACCGGCTACTTCGGCAGCTCGGGATTTGTCCATAAGATCGTCGCACTCTTTGCAGAGACGCTCGCAATCGTCGCCCGGCGATGTTTGATAAACTTCTGGGATCTGGGCAAGCTGAAAAAAAAACGAAATGAAGAAAAATCAGTTGGTACGACGATGGATCTTCGGAAGTTGAGAGAAAATAACATATGAGATTGTGATTTAAGAATGTGTTTAAGGGTGAAATGGCCGTAGGGTCATGTGCGAAGATGATTGAACTTCAGAAAAAATGTTTATCGATTGTTCTTCCTGCGAAATGTAATTTTTCATTGGATTTTTACGTATTTTTCCATGGAATTTTCGAATGAAAAGTTTACTTTTTTTTGGACAATTGCGTAAAACTGATGTCATCTTTTCGTAAAAAATCTTTATTCAGTACTTTACTGAAGCTAATTGCCATTGCAGAGGATGTTGATCGAATCTCGTGTTAGCGTACCTGTAAATTATGCTTGAGTCCCTGCTGCAACGGCAAACTGTCCGTGGAAGAAAGCGAGTACGAGTCATAGCCAGCGTCGTAATGACCGCTGCTGCTGCTGCTCGATAGCTCGCCGGATTTGCTCGTCGGACTCTTCGGTACGCCCGAATTTCTCTGCATCTTGCTCACGATATAGAGATACGGATTGTCCATTGTCGTTGATGAGCTCGATGACGCGCTATTACGATCACCCGACCAATTGCCGGAATCACGTCGGCGTGGAACATTCAGATGATCCGGGATGCTTATACCGTCCTGCGGTGTCGAGCCCGCGCTCAAGCTGCGCGTCAGTTGCATCTGCTGTTTCTTCTGTTGTTGCATAACGTTTTCGACGGTACGTCGCGTTATGTAGCCGGACTCGTTGTCACCGTCGACGACATCGCGACCCGTGGAATTCGTCTGATTGCCGAAAATATTGTTTTGTATATCAGCGAGATTCTGATAATCACTGTAGATTCTTCGCTGCGTGTAGATGTGCGTCGGGCTATCGGGATTCGGTGTTATAGCGCGTCTCGCTGTACCGTTCATCGCTGGCTTTTCCGGACTCGGTGTTACCGATCTTCTGGCATTATTTTTCGGTGGTGTCTTCGGACCATTGCCGTTTGGAAATGGCGTCACGGTTTTCGGTGCATTCTCCGTATTCACGGGAGTACCACCGGGCGTCGCGTAAAGCAACAATAGCGGTTGATAGCGTCCTCGTCGGCATTTGTCGACAACTTGATCCCAGCGAGGACCGATTTCCTTGACGGTCGCGTCGTCGAAGTATATCCAGACCTGGAATGGGGAAAAGTTACGGATTCTTGCATGAGAACACACTGATATATGATCAAGCCGATTTTTCGGATTGCCACTCGTTAGCCCTTCAACACCCGGCATCCTTGCTACTCTGATTCATCCTGCTTCAATGAAAGTTTCCCCGTTGAACGGACAATTGCAAAGTTTCGAATAAAAGTTAATTTTTTTTTTTTTAACTCATTCAGATTCTTTTAGTTTAGGATTATCAGCCGAGGCAATGTTACTTTGACTCGATTGGCTTACTTCGTGTATACGTGAAACTGGATACAATGCGCGCGGGTGAAATTTATCTCGATCGCAAGATACAAAGCCGAGTGAAATTTTATGCTCACCTTGAGTTTTGTGTGAAAGAAAAAGGTCGAATAGTGCTTTCCGTAATAGGTGACGACGCCAACGAGATTGTGCACCGTCGAGGCGCCCCATCGTGAGTCAACGACGCTGTGAAAAACATCGCTCAGCCGTAGGGAAGTTCCGACGGTCGCGAAAACGTCCATTATGTGCTCCAACGAGGGTCTCTCGCTGTCCCATACGACACCGACCGAAACGATCTCCGGGCGATTCATCAGATTTCTGCATATCTGTATCTTTGCCCCGCACGCGCTCTGCAAATTCGAGGATAAAAGAAACGTGGGGATTAAAAAAAAAAAAAAAAAAAACAAATCGGTTTTGTTCTTGGCTCTTTTTGCGATGTGAATCAAAAGATCGCCGAAATCTCTTCGCTGTCGCGTGTATCGCGATTGAAATTTTAGCCTGTGTTTTTATTTTTTAATTATATATATATATATATATGACGTTTCATCGCATCTCGTTAAGGAGGTACGACTAGTTCTTTGGAGTAAAAAAAAAGTCTAAATTTATTTTACCCACAGTTCTTCTGATTTATGTTTATTTGCGTTGATTATTCATATTATCGATTATAATGTGAAAAATTTTGTGGTAAATGATTAATTTATTGCGCATGAACTAATAAAAACTGAAAAATTAGATTGTCAACGACTCGATAGTAGTCTCCATCATAATAATAATGACATGTCTACCACAAAAACGGACTAAAAAACATTTTTAAAAATCAGCCGAAAACCTATTAAAATAGACTTGAATTACCTCAGTGGAATTAATACGATCGGCAGAATGATAATTATACATATAATTGATACGTGATAAATAATAAAACTCCATAAATAACATGATGGAATTTGAAGTAAACACTTGGCAACGTCGCATTGCGACGATGCTATAAGTTGGTATACGTGACCAACGAAGATGACTCTATCCTCGTTGCTAATATCAAAACAAAGCTAGGTTATTTTCGCCGAAACCCATCAGCTGTTACTCGCGACGTTGCTAAGTCTGTGGGTGCTATTTGATCGTTCTGACCATTTTTACAACCGGAAATTGAAACTTTTTTATGATGTAGTGCCAGAACTACACGGTGAAGAGTAATTTTTCAATTTTTTACAATATCTATTATATCTAATCTGCCAAGTTTCAGTTTTTCAACGGATGTAGTTGGATACGTGAGCAGCAAAACCGTGATCACAGCACTTCCGGTTAACCGTCTCCATAAGACGACGTGCTTTAGTAACTCAAACTGCTCGACTTTGCAATTTTATTACGAATAAACTAAACGGTCAATATATAGCTCAAATTTTGGCAATAGGCGCATAAAGTATTCGGCAAAAACATATAAAAAATTCAAGTCCGTCAGTTGGATTCTTCATACTAGTCGTACCTCCTTAAACCGTGACGCGTTCAAGCGGTGAAAGTAACTCGTTCGCACACGTTAATTCTTTTCACGCTGGATGAGAAAAAATGAACATTCGTGTCCATAATGGGAACAAGAGGGATCTCGCTTTCCGAAAGCGTTCGAAGAATCGTCATGCGATATACGGGACAGCAAAATGCCCCACGAACGACTCATCGGTTATTTACCCGATTTAACATCTGACGTTATGGGTATATTACCGTTTATCATTTCGGAGAAACAACAAGATCCGCGTGTGAAGATGGCGAATTTTTTTTTTTCGCGACGATTGAACCGGAAATACGAAATATCTGATTTTCCAATCATGTTTCAATGAAAACCGTTCTTTCAACTCTTTTTCGTCTTATCGGAGTTTTTTGTTTGTTTTATCTTCGGGATACACGCGGGCATTATTACTGGAAATATTGTGCAGCGACGAATTCGTGTAAAAAATTAAAATACTTTCATTTGGAAAAATTTTGATAGTGCTAACTTACTGGACAGTCGCGAATGTCTCCCATTCCACCTGCTCGACGCAACAATTGTCCGAACAAATCGGGACTCGTTCGTGAGGCTGGTGGACTCTGTCGTGCCTGAGACGTTAGTGCTGATGCCGAGACGTAATGAACCATCTGTAAAATTGGAGTAAAAATTAAAAATTCTTAAGGAAATATAATCGAAACGATGAAAATATTTGTTCCTAATGTAATTAGGGAGTCTCGAATGAGTGAATCGAATCTTGAAAAATTTTATTGTTTTTTTGTTTATTTATCGTTTGCCCTTCTAGACGGTCTCGCCCTTCGTAAATCTACACTTCTTAATCGCGCTCAACGAGCTGGTAAATCCCGATTAACTCTAATCCTTTTATATAAGATGGGCGTCTTGGGCCTCCCCGCTTGGGAAGAAAGATTATCCGGCACGCGGGCTTCCGGCTCAAGTTCCACGAATCGTTTGCGCGCGGCAATAACCTTATATCTATCCGGCATAAACGTGTACATGAGAATTCGAATGCGAAGTCACACGTCAAATTTCCCACGTACAGCCTGGAGCCACCCCCGAAATTCATCCACGTCTAATTGTACTCTCGAAACTCCTTGCTCGCGCGGGCTGTCCCACGCGCTACGTGCTGAAATTTCCCGAGGCAGACATTTTTTTTTTTTTTTTTTTTTTTTTTTTTTTTTTTTTTGTATACTTCGCATCTAAAAGGTCGGCCACGATGAGAGCCCAGGGCAAAACTGGCGAACCCTAGCTTTTCAGGTAGGACAAAATAAAGTTTGAAAAGTCGCGGGCTCTCCCATATACCTGTATGCGGCCGTACCCATCGTGGGAAAAAAAAAGGATCTGAGACCCTCAAGGTAAAAACCCTCGAGTGCATATTGAACATTATTCATTCTATTCGAAAAGTTCTCACTAGAATTTGTAAAAAATTTTCGTAATGTAAAAACGCTCTTCTGTTTAATCACAAAATTGTTTTTTCTCGATCGCTTACGAAAAACGATTCATCGATAGAATTTTTTTTAACATTCATTAAACGTCGATCGAATAAAAAGAACTACGAAATCTTCCCGGTATGTTCAATGAGATTTTTTTTTAACAACAAGGGACAAATATATCGCGAGACTCACCGACCAGAAAAATAGATTTTCCTCGATGACCAAAAAAATAATCGCAAAAATGTCTGTTCAGTGCTGAGAATTTCTGGTTTCGTTTCACAAGCAATCGAGGATCGCGAGAGCTCCGAAAATAAAGTATCGTATTGCAAATGGGGGGGGAAAAAAAAAAAAAACTACGAACAACTTCATTACAACAAAGGCTCAGAAGTTTTATTCAATATTTGTTTATTTATATAAGATAGAAACTTTTCTTTTTAATTCACGAACCTGTGTGAAAGGCAATGGCTCCGAAGTTGCGCCGCAAGCTCCGCAGACGCTTTGCTCGACAAGGGTCATGGCGAACTTTTGATGAGGCACGCAGTGCCTCGCACTGCACATATCCTCGGCTTCGCCGCTCGCTATGTGCAGATGAATTCTCAGCAAGATATTTTCCTGTAGCATGATAACACAATATCAAATAATAATATAATTTTCCGATTATGAATTAAATAAATAAATAAAATGATGAATTGCGCGAAAAATAAAGTATAACGTAATATTGCTGCAGGCTTAAAGATCAAAGGTGTTGCAAATCTTTCTTAGTAATCTCGCACATAAATGATTAATACTTTGAAAATTCACTGCAGACGCAATGGGATATTTCTAAATTGTAAAATTCCCCTCCCCCCCCCCTTCCCCCCACAGAAAAATGAATAGATGCGAAAATATATAAATTTTTTTATACGATTAAAATTTCTTTAAATTATATCGTATTTTTGTAGTTTTTTTTAGGACGCAAATTGCACACTCGAAATATAATTTTCGAATTATTAGTTGAGTGTGAATACGTCAGTCAAGTACTTTTAAGATGGCTCATCAGTGAATTAAAAAACCGGCGATACGAATGAAACTTCGGGAGAGTGTTATCTAATAAGATGCAATGAACGCTCTCTCAAAATTTCAGGGTATGTTGCCAGGCAAATTATTGCGAACGAGTAATTTAAAATTACCTATTTTAGCATGGGTCTTATGGCAGTTGATTCCAGTTTCACTGGAAGTGACATGATATCTTTTGATAAAGACGAGAGTTCTTATTCAAATTTTGAGTATTGAAAGATGAAATCGTGAACTTTCAAATGGTATTTAAAAAATTGTGTCTTGCCAGGGATTTTCCCGAGAAATTTAATCGCGAAAGTCATCGTGTGTGCAAATCTCGGATACAATATATATGTCTGTCATTCTGCACGCGAGGAAACATATGAATATCAGCTATCGTTTTTGACTTGATCGCTCTGACAGCGTTAAATACTTTTGTCAGTTGAGACTTTATTTATATTATTTATAATAAATTATGAATAAAATATCACGGGAAACGTCATCGAAATTCATAAATTTTATTTAGACAGAGTATTTAGAAAATATTATGATAGGTTTATGATTTTTTTTCACGTCACGATTTTTTACTAGTGTTGTCACTGATGGGCCGCCTTAATAGTGAAGAATATCATGATCATTCATTGTTCTTTGCGGGCGGATAAACCAATTCTATATAAAATAATACAAAATTACAATGAAAAATTTTCAACGGAAAGTAAAATAAAGCGTGATGCAACGCGTGATCGATTTTTTTTTATTATTTTTCACGCGTATTTGCCAAGGTAGATTGGAAAAATTCAAACTCAACGAGGAAAATTGCGATCGTCCCGTAACACACGAGGCTTATGTCCTTGTTTGTTCTTACCCTACGCACGTCGCTATGTAAGCTCTGTGTATGTCCATTGTGAACTCCCGGTGTGTGTATGTATATTCAACGAGTTTACACGTGTACAAACATAGTTATGCGCGAACGGGGCGTTAACGTGATCGTAATGTAAACGAGAAAGTATCTATTCGAGCTGGCATTCGTGCCACCGCCAGTATCCCCGTAGATAAAATAGCACTTCCAACCACACGAGTATAGTATAAATTTATTATCGAATATTTGAAACATCGTGACAAAAAATTATCGATAAATATATCCAGTATTTCGTCGCTAATGATGACAATTTATCTTGAGGGGGAAAAAATCATGCTTCATTTTATGTCGTTTGCGCGAAAGGGCAATTATTTCCCCGAGCAAAATCCATCATGGTTTCGATGACTGTAATTATACTTTTAAATTCCATTGAACGTTTAATGTGATCCAAAATTATTAAGTTTCTTAAACATACTTTACTTCTTACATTTATTCGATATTCCGTTGAAGAATCGATTCGGAAAATAATTAAAAATTCCCGATCCAACGAGTTTTTTTTTTTTTGCTGTTTTGTTTGTACATAGAAGAAAAAAAAAAAATACTCACGAAACATTCTGCCGCATCGTCCATGAAGCCCAGTTGAAATCTCTGCTGATCGAGGAAGCTCTCGGCGAGGGCTCGGCGAAGAGCGTCCGGGGGTAAAGCGCTCTCTTGCGAAAACTGCAGCTGCGAAAACAGGTCCTGAAACGCACAATGGGCAATATCCAATAATGAATACAAGGGGAGCTCATTGAATGAAGACGAATGGACAACGAGATCGGGGGAGTTTAGTTGAAATTTTGAGAAAGGGTCCTAAAAAAAAAAAACGAGCAAAGAAAATGAAAAGAAAAAAAAACGGCTGCACGTCGCTTCATCTTGCAAGCCCTATTCTCTCGAAGAAAACGTGTTGGCAATAATAAAATAGAGATCTCCTCACATCGATAATCCGCGTTTTGAATTTGTAGTCGACCTCTCGCGCCAGGGCCCAAATCGAGGATTCGAAAGTGAAATAATTTTTATACTTGAATTAAATCCACGATCTACTTGATTCGTTTTATTGCAATTAAATCATTTTTCTAAACATCGAATAACGAAAATATCGAGAAAAAAAAAATTATTCTTCGTTTCTCTGCAGCGCCTATATATGGACCATCATAAATATTTTTTTTCGGCCAAGCATTTATTGTAAAATTTTCGGAAATGTCGATAACGTCAGTGTCAATTATTCTAAAAAATTTGACAAAAGAAGAAGAATGAACAAAAAAAAACAGATAAATACAGCAGAGGCTCACGACCATATCGATTGAGCCCCGGAATACCTCACATAATCAACTGTCGTATATAACCATAATGATAAACGTATTATAATGCAACATTGCGAACGAAGAAAAAATAATAATGACTCTTCCTCGTGAAGTCAAGGATTTCCGAGAATCCTGCATTTCTCGCAGAGACGAATCGTCATCAATCGGAGGTCATTGAAGATCGATCAGCCGTTTCTTCAATCAATGCGCTTTCGCTATTTATACACTGTAGTAAAAGCTAACGAGTGATTACAATAATCCAACGTTTATTAGCGTTGACATGAGGCAAGATACTAGGAGACCATTAAAAATATTTTAACGTTTAAATAAGCGAGAGAAATGAGATCTCGAGGTTGCCTCGATTCTACCGTTGGGCTTATTCGCGTTGGAAAGTCAGTTTGCTTTTTGGAGGCTGTTACAGGGCTCGCTCTATATATTCCACTATATGCAGCTCTCGTTCTCGGGTCGAAGCCAACAGGACCCCCAGCGGCGCGAGTCCACGGAAAGCACAGAAGAAAATTATTTTTTTTATTCTTCAATGCATTTCCTGGTGATTATGACCCACTGTGACCTCGCACACGTGCCTCATACTCGATTCCTCCTGAGCTATCTCCTCATCCGAGGATCTCAAAACTCATAGCCAATGGAGCAACGATTCGTAAAGATATATGGCTATGTATATAATCATATAGTCATACCTTTGTATAATATTTTTGTCACGATCTTCGACTCTATCATTGCCGCAATGTTATTCTTTCACAGTGTCATCTTTGAATGGCGTATTCGCACCCTGATTGGTCAAGAAATTAATTTTTTCTAATCCTTCTCATTTAAAAACTATTGTAAATAATGAAAAAAAACTGCCAAGTACTTTAGCTTAGAGCAGCACCAAAAATTGTCTACCATGAAGTATGTAGAACGTATTTTGAATCAATCTTTATATATAAATACATTTTTCACATTAATTTAAATATAATCGTATATGAGCATTGATATTCTCATGGAGTCTGTCTCGGGAAGTTTCGTAAGTACGGGTTTCGGTAGCTCGTCGACGCGAATAACGGTCACGTGAACAGGCTCGCGGGTATATACTATACATCTATAATGTATATATATATATATATATATATATATATATATATATATATATATATATATACACATTTATATGCATACTACACATATATAATATCGTGTACTACGTGTACAGAAAGTAGGTAAGAACGCCGCTTCAGGGTATTTCGGAATTGTCAGGGTTGATGTCGTGGCGTGTAAGGCGAGAATATCTTTCGAGATATGATTTGATATATCAACTCTATATATCGTGAAATATATTATACGTGATACGTGGATGGATTTCCGAGTCTCATTGCAATTTTTCGCATCGGTTTTTTTTAATTTTTTACTTTTTTGTAACGACGCGCGTCTATCGGAGAAATACCTTCACGGATTTTACTTCCTGAATGATTTTCTTGAATGAAAGCAATTCCTTGATGATGTGTAGAGAACTGCCTCTGCGCATGAGTATACTGCTAATGAGGACACCACTCTCTCGTCTCTCGGAACTGTTTTACTATATGATCGGTGCTGTGGGCAATGCAGCGTCAGTGTCATGTATGTGTACGTATGCAGGCAACATTGCTGCTCTTGGAGCGAATAAGTATACCCGGGAAATAAAGAAACACGACGGAGAAAAGTTGCCGAAGCCGGTATACTAATGTATACCGAAGACTTGATTTAAGAAAAGTGAACGAACGTCCTGACTGTACGAGAGATCGAGTCAATGATGATCATCGATACAGAATTCATGTATTCGCGCAATAAATAATTTTTTTTTTTCCTCAATCATACGGGGTTCCAAGGAAATCCTGTTCCGTTCACCACAAATTACTCGGGACGGACACGGTAGAAAGAAAAATTTCGTTGGATTGAACAAATTCGTATTGATAAAATATATATCAAAAATTTGTACCTAACCTTTTAGTAAATTTAAGGAGTGTAAATTTTTTAGTTCAAGTTATCATGAGTGTTTACCAATGAGTAAATTAATTTATAAAATCTGGGACAAAATATTTTACGTCTGATTTCACAGAATTTCGATTACCATAAATTTTTGAGCGAAGCTATATCCGATTTAGCATTATTTTTGTTTTTACGGAGGTCAAAAGAACATTGCTCATTTCTCAGATGCAACGAAAGTCTTCTCTCTGTCATTGGTATACTAAAAAACGAATGAAATACTTAATACATAGTTTCCGCTTAGAAATAGTTTATAGTCGAAATATGCACCCATACATTTCGAAGAGATAAGGATGCAATATGGGGTCGAAGGTATGTATGACGAAGTCTCTAATCCCAAGTGCCATTTCGGAGTATTAAGAAAACTTTCGGACACCGATATTTATATGAACAATTTGACGTCGAATATGTTGAAATTTCAACAAGGCTGACTCCCACTCTCTCGCTGACCCGTATTACCCCGGTCATCCCTGAAAGACCTCGGGGACACCGACAGGTTGCAAGATTGCGAGAGTTTGATTGAAAGGAAAAAAAAAAAAAAATCGAGAAGAAAATAAAACAAGTCTGTATTGCCGAAAGACTGTGCACGAGAGTGTGCGAAACTTCCCGTCGAGTGAAATCGATAAAGCCTCGAGTTGTATACGTGCCAAGAGCATAATTTTTTTTCATTTACACTCGTTTGTTTATTTATACGTTTTTTTACCAAAATATTCCCGAATATTTATTGCAGCATGTGGCGTTTTTGTTTTTTTTTTTTTTTTTACAAATTTTCGTAATGACTCCTGACACAGAGTGTGTGTTATATGCGAGTCCAAAAGTCTCTCGAGACAAAAGCCCCGCCAGCCACTTGAAACATTTTTTACCCGATGCGGCCACGTGGAAGACTCGGAGTATTTTTTCACACGCACGTTACTCTGCGCGGCGCGTCCTCGAAAAAGAGATGCTTGCCAGAGTCGTCGCGTCAGGTCTTTGGTTGAGTGCGACAAGTGGCTCGCAAGAAGTAACTTAGAAAATGCCCGAATTTATTTACCGATGACCGAGCAATTTATTCTCATTATTCGTCACGGTAAACAAATACGAAAAAATAATTCAGAATAATGATTCGGGAAAAAAAAATGTTGATAATCACAACAAATAATTATTGCGCCTTGGACCGTTTCATATATTATCCAAAGAAGATTTAAAATAATTAACAAAAAAAAAAACGTATTTACACCATTCTTAAAAATCCTCAACGAATTTTCGTCGATTCATTTCGCAGCAAAAAGCGAAAAAAGCGACGATCACGTGACAACGGGATAAGAAGAAAAAAAATTGCGTACTTTTTTCAAATCCCTCAAATCAATGCTCGGTGAATCTTCGCGCTCCATGCCGCTGTCATCCTCGTCTTCGCCTTTGTAATCGACGCTTGTCCCGACACTCGCATCGTTCTCCGAGTCGAGGCTACTTCCGCCGAGCGATCTCGTCGCCGGGTCTTGTCTCACCTTAATCCACTTCAACATTTTATCGAAAATTTCTCCTAAAGCTCGTTGTCAAACACCGTTTCACCGAATCACCGAAACTCACGAACTCGAGAAAACGAGTTGTTTTTTTTTTTTTTCAAAATACAATCATTTTCTTTTTACTGCATTCCTCCTGATCCTTTTTGTACATTGCAACACGTTTTACACGTTTCCATTGTTTTATTCTTGTGACGCGTTTCCACATCTTCACCATATCGCCGATTCTCTCTCGCTGGGTATACGCTCGAAATAAGACGCGAAGTCCGACGCGAAGTTTAAAATAAATGTATACCGGAAATCTCGATAAGAGGCTGTTTGCAGTGTCCACATGCATGTGTATGTAACGAACGTTTTTGCCTTTCGTCTTTCGCGTTGCCCATCCGTACCGTAAATCTCGCGACGCGCTTCATATACATATATACAGTATCAATGTATTCGTATGCATATACATGTATAACGCGAACATCAAGAGGCTCGTGGTCCACAACGTTAAACGCGCGCACGTTCGCGGGAAGATAACGAGCCCCGGATATTTCGAGAATTTTTTTTTTTTCCTCTTTCTCACATATGTACACTACAAAGACAAAGTACGAATGTCGTAAAGATCCTTTTGGCAGCGACTTCTCTCGACAAGTTCCATTATGTCACAAATTCTCAACTGGCTCCGATGAAATTTCTCAAAATTTTCGCACTGCACGCGTTTGCTCCAAAATACGAGTCACACACCTCGCATCCACGCACTATCGTCAGGAACTTGGACAAAATTGAGAATTCCGATGAAACAAAAACTCCGTTGAACGCACGAATCGTATATTTTTCTATTCGCAAAAAGCTTGCAATGGAAAATGAGGAAAGCGTTGACGTGAGAATCGCGTCTGCGTCGTGTGTAGATCTCGGAGCAGGAGCTCAACGTTTGTTGAGGTTCCCTCGAGCTACCTGTACACGCCGGCGACAACCGTGTGTCCGCGCGCGTACCTGAAGCCAAAGCGAGTTGCGGAGACCTATGGCGAACCACCCCCACCTTTATTTCATCGCGAGGGAGAAAGAGAGAGAAAGAGATGCTGAAAGAGCGAAGGGACGCTGCTCTCGAGAGGTACCCAACAGACAGATCTCTCCTATTACCTGCGAAAGAGAGAGAGAGAGAGAGAGAGAGAGAGAGAGAGAAAGCTCCCTACTCTCCTATGTCCTGTCGGATAGATCTTACAAGTCCGACCGATGACGTCACCCATCGTCGACGTTCTCCATGTACCATCTATATATACTATAAGCATGTACTATGCATATGCGTCAATATACATATATATATATATACATATATATATATATATATATGCTTACGTTAAGTTGACCACACCAACAAGTCGCCCAGCGCCGAGAAGAGGGGGAAAAACGCCGCTTGGGTTTATCGGTGTGTCAGCGTGGACCACGAGGAGATCGAGACACGCTGGACCGTTCGTGCCTCTCACACCACGCAAGAAAGAGAGAGAGAGAGAGAGAGAGAGAGAGAGACGCAGAGAGCCTTATAGGAAGGAAAAAGATGGATCTGGAGAAAGAGTAAGAGAGAAGCAAAAAGATACCCGAGTCGAGATAAAGAGCCAAAGGTGTCTGCGTGTTCTCAAGCACACGAAGTTGCGGCTATGTATAAACGTCTATATATTTACGTGAGCACGCATACATTGATTCTGAAAAGATGGAAAGACTCATCTCACGATGTTAAACGTGTCGAACAATACGACAATACGCCTTTTCGTCTTTTGCCAGTCGAGATACATGCATGTGCATCACGTGCACGTGCATTGATATATATATATATATACACTTCATGTATTTCGTCTTTCTCCTACTCGCAGACTGATTTTCTACCTGGTTGTATGCGGGAGTACGAGAAAGACCAAGAAAGAGGGAGAGTAAAGGTATAGAAACGCGGAGTTGGTATTTGTGTGCAGCCAGGTATGCGCTTCTCGTGTACGACGTATAGTGAATTAATGCGTCTCGAGAGAGAGAGAGCGTTACTGTGTCTGGAGAGATGAGGGAAGGTGCCTCGACGGGATTGAGGGAAAGAGCGCGCGCGGGTGTACAAGCGTGAAGGGGAAGGAGGGTAGGCTCTCGTGGTATGAAAGCTCACGAAGTGTGAGTCAGCGCTATATACTGGTGTTCGGATGCTGTGAATGCTGATGCTTGCTCCAGAGAAGTATATATATTCCAACCACCCTCCCTCTGCTCCTGTCCAACCGTTTTTTTTTCTCTCCGCGTGCCACTGAATACAACACGAGTATCTGTTGGCTTAGGCCCGGTTTCTTCACCTCGGGTTAATCTTCCGGTTATAGAGTTATCCACCAGACAACCCATGCTAAAAGCATAGGATATCCGTCTGACAACTTTAACCGTAGGTGAAGAAACCGGCGATTTGATGTTTTCCTGCTTATACGGAAATATTGGGGTATTGCCGGCCACCTATGAGACAAAACTTGTCTATTTCCTGGGAACTTTTTTTGTTTGATCCAACTCAACGTCGATGTGGCGACTATACTAAAGGCTGCGGATGTACCATTTTATGGCCATTATTATGGATTTTTATGTACGGATACTTGCGAAGTACTCTGAGCATATTATTCTCATACCTTTCGTTTGAGTTTACTGCAAAATTCAGGAACTATCTCAGAATTAGAGCTGCCTCGACAATGGTGTACGAATTTCAACGTACGTTTTATCATTGAGGCGGTACAAAATTTATTCTTACGGTTAGCAAGTTCCACCGTATATTTTTCTAACATGAAATGTCAATGATGACCGATGAACAATGACGCGTATGGATTTTTTTAGTGGTATTTCGAGTTTTAAAAAATTTTAACCGCTTTCGTGCTCACAATTGGACCGACTATATACCTTACATTTTTTTTTATAATTTGATATCAATGTTTTCCTGGCGAAGAGTGCTTGAGGATTAATTGAAAAAAAAAAAAACGATTTTCCAGAACTCTATAATTTTTCTGAAATTCATTGAATTTTTTTTTTTTACAATCAAATGTATGACAAAATCTCAATTATCTGATTTCAATGTTGACTGGCAATAAAGTATGGCAACCCATAACGAAATTTTTCGATTCTTCGCAACACGGCCATTTCCTGTGTTTCGCTTTATTTTTATATAGTATACGATATCCATCGAGAGAGAAGGGAAGTGGATGTCAAAGTTGCAACTTCTCGTATTGGTGTAGATGACTCATCAGTCGCTAAAAGACAAAGCCTAGATTTCTTGTCCCGAGGAACAAAACTTGTGGTATAGTGATAGGCCAGCTTATAGTGTTTAGTCGTTGATCGAGTGAGAGAGAGAGAGAGAAAGAAAATGAGAAAAGATTGGACTATGCCAATTACTGTGCTACTCGTCTGAACGCTTGACCAAACATTGTACCGTTCGTCCAAGTAATACGTCCACGATCGGTGTGTTGTATAAGCTTTGTATCGTACACATGGAGACGAAGAAACGTGATACGTTTGACTGTGAGTTGTTAACCTTACGATGCTGGATACACAACCGTTGGTATATCTGTACATAATCGTACCTCGGTTGCTGCCTTTAACTGTGTAAGTTGTACATATTACGAAGTGCAATGGAAGTAGTATGGAAGAGAGAGTGCAGGAGATAGATGAGAAAAAAACGAGAATGAAATCTGCATCTTTTGTGAGCTAAAAAAAAACGCTGTTGCAAAAATTTGAAAAAATTGTGAAAAATTGTTCGTGGTTTGAACGAAAAAAATTTGAAAAAGATATAAGCGAACGTCGCTCTACTCTATAGGATAGTTTTTAAAAAAATTCAACATCCAACACAGGATTTTTATAAATTTTTTGCAAATCATTAATATACCTGTCTTTAATATTTCATTACTTTTGGATTAAGCTGGACTGCGCGGGCAGAGGACAATCTTGTACTGGCTTTTGTATTTACATTAAAATAAATGTGTACTTATATATGCGTGGTAAGAGCGAAAAAACTCGAATTTGAAAAAAAAGCGTTCTCCGAGATGCCGACATTATTTTAGTATCTTCGTAAAAGTGAATTCATGCGAGAAGCATAAAGTCCTGGGGAGAGTGGGGGGAAAGCAATCGTCATGAAGGCGTCTGGGGTATGGTTTTGTATTAGCGCATTCAATCTATGGTGAAGAGTCATCTTCAAGTATTTTTTTTTTTTTTTAAGTAAAAACCAAGAGGTGAAGTGTCGTGCTCTCAACACCCAAGACCGCGAAAATAATTATACTTTTACTAGGAAGACGCTGTCGAGATTCCGAGCTCGCGATACTCCAAGAGTGAAATTACCGGCAAAAACTACGTTGATCCGTTGGCGAATAACGCTGGAGAGACTACCAGAGGTGGTTACATGTTAATTTCTGCGAAAGTAACGGGGAATCGCGGTTTATCGTCGCGAAACGCGAAAAAAAAACCCACAAACTGCATATCCCTACGATAATTACACAAAATTAAAGATTCAAACTGTTCAAACTAAATTAATTAATATCGACTAATTTGAAAAAAAAAATCAAATAATAGATCGACTTAATTATTATCATTGATATAATTATTAAATTATCGTCATTCATAACAATCGATTTTATTATTGCAATATTTCATTATGTAAATAATCGAATTTATTATGAAAAATATTCATTGAACTGAAACGAAAATTTTTCGTTGAAAAATATATTTAATTTTCTCTTTATTGCAAACTGTTTATGCAACACATAATTGCAGCCTCGATAAGGTCTCTTATAGTCTAAACTTATAACTAACTGTATGAAAATGTTAAGCGTATCGTATATTTGAGGATTAAAGTTTCACCATATTGTAAAGTTTCTCATGCACCGAGAATACGGCGTACCTGATGGAGTTTTCTCTAATGATCTTCCGGTAATTGCAAGACCTCATTAACCGTTTAAATATGTTATTAATGTACGAAAAGAAGTTCAAAAGTCTGTAACGTTATAAGCGATCTAAAGACGTCGTTTGGAAACGCGATGCGCACGATAATGAAGTCCGTTTCGTCTTTTAGTAACGTGCTCCATATCAACGAAGAATGTGTTTAATGAGAAATTACTTAATGATGATTCAATGTGAGGTAATTATGGTATTTGACAGTTTATTTAGCTTACATACAACGCTCTGCAGTGAATGTTAACTTCCCCATATTTCTTTTAATTATTTTCTTCGATTTTAAAATTGTCCGAGTCAAATGTATATCCCAGGTAAGAATGAAATATTATTTTATTCATTAATTTGATGAAATTTTATGTTTATCTTCATTAATCCTTTCATTATCAAACAAGAAAGACTCAATTACAAATTTCTTCACGCATTTATACCAAAAAAATTTTTATTTTCATATCAGTCAATTTTGTTTTATGTACATTGGACTATTTATTTCTATATTTGTTTCATTGGAGATTATCATTTTTTTTCCTCTCGATTAAAGGCCCCATAAATGAAAGCAAAAGACTAGAATTTCTCTCGAGAGCGAGATCGTTTAAGAAGCCCGTAAAATCCACTGACATTGAATGAGGTAGCCTTTATGCAGATGAAGAAAAGTCGTCGAAATAATTTGCCGGATAAATCGAACCTTGAAAATTGATGACTCTTTTAAAATTCTTTCTCCGCGACGTCCTGAAAAGGGACTCTATGAAAAGCTCATATATACGTGTATCCGACACATTGAATACACTGAATTTGTATGTGTGTGTGTGTGCCTGTGTATTATGTATATATACGTTAACCCCAAAGGGTGTTCCAAGACAGCGAGTCCGGGTCATAATGCGCGCCTGTGTGTGTGTCACGAGGATGCAACAACAGATCCAGGAGAGTCAGGAGAGAAGAGAGTCTGCACGGGTGTAGGGTTCTCTGATGCATTCTCAAGTGAATCATAGCGATGGAATCTTCAAGGGTCAATTTTTTTTTATCTAATTTGTTTCGAGAGTGCTCTGGAATTCTGTACTAATCGCGAGACGTGTCAAAGAGATTATTAACTCCCATGGAAATGCAACTAATAAAATTACCTTTTTTACAATTATTTTTATAAATCATCGTTATGAGCGCTTGATTAATTCATGATCTACGGCTTTGATAATCCTTAAATCTCGACAATTAGGAACGTTTAGTGAACTCATTTAACCCCCACCATCGTAAAAGGTTGAAGGAATAAGAAATAAAAAAAATTCAAATAAACAAAAAAATTACGTATTACTTCGACTATAAGATATGACCGGTACTATTTCGACGTTTGGTTTATCTCGTCCCACCGGACCAGCAACAGGTATATATGTTATTCCTCATGGAGTTGGATAAATCCCTACAGGGATAAAGAAAAGAGCTTCTATTCAGCAATGGCAGCATCAGAGAAGAACGGTTCTGTTCATCCACTGTGGCGGAGAGTCCAAGTTGACCCTTAATTTGGTACATATATATACATAGGTACGTGGATGGTAGGTCCATGGACATAGGCCCAAGTATATACAGATAGACTAACGTATACAACATTTATGTGTGTATAAATATACCTGCAGGCTGTAAAGTCTCTCGTGGCCCCAACTGAGCACGATCTTCTGCCGTGAGAAGTCATATATCCCAGCACCCCGGTCTGTCAAGTGGCTCTCAACCAAGCATCACTACTTTCCGTTTTAACTCTTCGTATATTGATTATTAAACGAAACCAATAAATGTTGCTTATATAAATCATATTTTCGATGAAAAATGAAACAAATTTACATTTGAATACTTGAAGAAAAAAAAAACAACATATTCTTTTACTTTACCTACTCATAGAGATGCTCAATTTCATGCTTTTGCAGGTTCCTCCGTTATTCTCAGCCTTGCAACATTTTGTCGATGATTTTTTAAATCCATTCATTTTAGTATTATCAATATATCAAGGAATAATTGAACGAAGAGTACTCGACTCAATGTTTGAAAGTAACGACAGATGGCTGTCTTTGTTTTAAATGGTTTTGTTATAAATATAACGTTATCAGTAAACTGTAAGTTGCGGTGACAGGGAATTAAATTGAAATGACTCACGTGCTCTCTCGAGTCTTCTAAGCTTCGCGAGGATCATATGAGTTGACATTGTATGGTGACCGCGACAATTTTAAGCTCGTATAATTCAGGTCGACGCCTGTATACGTTCAACAGCGAGACACTTTCCGTACTTTTGCATACACTATAAATACACTTGTATTTATATACACATGTGTGAGTGAATGCTGTATTTTACCTATTATAAACTTCCGAATGAAACACTCCGGTGCTCTCCTAACGTAATTCGAGCAACCGCATCCTTAATTCCCCGGCAATTAAGTCGCGGGGCTCAACGGATTGCTAATTAAACCCGTGAGAACGCCTGCGTAAAGTCTCCCCCGCGCTCGAGTGTTCAAGTATACATACACACACACACACACACACACACATATATATATATATATATAAAATATATATATATATCTTAAATGACTTTTCAATGTGATTCCATTGCGGAGGAGTCTCCCTCTGTGCCTACTTCCCCCATGTTCTGTGATTTGATATACAGAAACGAATCTCGAGTGCCCACACGAGGATTTCAACCCGACGAGTTATCCATTGAATCAACAAAAATTAGCTTTCAACCCTTCAACGTTCGGACGAAAAATATTTATTATATTTACATTTTTCAATTTTTTAATTTTTGGTGGATGGTAAAATATTATTCATGAAATTTTGTGAAACTCAACGAACAAATTGTTGTCCCAGAATTTTACAGTATTTTGTATTGAAGCATTAAATTTGAAGTCTTCCATTGTTAAAAGATAAGTTGTGTATTCGCCATATTCTCGTAGCTGTATACCTGGAGATTTTCTAAAATATCCGCGAAAGTGCGTCAAACTGCGCGTCTGCTTCATTCAAATATGTAAATATTTCGAAAATTTTACCAAAATTCATTCTGCTATTACAAATTTCTGAATACTAAGGCATTACTTTTTACCGTATTCAAAAGTAACTTTCGAAAATTTTGTACCAATTTTTTTTATAATTTTGAGAAAACCTCGTCATTTTTTTGAAATTACTTACACTCGATAAATACGGGAAAGATATGTTTTTTAGATCAGCAATAATTTAAATATTAAATGAACGGGAAAGATTAAAAATGAATGAATTATTTAAATATCCCGCAAGCGTGGGCCTTTAAGAATAAAAAAAAACTGGCAGTCGAAATATGGCCGGAATATGAGAGAGAGAGAGAGAGAGAGAGAGAGAGAGAGAGAGAGAGAGAGAGAGAGAGAGAGAGAGAGAGAGAGAGAGAGAGAGAGAGAGAGAGAGAGGTTTCCAGACCAATCAACTCGAAGAATCACAGCGTGAATCTCGCGTTCATGAAGGAGAAAGGTTCTCCAAAGGTGTTCCACGGGACGAGGGAATGAGAGAGATCCGTTACACAGCGGAAAGTCGATGTGTGGCCTATCCGCTTGTAATTGAATCGAGTTTTACGTACGAGTATAAGAAATATATACATTTATATGTATATATACTTGTGTACCCGATACACAGTCGACTCGCAATTGGAAATGACAAAAGTCTCGTTTTGTAATGTGTCCATTGTCTCCAAAAGGATCGAAACGTAAGAAAAAATAGGATCTCGGAGTTACTATACATACATAATAAGGTATGGGATTGTCCTTCTAACTCCGTGATTTAGCTCGATGACCTCATATACAATATTCACTGATGCCAAGTCACCGCGGTATCAGTATATACCGCTCGTTTTGTTAAATTATTCTCAACTTTCTAATCGTATTTGGAATCGTATCCTAATACATATACTTTCTTATACCTTTGTTTATATACTCACCTGGCACACGACTGATGTGCCAGAGTTAATTATCCCCTCAGATTCGATGAACGAAGCCCAAGGGTGGGAAAAGTGCATATAATGACAGATATGTAAATTTCATTCTTCGCAGACCCCAAAGAAACGTTATAACTACGTGAATATTCCACTCAGTAAAATATTTTAAATGAAAATCAATGTTTTTTTTTTAATTCAAATTTCATTTATCCGCCTATTCATTACCTGTGAAAATATTATTGGTCAAGAATTTCTAACGAATGTGTATATTATAATGACAGCAAGAATAATGGATCTGATTTAAAATTGCTGACCGCGAGTTGGCACGAAATATATAACAAACAAAAAAATGCTACATTCATATTACGCGGTTACTGTTTACACGGATTTGTTCGCGTACCTCGTGTCGTTTTTTGTTTTATTCTTCACATTCCGCAAACCGAGCGAGAGCCTGTCATTGCCTACATTATCGATGTTATACCGTATAGGTGTATGTGTACGAGCGGCGTTTATATAGAGAGGGCCTTGCTCCGAATAGGAGATTACGCGACCATGATTATGCATCGCGTCACACATATAATATGTTGCGTGCGCGAATGCTGCACTCGCGATATATATGCCCGAGCTTAGCCAACACAGCTCATTCTGTCTTCTCGAGCGAATGAGCACTGCTGAATTTATGCCTAGATTTTTCGACATATTTTTATTTTATTTTTATTACCATTCAGTGCTGCATACTATGTGCAAGATTTTTTTACTGTAATGAATCAACGTTTCGCTTACCTTGAGCGCACAAAAGATGCAGGATTCTCGCATGCAGGCATGGCCGGAGAGCTCCCTGAAGCTGCGACGAAATATGTCAAGATGCCACAACACCTGAAATCATAATCATGGAAAGAAAAAAAATTGGATTAATATTAGACCCAGAGTACGTAGTCGAAGAGTGATTAAGTCAGTGCATTCCAAAGAATCGTCATCATGATGATCGTCCTCAATATTTTTTAACTCACGGTTTGCATTATAGCAATAATAACGAAAAAACAATGATAATAATATTGACGATAATAATGCGTGCTGGTTTGTCCGTTGATTTATCAAATGTATAAACGACTGAAAAATAATTAAAAAAAAAACCATCGTAATGTAATAAAAAGTTTCACAAGTAGAAAATTACATATCGAGCGTTTGTTGATTCTGGTGGATAAGAATCGGAAACATATGCAATTGTTTCACCGGAGCTCGATTGACAGTATTTTTTTTTCCTTCTTCGCCAAATGAATGAATCTACTATACGGCTGCAGCAACGAGTGTATACATTTTATTATTCAAGCCCTTCACTCGAGTTTGCGCGGACTCGAGAGTCACGTGTGCGATAATATAATACTATAGCGTCTACTATGTAGTGTACGCGTACACATAAATTAATTTTTACGTGTATGTACACTACGCTGCGAGTACAGGTATCTTTTTTTTTTACCTATACCATGCAGGTATAGCTGAGTATGGAGTCGGTCGCTTAACCACACACACGCATGCAAGATAGACCGGCGTATCCTGCGCATTATGCGGAGGGAAAGTAAATCACAATTTCCGTGCCCAAAGACCCGTCAGACATGCCGCACACTCGCTGAGCGTTATTCCCCGCTTTCCGGTAATGCGGGACTAACTTGGAAATTGTTTTGTCTTTTGTTTTCATTGATGTATTTTTTTTATCGATAATTTCCGATATAATTGAGAAAAATTTGAAAATAAACAGACAAAGCAATCACTAGAACTATTATTGTACAATAACATGTTTTTTTTTTTCATAAGTGCTCCATACAGTTCAGTATTGAGGGCTGTTTTCTTTTTTAGATATTCTAACAACGTGAGGCTATCACCAGATGAATGAAAGTTCAGAAAGAGCAAATTAGCTATTTGTAGTCAAATGTGGTCGTTGCAAATACATTAAATTTCCAATCTTTCAGAATTGTAGTTTATTCCCATCAAATTCGCCCATAAAAAAATTCGATAAATAAACTCTATGAATAAAAATTCACAATTGACAGTGTGTCATTTTTTTTTTTTGTAAATTACCCACCAAACCCGAGACCAAACCATTACCCTCAATAACAACGTTTAAATACGAGCTTCTGACAACCAGTTTACCGATAGTAAGTTGAAAACCACTGAAAATTTGATCGAGTATGGCAAAGGGACCTATATGGGCGGGAAGTGTTTATTCCCAAGAAAAGCTTTTTTCGTTTGAAGACGGGTGTGCTGCTGCTCCACCCGTTTCAAAAATCGAACAACCTCCCCGAAACGCGTGGGATCAAAACGCAGGTGAGAGACGAAAAAACCTGGAATAAGAGAGAGGGGAATAGAAAGACGCCAAAATGAGAGAAGAACGATTAGACCTGACGAAGGAAAAAATACGGTCTGAGCCCAAAGAGAGAGAGAGAGAGAGAGAGAGAGGATAAGGCAAAAGCCACAGGGGTGTGCAAACCCACGAAAAGGCCCTTTTGAGACTCTCTACGTGTGGATGCGCTGCAGGCAGCACTCTTCCCTCGGCGTCCTTTTTCTCTCTCTTTCTCTCTCTCTCTCTCTCTCTCTCTCTCTCTCACTCTCTCACTCTCCTGACCCTTCAGGCTTCTATTCTCTAGGCGCATTAACAAGTGCTACAGATCACCACGGTACAGATGATATTTGTACGGGAAATTCAGCGTCCCTTTGCGTGGGACTAACCTGCACTGCATACATCTACCTATTTAGCTGAGTCCTCTTACTACGTGCAGTATTTTAATATTTCCGGATGAACGAGTAGGATGTAACCGTCCAAAAAAAAGACAGGTACTCCCTCACTGTTCTCATACATGCATTCGACAACGTGATTTGAGATCATACAAAATCGAAGAAAAACTTTCGTATTCCCGGTTTTTTACTATAAATACGGAGTTTTAAATATAACTTTATAATAACAATAATTCATGTTTGATGATAATTACTTTTAGATTTTATTCGTCAGTTTTTAAAGACGTTATCGATCGAAGATTCAGCATCCACTCGAATCGCATCGTTCGATAATTTCTCGAGTGTTGGGCGGATTAAAAAAAAAATAACCGGTTTGGTAAACTTTTGAGTGAATACGAATTTTTCGGCTCGAATGGAAATGAGGTGGACGCCTCGCGCTTCATATATTTTGCATTCGTGATATACGAGCATTTCGTATTTTTAAAAAATTTTTAATTAACTCCCCGACGAATCTTCGTATAAAATACGAGCCATTCATCAAGTATTCGAGCTTCAGTTCTATTTTTTTTTCTCAGTACGCAATACCTGCAGTGATCTATCCTAGAAGATATACCAAATTTTTCGATAATATCAAAGTTTTATTCGAATCCGAGCAAAAAAATTCCGAATCAAATAGCGATTTATCAATGGTCCACTTCATTGGGTAACAATATTAATATGTATACCATAAATGGGAACAACACCTTCACGCCTCTATGATGGAAAAGAGGGCGAAGGGGAGCGATATTATACACCGAGCAATGTGTATCCCTATATTATGTTGCATGTGTACGAAGGACGTGGAAAATTAGTTGAGAGGTCAGGTGTAACGACCCCTCGTTTTTTCCATACAAATCTTCGTCTCGCCACCAGCCCCTTCGACAAGGACGCCGCGTGGTCCGCAAGCAAAAAGTGCATTGTCTAGATATTGGGGCTTGTTGCGAGTGATATATAATATAGCCGCACTGTGGAATCTCGACCACTTTGGTGCTCGTCACGGAGGGGTGAAAACGCGCGCAATCGAGACGCTTTGAAATTCTAATCCACGACATGATAAACGTGTGATGGAGTTTTTGCCATGCGGGTGTATCGTGTACGTACCTCGGGTGAATCTACCATCAACAGCACTTTCTATGTTATACATAAACATCATAGTGCAATGAGAGGGTGAATATGTTAAGTGGAGTGAAACGAATCGTGACGAAAATGGGCTTTTTTGGAAAATTCACACGCTCCTGGGTTATATGGCAACACTACGCGGGATGATAAATAAGAGAAGAGGAGTGCACGAAAGTTCACAGTGCGAAACGAAGCGAGCGTATATAATATGATATTCACCCTTCACATTTTGTGCCATAAATAATGCATAATCGAAATTCTAATGGTGATTGTTTCACAAGAAGGATCGTCGATCATTGACACGTGGTTCTTTTTTCTTTCGCATCATCGACGTGAATTAATTGCCAGGGCGAGCTACGATAATGACTCGCATTGTTGCAAACGCCAACGCGCGATCGAGAAACAATGCCGATCACTAGACAAAACGATGTGCATACGCGTATAATACAGTACTTCGCACAGACTGACAAGTCATGGATAAATACGTGAAAGCACGCATAGCCACCTCTGCGTGTCTTATACTTTGCATTAGTAAAATATATATTGTTTCGTATATTAATATTCGCATATACGAGAAAAGATATAAAGGAAGAGGAATTCTGAAAACAGACACTATGCACGAGCGTTTTGTTCGACATATAGGCCATCGCGAAGCTCGGGAATACGTCGCAGTATATACTATATATCGGTATATACATTGGCGTGTGGGACAGCATATAGTCAACGTAATTAACGTAATAAGCTTCGGAACTCGACCGTTATCATAGCTTTTATATTGCTGTGCTTTGCAGCAATATAACTGCAGCGTTGACTGCATCAGAAATGCTACAGTATAACGTATCGCCGTTCGTTAATTGGATCGCGGCCGCTCTGTGCAATATCTCGCCAATTAAAAAAAAAACAGCTTATAAATCAATAGGCGCGGTCGATTAATAAATTTTGATCGCAATTCGTAATCGAATAATATTACTGAGATAACCGTATGTATATGGCCGTGTATATGGATGCGCATTTAACTTTAAACGTTTTGGCGAACTGATCGCCATTTTTTTTTCACTCTTGACATATATCAGCTGAGCTCGACATATATCGTTGTTTACGTATCACTACGGATCCTGTATACAGCTGTTAATCTATGACTACTTTAACCAATAATATTTTCTTAGAAGCTCCAAAGCTGCTGAAAACATCGGGGACGAGGGAGATCGATATATTAGTATCAATACGTCTTGTTGCAAATTTTTTTTTTTCCAAACTAAGGCCACGTGCTCAAACTCGTTGTTTTCAATAGAAGAGAAAAATATGTATACATAATACATACATACATATTAATTTGTTTTTTTATATGTAAATATAATACGTTTTTCAGTACTGATTACTTTTATTAAGTATAAAAAGTATAAGCCATACGAACACCTGGTGTATACATTGCTATAAGTATCGGAGGATAAATAGTAGACTCATTCGAGAATTTCTATTCCTAAATTCTGACCCTTGATAACTGGAGCTAATTATTATTACCAATTGACATGAAATTTCTTACCTAATAAGCATTCGTATGTCTGTTATATATACATATCTCTCGATTATAGTGAGAACCGTACTCAAAAATCTTCGTGACCAGCAATTTTAGTACTCATCATCAATACCACTGCGGGCAGTGGAAATAAATATTAATACCAACCGGCTAAAAATCCATCTCACTGCTGTTTCTATTATCAATATTCTTTTTTCGTAATATCCAAGCGATAATAACACGAGAAATACAAGAAATAATGCGCAAAGTAGCCGAGAAATCATCATAGAGATGATTTTATTTTCACGATGAAATAATCGCCTGTGCTCATCTCACCAGCTCGCATGTGGAGCCAATAAGTGAAACAATTTTCCGGTCACCCAACTTCTTCGTATCGTTGTATCTCGTGAGTTTTGTGGTCGAGCGCATAACGGATCGCGGTGGATATTGCAAAGTACTGCAGAGAGAGAGAGAGAGAGAGAGAGAGAGAGAGAGAGAGAGATGCACGCTCTCTCTGTACCGCGGTATCTTCGCGAAGAAAGCGTCACGAATGGCTTGATTCAGCAGAAATCGAATTATACCGGCTAAACAGTCGATATATTAGGTATTTGCCATTCATGTACATGCATATTTGCATATATACAAATTTCACGATGTAATAAATAAATAGAACAATGCAAAAGTGAAAATCGATGCTTTCTTTATCGCTAAATAGATATAAATCTGACGAAATCGATTCGTTACGAAAATCGGGATATACAAACGTTATTCCGTCTTACGAAGAGGGGAATCGAGTAAAATGGACCCGCGCCGCGATCATCTCACAGCCGCCATTTCGGTAGCGAGACCGCTGGACCGGTTTCCACACCGTAAAAAAAAAACAGCTCACAAGAATAACAACATCAACAACAGCATCCATTTTCCCCATCCAACGAAAAAAAAAGTTTCGAATATAAAGCTAAAAAAAAAATGAAGTAACATCGACGAACCTTGGCAATTTGAAAAAGAGCCTGTCTCCTCGGTCTCTCCTGCTTCATCGTTGCGCTTCCTCCCCGGAGGCTTTGCAGACTCCGAGCGGAAGAATATTCGGTCTGTATCCGACCGGGCACCGATAACTTCGCGCGGTTACCACAAAATAGTGATAAGTCGCCTCGAGTTGTTGTTATTATTATTTTTATTATTAATCGTCAACTAGGGTCACTGACACGTCAACAGAAACATGATCACGCACACGCTTGTCCATCGTTGCAATCGTTTGTTGTCGTTCTTCTTTGTTGTTTAAAAATCCACAGTCGATGAACTATCAAGAATTCGATATGAGCACTTTAAAAAACAAATCGTTTGTGATGCGTCCTCGAGGGTACTCACTGACGCGGGCGTCGATGCAACAATGCCTGGGTAGGGCCCGACCGGCTAGGGAACGACCGCAGCGCCGCTACGGGGCCCCAGCGGACAGGTAAGCAAGCTCTCGTTACAGCAGCGGAGTGAAGAGAGGGGGACGGAGATCACCGAGCCCCGATGTGCTTGAGGCTCAGCACGCAGATCTCTGCTCGGTTATATTCTCGAGGAGATTGTGAGCGCACTCGAGACGATAGTAAACTTTACTCCTCTCTCACTGCTTCTTTTCGTCTGTCTCTCTCTCTCTTTCTCTCCCTGTCTCTCGTCATAGTATACACTGTAGAACAGGACAATGACGGTCACTCGCCAGGAGAATTGGTGTACGATAGCTGTACGGTTTATGGCCACCTTTGGTCCGTAGTCTTGGCCATCGTGAAATGAAATTAGCAGTAAAAATGTCCATAATCTGGGCCCAAAATCTGTGTACCTAGTATCCTCTATCATTTTTATGACGTTCGTTTTAGAATTCTCATCGTGGTTGAAAAAAAAGGCCTAGAAGAATACCGCGTCCCTTTGCAAAAAGCATTTGCAGTCCATTTGCAAAAAGGATCGTCGCTGTCCCTTGATCATCAATGCCCCCCAATCTTTTTCCATATAGCCACGACGTTGATAGCCAATATGGAGATCAAATGTGTACGGTAAATACCGAGCGAACTTTTATCTATGGATACGCGTCCGAAAGAAAGAGAGGTATGAGGTAAAGAGTGCTGTGTAGTCGCAGTATAGGTTGTGCTCAGGTTGTACCATAGGTGAAAGGAGAAAAGAGAGAAGAGAGTGGATGTCGGTATAGGTTGAGTTTCGGATGCACTATAGTTAAAACGAGAAAAGACAGAGGAGAGCGGAGTTTGGTATAGGTTGGGTTAGGTCGTACTGTACCTAAGAGAAGTTGTATACGCTCGCGGTATACAAGTCGGCCATCTTTACTACGTGAGGGCCCCCTCGACGTGGGCGAGTGAGTGAGTAAGGGAGAGAGAGAGAGAGAGAGAGAGAGAGAGAGAGAGAGAGAGAGAGAGGCCTATGTCGCGGGGTCAGTCGGACCCAACAAACGGGTCTCGGAGACTAAACCTCCAACCTCGTTGGTTGAGTAGTGGGGAAAAATGGCGCGGTGAAGAACGAGGGGACGCTAATAATAATGGGGGGCCGAGGGAATCAAGCCGGAAGAGGGGACAACGAGGTATTATGCTAGGACAGAACCAAGCTTATTTTTCAATTTTTTCTCTACGCTACGCTTTACTACGTGAACTGACATTATTGCGCAACGCACAAATGTCGTAGTACTACACACGGGGAAGAGACAACGTTTACGCGTGCGTAGTTATGGTTTTGTGTGTGTATGTGTGTAGTGACTTTAGGCACAGATTCGGCTAATCAAAAATCTCTCATTTTCCTTTTGCTCCCCCTAACAACCTTCATGAATTCGTATTTGCCTTCATGAATTCGTAACCTTCGAATTCGTATTTGCTACAGCAGATGGACTGTGTCGGTAAAATCAGTGACGTAAAAGCTACAGAGAGCGAGACACGGATACAGTATATTTCGAAAATATTCTAAACATCTCTCGGATTCTCGAAAAAAAAAAAAATCAAAATGATAAATAGATATTCTAAAAAAAAAAATGTTAGTATTTTTAATATCGAATGATAATTTTTCGGATTATTTTCAATTTTTCGAAGAAAATATATATGACTTTCCGTTTTTCTACGATGTTGTTTCAGTATTTCCTTATCGTCAAAATCATGTTGAGAAAGTTTTCTTTTTCGTTTTGTTCGACATGATGTTTCCACATCCCTGTTCCTCGAGATGCTATATTGACCAGAGAGATCCTTTTTCTTTCCTTCTTCTACATCTCTTTTCCCAGAAAAAAAAATCCTTGATTAGGGTCTCTCCTTGCCCTTGCCAGAGAATCTTGAGTATCTCCAGACAGTCCAGACATACTTTTCTTGCTTAAGAACGAGAAGTTTCATAAGAGGATGTACAGCCAGAATGTTTTACGCTGAACAGCAGCAGGAGGTACTAGAAGTTCTGGCGCCACATTCGCGAGCATAACAAAGAGCCGACTGACCGTATAACAGAAACGTGAAGCCCCCCCCCCCCCCCTGCTTGTTTCTCGACCACCCGTCATCCACTGAAACTTTACAGATCCCTTTCGATCGGTTTTGCACCGTTCACCGAGACCGTATTCTCGAAGTTTCCTTCGCTTATGACCGAAACTGGCAAAAAGCCTCAGTTTCCGCTTGCCAGTCTTATAATGGTACACGTGCAACGCATGAATCGAAAAATTTGACCACAGTTTGTCCTGTATACCGAATATTGAACGACCTCCCTTAAGAGGAAGGGGGGGGTATTATCGAGCTACAGTTAACATAGAAATTAAATGAATTCTACTGGATTTTAAAAGTCTTTACTATCAGAGAATGTCTTTCAGCCTACATGGGTACTAGAAACGATCCAATTCGATCCAATTCAAGCAACTCCGAACGCTGACCACCTTGAATCATCTGCGATCTATATCGTTATTCAACCTCTAAGGCCTGACTAGATTAGGAAAGGAAAGATATTCTTCATGCCCAATCCTTCAACGTCACAAGTGTAGTTTAAGATGACGTTGATCAATTTCATACGGAATGCCCTGCGTATAATCGAGGTAAAGTTGGTGGATAAGTCAACGGAGGCGTTATTTGAGATCCCGTGAAACTCTCAGGTCGGATATAGCGCAAACTATCATGTATACTTTGCAATGTTAATTGAAACAAAAGCGTTTGGAGTCGGGCGATGGCTGCGCACACGACTCTCCCCTGCTCGCTGTAGACTGGTACAATACATATAGTAAAATGGTATACTTATATATATGTGTACATAAGTATGCCTGATATAGAAGAGCACTATTGTCTCGTGAAACGTTTCTGTCAGTCGGTGTGAGCGCGAATCTCTAACCGATGAACTGGAAGAATGGTAAAATGCACGTGGGTCGAATCTTGGAACATTTTCTGTCGGCAGCCTGGAGACACTCGAGCAATAGAGCCCTATAGAAATTCACATGCAGAGACACAGAGAGTAGGTATACGGATCTTTTTGTTCATGGTTCTTTCTCTGTTCTCCGCAAAAAATGAAAAAAAAAAACAAAAATTACGCTTTCGTCCTTTTCTCTTTTTAGACATGTCGCTATCCTCACGGGAGTATTAAAACGTAGACTCAAAAAAAAAAAAAAAAAAAAAAATGTTCAAGAATCGAGGGACTGTGACCAGTCGAGTTTCAGTTTCTGTGTCTCGATTAAAATCTTTCAGAGATAGATTGACTTGAAAATGTATGCATATTTGGAAAAAAAATCATTCGTTTCATAAATTTTTTGTTCGAAAATTTCCTCAATGTCATCAAGGGCATTAAGGGCCTACGGGAGTTATAAATTGATAAATGGGAAAATTTTGAAATATCTCAATTCAATTAGATCTAAAACCAAAATTCCCGAAGTTTAGGAGAATTGGTCGGTAAATGAAGGATTTTTAGGGGTATGTTGCCACCGTCCGTCAAAGTACGCATCGTGATAGCTTTTCTGTCGTACATGTTTGGTTATGACTTTTGTACTTTCACTTCTTTTTTCATGCATTACAGCACGCTATTGGTGCATAGTATGTGAATTTTTCCCTACACATGACGCGACGAGTGATACGCAACAACGTGCCGATACACAAACATACACGTCCCACTGTATCGAGCTGATACAAGGTATACGAAGAGTGAGCGGGTGGTCAGATCGGGCTTAAAAAAAAAACAACCTCACTTTTGCAGGGTTTCCCGGAGGCATCTGTCGTTGGTCGTGCATTCTGTTTTTGCGAAGAAACGCCTTAGCACGAGCCACAGATGGCTTGCTGCTTTTGGCTGCTTCGTCATCCATATACATACCAAATTTACAATCCAGATATACATGCATAAAAAAATTGGGTAACGAGTCGAGTTTTCGTGTTTAAACGAAGAAACGTTGACGCTGAAGCGATGGAGCAAGGCGTGGAAAGAATGCGTGATTTGAGCTGGTGTCTGTGATCAATACCACAGATGTATCAAAGTAGCTAGAGAGGAAAAAAAAAAACATATACGCACACGGCGCACAGAATACATCTCAAGTCAGGTGTTATTCCTTTTCATATCTATTTTTATGTTCCCTTTGAAAATGGAAATTTAATCCATATGATGAGCCACACGTATCTCGAATCAGGTGGTACAGAAAGTCACTTTTGGATACTGTGCGAGGATGAAAAGGGCTGCTGGCTGTGGGCATGCGAGAGCTAGGAGAAAAAGAAAAAAAAATAGGGGGGCTCGTAGTTTCTCTTGAGAATTGAGCTACCCTTCGCAGGTGCATACTATGGCTGGTGTTACAGCTCCCGCCTGGATCTAGCAACAAGTCCGAGTGTTAGTTCCCCGTGGAGCGAGAGAAGAAAAATCGAGTGTCGGGGTTCGTAAGAGCAAACAATATAATGCCCGTACTACCTGCTACTCTGCTCGGATCTCTTTGCTTCCCTTCCTTCTATCGTTTCTGTAACCTGACGATTGTTAGAAAAGCATCGAGGGTGAAGCTCCGGAGGAAGAAGATCTATGTATATATATATATGTATATACATAAGAGTTTATGTAAAGGCATGCAACCGTGAAGGAAGGAAAACCACAGCGGATCCCCTTTTTATTTTCAGGTGTGCTCACTCTGAATTCAGGGGTGACCAGACACGATTCCATTGCCCCAGAAACTTTAACCCACATATGCTCGTGGGGAAAAAAAAATTCTCATTTTTTGCATTAACTTTATAAGCTAATATCGGTCATAAAACTACGATATATATTTGCTTGGTTTTTATCTTCTATGGTTTTTCATTGATAATTATTGAGTTATTCGAGTCACGCCGTATATTCTGTCGTATGGCAATCGACCTGATGAATTTCACGTTTATTAAAATCACGGTGTATGGCAAGAAGCATTTCGTTGAATGCTCGTTATGTTCAAAAGTAAAAATTCGTAACGAATTTTCGCTTTTTGAAAAATTATTTTTTCACCTCCATCTTCTTTTTTCAAATTGATAAAAAAATTATTTAACATGAGTCACACCGAATGATATGATAATCATGCTGATAGCTTGCACGTTTCTGTGTGCCCAATAATGGAATTGAATCTTCCGCCACAATTTAAATAAGTACATGGAATATTACGTGCACAGGCTTCTATATAGACGCAGGGGCACTTGAGATCAGAACATCGATCTTAATTTACGTCTGAAAGTGCGAGTTGCCACTGGCATGAGATATATATATATACGGTGGGTTTTGATGCCGCGATATATATGGTACTTGGTGTTTGTGGCTCGTGCGCGCGGATAAATGTCAACGACTAAACAAGAAAAATAGACGAAGATGTGTAAGAGACGACGCGCATCTTCGGCATGCGCGATCTCTGGCCCCAAGTATCCTCTACGTATATTTATATATAAAGTATATGTAATAAGTATGTACACTTTGGATCACGGTTGCTCGAGGGAAGAGTATCAACGAGCAGGTGAAAGGAAAGTGTGTTTCTAATACCCATGCGCGAATCTTCAACATTGACTACGAAGAACGATGAACGAGACTCGTCTGCTTCTCTGTACAGAACAACAATCTTGGATAATATCATGGAGAACGATGCGATCGTCTTTCGTCGATCATTTCACAGGGAATTTTGTGTATGATGGAGTGAAGGACCCTTCTGTTATAGCAGAAGAGCAGACTTTAATTAATTCATATCTCTATTAATGTATTTTAGACATTCAACGCTGCAGGTAATATGTACTTGTATATTATTGATTTATTATTGGGAGTTGACTCTAATGCCGAGGAGCTTGCTCACCCGAGCTTGCAATACAACCTTTACAAATTTTCGAAAACCGAAATTTCAAAATGACAAGAAAATTTTTTAAAAATTCATGCGTAGTCAGAAGAATCAACGAATTCATTTCACATTACCAAAAAAAAATCATTCCCTCAAAATTTGTCAAACAATGTTTTTTTTAAACAATTTATTGATAACTTTTGGGCATTATTATTATTAAAAAGTAATCTTCTTATCGTCTTTATTGTGGTTGAATTTTTTTCGATTTTTATCCTATCATGAAGTACGCAATATTGTCGACGAAAGTCACTTTTGGTTGGGAAGGTACGTCCGATGCATCCTTAAACATTAATTATACAAAAAAATATTGTCAATCATGGTGGCTGCGGGAAATTCGTTGAACCGATTTTACGAATTATTGTTTTTTTTCTTTTCTTTTGAATGAATTTTTATAATTTTATCTTGATTAATCTATTAATTTGCGGAATTATTTTCCCAGATAACGAAATTAATTATATATATATATTTTTTTTCGTTAATCTCCGAGTGTAAACCTTTGAACGATCCTGAGTACTGGCAATCACAGTGCTCTCATCACTCCGATCGAGATCGTCTCAAGAAGCTGAATTGCAACTATATTCGTCCTTCCTAACTGTATTATTCTATAGCTATACTCATTACTTTTACTACAGCGATATAATAATTCACACGACTCAAATGGGTAAAATAACGGCATCTTCGATGGTACTCAACGACCGTGATATGCGTCAATGACGAAAGCGAAATCACATGGAAAGGAACGAGCAACTCCGAAGAGTCTTATTATTCATCAACGCGCGCGGGGGATTCATTAGTTTATAACGCTAATCACAGAAAAAAAACATCGTTACTTATCCAGCAGTGCAGAAACTCATTTTAATTTTACAAAAACGATATATTCACCATAAAGTTCGTGCGTTTTTAACCTTTAACAATGAAAAACAATTAAACTCAAAGTCTGCGTCGTAAGATATTGTCTAAGATCCACATTGAAATGAGAATGCCCCGGGTGTTTCGAGAATCAATGAGCATCTTACAGGTCTCTGAAGATTAGACCTCGAGCAAGAGGACATCTCCAAGCGTATTTCAGGTCCCCAAGAGGATTAACCTTCCTTGAAATTAAAAGGTACCCACGGAATTTTAAAACGACATCGAGATTTATACATCCGCGACCATCCATTACAAATCCGTCACACTGGTATCTCGTGTCTGTGTAAACCTCTGAATAAATTTTAAGGGAACATGAAGTGTCGAAATTTGTAGGGAAGACCAAGCAGATGAGATCCGTCAGGTAATTTTTGAGTCACCATTTTTTTGCCATAAAATCCTCGAATTATACCAAAGTCATGCTGTATTAACGTGACGATAGTGTACTAGCAGACTCGTGGAATTTTATTTGATTTTTGTAAATGCCCCATAAATTACTAAAAACACGGACAACTTTTTTGTACCCTAAAGTTAACTATACTGCGACCCATTTGAGCCCAATTTCGAGGATAATTTATACAAATTTTTGCGAGTCAACGGTACCGAAATATGGATTGTCCTACCGTATATATGTACCAGTTACATGAAACAATATTTGTAGTGATGGATTTTTAAAGAAATCCATAATAACCCATAATATATTGGTGCAGTCAGAACGAGCGATGGTTCATTTTGTTCCTTCAAACTTACTTCATGACTTCACATGAGCGTGTGGAAGGAAAAGGGATGAAACGGTCTTAACAACCGTGCGAAAGGACCTGTCAACGGGGCTGCTTCGTAGGAGAGATCTGTCGACTGGTGTGTTTTGTAGAAGGGCAAAAAATCATCGTAAGCTTTCCGATGAAGACCGAGTGATGACCGCAAGAAGAAAATGCAGTCGGCTGGCACCAGGGGGCGTCGAGAGACAACCGTTCGTTTTGCGACGTTTCCGGGCTCTCCGTGCGTGCGTGCGCGCGTAAAATCGTTAGGTAAATTTATGCAAGTGCATGCACACTTGAACGAAGCGGTAACCGTGCACACGCATATATAATATATTTGTGTATACGTATACCGCTATAATCTTGCACATCCTTAATTTCAATCTCTCCAGCTTCTTCCGACAAGATAACGAGTGCGAATAATGCGTTAATTTCGAGATCATCGAGATACAAGGATCATCTCGAGAGAGATATTTTTTACCACGGAGATCCGCTATTTCACGGAATATACGAAGACGTAACTTTGCCGTTGAGCAAAAGATGCCATTAACAATGTTCAATTTTCCAATCAATAACGAGAGCACAATCGCTTCGAGATGTAAAAGAAACATGTTCATCGTTTCATGGCTATCCATACACTCTTTATGGCATATAATAATGGATTAGATGCTCCCGTTTTCCGAGCAGTAAAAAAAAATGAAAAGACCTCAAGGCGTAAAGGCATAAATACAAAGTGGAATTCCATGAATTTTACCAACAAATCAGCAGGGGTCTCCTTCCGAAAATTTCATCTCGAAATTGTTACTCCCATGGTGAGCTATATCGTCATAATAATCTCAGTTTGCCCTCGTCTGCTCCAGCATCTCCGATTGCAGAAACAAAACGAATAAGCAAAGACAACCGTATAGAGAGGGAGAGAAGTATAAGGCTCGGTTGTGTAAAGTCGAACCTCAATTTACCGAGGTGACGGGCGCACGTGCGCCGCGCCGGAGCATCAAATAAGAGAAAATCGGAGAGGAAGAAATAAATTAAAAAAAATAAAATAAAACGCAGAAGAATGAATAGGAAAGGTAGAAGCGAAACCACCGGAGAGCCAGTAACGACCAGCATCCCGAGAGGAGCATCAGAGGAACGAAGAACGATCCGCGAGTGAAGGGGAAAGACAGAGATGAAGCAAAACTGGTTTTCTATCGAAGCTTATACTTACCAACTCGATGGCCGTAACACACGCTATTCGACGTCCCAGGGGGAGCCACCAGTGCGCGAGTAGCTCTCTTCGACCGTACGATCCTCGACATAACCGCTGCTGCCGAACAAAAGGGCTCAACCCACACGATTCAACGTAGACAAAGTGATGTGGATTGAGTCCTTTTGTTCTCTAGACAGAGCGGTGTATGGTATGCATACATATCTAAATATTTACGTGTGTTGCGATACATAGACGCGTATGAAATCTTCGATAAACGTGTGTACGAGAATTTGCGCAAAAAGAAAAAAAAAATATGGCGCACACGCCAAGAATCCTGACTTCACAGAGCGACATACGGCTCTTGTGGATGAAATCCCCTGAGAGAGAACGGATTAGCGTGATTTATGGAGCGAGATTGGCGAAGACAGCGGCGCAACCGTTCTTTAACGAAGCATCTATGTATGCATATGTACATGCGTACATGTATATACATGTGTGTACGTCCTTTTTGAACTTTTTTTTTCGATGCTCAACCGCTAAGAGTATAGATTTCGACCTCAAAAAACAGCTCTCGCGCCACATGATCGCGGGTCATCGCGTTCGCACTTGAATATTTTTTAAAAATAAATTATCCGATTTTGAATTATTTGAGATTTGCAAGTTATATAACAAGTCGAAAATAGCACACTCCAATGAATATATGCATAGCATATTCGAAAAAGATACGGATAAATTCTGGCTCAATAAGATGATCGAGTCAACTATCTGCACTAGAAAATAATCAATTTATTTCACTGGTACTATTTGAATCGAATTAAAAAAAAAATAATAATAAAAATTTGAGTAGGTACCGCATTTGGCCAAGACAAAATATCATCGAAAGAATATTCGTTTTTCTCGAAAATTCGACGAAACCTGATTATACGTCCATCTTTGGACGCTTCGTTTGGACAAGAGAAAGAGGGCAGAAGATGCACCAACGTCCCAAAGACGCGCATAGAGGTCTCTGCATCTCAAACCCCAGTAAGGCTCAAAGGGTTTTACAAGAGCGAGAAAGTGAGTATATATGTGTTTGTGTGTGTGTGTGTATGTGTGTGTGTGTGTGTGTGTGTGTGAGAGAGAGAGAGAGAGAGGGAGAGAGCGATATATATGAGGAGTGACGAGGTAAAAAATATTTAACGGGATGAGAAGGGATAGAGGGGTAAACCGGTTTACAGAGAAAGAGCCCGAGAGAAGGAGAGATCGTAGTACTATATAACGTGTATATAGTAAAACATCCGTGGGGTTTTCGTGAAGTGGGGAGACGCTTCTGCTGATCAAGGTACATGAAGGAAGCGTAGGTAAGAGGTGTAATAAAAAGAGACGCTGAATTCTCTGATGGCGCGTGTACTGTTTTTAAAACCTCTCCATCGCTCTCTCTCTCTCTCTCTCTCTCTCTCTCTCTCTCTCTCTCTCTCTCTCTCTCTCTCTCTCTCTCTCTTTCTTCATCACTTTTTACCTGCTGCGTGTTATCCCTCTCTGTTACGAGATTAAAACCGGTTTTCCAAGAGTTGGAAAACTGGAGTAAAAGTTTATCGTATACTTCTCGTGTGTTGTCCCCACACGGGGGACTCACCAAAATTACTGAACAACCCTGTCTCCCTGTAGACGAGCGAACTCAACGCCACGATGAGATGTCTATATAAAGCTAGCAGTTTCTATCTCGTAAATGGTGATGCTGGGTATATTTTTCAAAACAATATGGTGGAAGAATGTTGCAACGAGAAAATTTGATAATGTATGATTTTTTAAGCATCATAATTTTTTGTTTTAACCGTAAAAACCATAATGAACCGCAAAAACATTCGATAGTAAAATGGCACTTATAGCCTCACGGTATATATTATATGACTGAAACGACCACAAAACCATTTTCCTCGTAAAATTCGAAAAATTTCAGAAATGCATTGAAATTTAAATTAATCGCGTTGCCATAAAACACAATTTGTATGCGTACTTTTTTTATCATGCCCTCTGGGTCCTTCACAATAAATGAAATAAATGTATCCTTGGAGAGGATCGAACGCGTATCTCGCAATGTTTCGCGTATATTTCATATTTATACCGCAGCCAGTTAAATGTACAATCAACGTTTGTTTCATCCACAGTAACAATTTTCACTTCCCTCATAAAGTACGTATACATAATATACAGAGGCAGCTTATTACAGATTAATAAAACGGGTTTAACCGCCTTCTAATCGCTGCCTCTGATGTACGACTCGAAGCTTATAAATTTGTTGCATCGTATTTATTTATCTTCATCATTCTTATTTCATTGAAAACAAAACAAAGGGTTGTAAAATATTTCTGCATATAACTCGGACAATTAATTAAATTTTATCATCGATTTTAATAACCGGATATAAAGCGTGTATCGGTACATCGATATGGCGATGAATAATTCGAATTTCGAAACCGCGACCATCGTCATCGGGGTATATGTTGGTGGTCGAGAATGTTATTATACATTACTATATATGTATGTATGCGCATTCGACACTTTTCGCGTAACCTCAAATGGCCCATAAATGTTGAATCTGCGCCCAACAAAATGTAATATATCGCCGACACATATACAACGGTAGACGGAGAGTGAGAGAGAGTATAAGGAGAGTATATAGTGTGGTTCGTGGAAAGAGGGTTTTATCGCATAGATGTCACAGAAACAACGAGGATACGAGATTCGTTGGTGGGCTCGAGGATATATAGTGACTCACTCTCTGGAATTTCCGATACCATATCCGGTGGTCCATTCACAGGTAAATCCTTGATCGGTGTCTTTTTCGGATCTTTGCTCATTCGTCACTTCAATGGACCTCCCCAATCGCATTTCATCGAAATGAAAATTCTTCATTCAAGATTTTTAATTGATTTGATTATATATGAAAAATATAGTTATGATTAATTATCACTCTCCAAAAGTTAATTCTATCGATTTTCAATAATAACTGATAGGGATGAAAATTAGATCAACTGTGGCTATTGATTCCTAATAATAATAACTATTCAAATGAGACTATAACTATTGATCTGCAATTTTTTAATTTTTTTTTTTCGTAAAAGGTACAAATTAATCAAATAATGGATAAGCAGTTTTAAAAAATATGTATATTATTCTATTTATTCTCAAATACTCGTCTGGTTTGGACAAAATTGCATCGTGCATCCGGAATTACGGAAGAAAACAATGATTAGGGTATTCCCAATGAAATATTGTATACATAGCAAGTTGCGGATGTGTATCTAGTCAGGATTTCTTTGTTCTTTGGATGGCGTCGCGAGAGGAAGAGAGCTCCAGGATCGCCGAGGCCAAGGGTATACGGGACCATTCGCCCCGTTTGCCGCATCAGCATCTTGCCGGGCACCATAGTCCACCCATACAGTAGTCGCGAGAGAACCAGTTTTCGAAAAGAATAAATAAAAATAAAAAGATAACACGACCATGTGGAACGAAGACATCTACAGAAGCGGGGGAGTTAACACTTCTACGTAGAATACAATGCATAATTGCATGGCAACTCGACCAACATGCAATCCTGAACATTTTAGATTTGGTTCATTATTCTTTTTTAACATTGCAGTTATTCTAAGATGCATTAAAAATTTTTAATTTTTGTCAATTAAGTATATTCTTTCATGAAGATTGGAAAATAAACGCCGAAACACCGATTTATTATTACTTAAGGAATTAGCGGAAACGTAGACGCGGCGGAGCGCGCAGTGAGCAGGGCATACATGAAACAAGAGAGAGAGAGAGAGTCGAACCACTCACGGGTTACTCGTGGCTATAGCGTGTATAACTTTGACTCATGATATCCGAAAAAATGAGTCCGAGACCCCACAAATTATTGATATAATATTTGTAATCCTCATGATCTAATCAACGCTTCTCTAGCTTTTGAATTTTTTTTTAGCTGTTCAAGTCTTTCGAAGGTTTAGGTTTTGGTTAAAGTTTTTATCTCTCTCATTTAGTCCGTGACCTGGTCTGAAACTTTGCATACATGAATGAGGGTACTTCATCTACCATATATACTACAGGTTAGTTTTTTTTCTGTAGCCTACGATTCGTGCTAGATCCACCTTAATGAAAACAAAACATATGTGTCAAACAACGATCGTCTATAGCCATTGCGCAAAATCGAACCGGTATTTTTTTTCTTTCTGTTTTTCTATGATTTATCATTTTATTTCTACTGTCACGATATTTTGATAGGACTGTTTAAAAATAAATCCTAAAACTACTATTTACTAAAAATACTATCAATGATAAAGGAAGTGGGTAGAAGAATGGGCACAATACACTTATATTGGGCGCTTCTTTTGAAACGATTATTGTGATGCGACCGCAGGAAACTCTCCGGGATCCGAGTTTGTTATGAAAGATGGACAACCGTAATCGTATCCTACGAGGGACGTGAAAATCTCCGTGCTTTGAATACACAGGAGTCCTGCTGTGCAAATTGATGCAAAATTTCTAACGAGTTAGCGGGGCAAAGCTATATATATATACATATATACATTCACGAGATCTGGTAGAGTCCTCTGTGTTGTTGGGAGGATGTTGACCCTACGCCATCTTGGTTCACTCCGCGTGGTACAGTACTGCATACATATTGTGTGTAACTAGCGAGAGTCTCGTAATAGTACTACTAGTGCACAGCTGGCTCGTATATTATAACGTTTGCTTTAGAGGAGTAATAAACTCTCTGACGATAACGTGTATCGTATATGATACGAGTGACACACATGCAATATGGTACTGCTTGATACGAGATTAGCTATAGTGTATTTTCATCAATCATTTGCATACATGCACAAAGCACATACATGGGATGTTTAATTTTAAAAATCTGGCTGCTTCGTAAATGCCAAAAAGTGACTTTTCGCGAACAACAAAAATAAAAAAATTGTATATGCAGCGAAAATTCGGTCTTGTGGCCAAAAAATGGCACAGTACTCGAACTAAAAACTTTTATAAGAAAATACTAAAGAAATAATAATCTTGAATCACCATGAGAGAATTTTCTCTCAATCAAAATATATAAAAAGCTCCCAGAGAGTAAACTACTCTATCTATATTAGGTAGAGCCTTTTTCATCAGATAAACAAAACCGACAAACTTCTGGCAAAGAAGACTGCATGTAGCATACGAACGTATCGTGCCCCGTGCTGTGAGTACACACGCACAAATATGATATATATATATCCAACGGTGTGAACCAACAATTTTATCTGATCCAAGATCCGAGCAGTCAGTAGCAAAACGGAATATATAAAGATGGATATAGGCGCCCGAGAGTTCCAGCGAGCGAAGATAGGAGAGCGAAAGAATCATGGCGCGCCCTCTAGGACTCGTCTCTGACACGAGAAAATTATCCTGACCTCGGATGATGAGCTGAGCAAAGCATTATCGGTCATGTGAACCTTTCTTGGGTTCACCAAGGGGAAGGAGTTCCGGTGGCGATTTCCGGTTTTACCTAGATTGCCACCTTTCCGTCCCTTTTGCCTCTCTCACCGCCGGCTATAGCGCTCTCTAGCGTTGCTTTCGCTCACCTCAGCAATCGGGCGCCCTCTGTGGTCGTGAAGCAACAATGCGCTATAGTACATTTCAGGTCAAACCAAGAGGTTTTTAATATTTAAAGCTTTCAATATTTATTGTTCATTTAATGATTGTCTCGCCTCTACATTAATCTCCATATAAGACAGTGAGCCTGTTTAGAGCCAGGTATCGTACAATGAAAGTATGCTTGTCAAGAACTTTGAGGACTAAAACGTATATGCATCAGAGGATTCAGAATACAGTGCATGGTTTACAACAATTTTCGCACAAAGTGTATCAAATTTAGAAATTTATTCCAATCGTGCGTGGGTATGCAAACGAAAAAAAATTATTCTTCCGCCAATGACAAAGTGTGTACTGAAACAATTTTTTTTTTTTTCGATTTGTCGATTTAGCCTGGAAAGCCCCATTATAGCATCTCGGGCTATTATATAGATACATGTATATAAAAATGTATATACCCTCACTGTCACTCTCTCGCTATACACTAATCTTCATCGTCCTCCCACCGAGGGGACTCCTCCTTTTACTAGGTGTTTTACTACGTGGTCACGGTGGTTGAGCCACGTGGGAGACCCGGCGCTCTGAACGATTCCCCATACGCAGAACGCGCAGTACGCAGGCGCCGTGGATCACGATGATAATGATGATGATGACGATGATGAACCACAAAGAGCCAGAGCGTATAGCAGAAATCTAGCCCCCTCGACAACTCTGGCTCTCAGCAAATAGGCCGACACCGCGAACAACCGACTTTTTGCAACTAAGCTCGCACTGTCATACTCCCATCAGGCTCATTTTATCCCATATTTCGCTCTGAGTATACAGAGATTCGAGGAGAAAGAAGAATGAAAAAGAAAACAAAGAAGAAAAAAATGCGAACCTCACGAGACTTTACAAAGTGCTACGAGGTCCTACGGGAGTGCCATCGAAAGAGGTAATCTCTTTTCTTAATTGCACGGTAGTCCACATTATAGCGTGGCCTCTGGGCTAGAGCCAACATTCATAATGAAGAATTACTGCACCATATAGCGCATTCACAGAGTTCTCGCGCGCCATAGCCTCTACAACGCGAGAGAGACATGACTTTTGTTTTCCCTTTCGAATTACCCGTGTTATGATATATGGCAGAACTCTCTTTTGCGCTACGTGAGTGTACTCTTGTTCGTTTACCTAGCACTGCTCATGAAGATAGACAAACAAAGTGTTGGAATATAACGCATTTTTCTAACGTACTGCACCCATGCTACTGGCGGATTAACGCCGCTAATCGTGTCGACTGTGGTCAAATTAGTCCGACGATTATTAAAAATGCCAAAGGAATAAAAAATTCTTGAAATACATCTCTCGCGAGAGAAACAAAAAATCCTTTGAATCCCGAGGATTACGGAGGCGAAAACTTAGGAGAGCCATTCCTGAGAATTCCCATACGCGACATACGCAGATATCGTGTCTATCCGAGCAAAGTCTGGTTACTCATGAGTCGATCAATTTTATAATTCGTTGGGGTCGTGGAAGTGACCGACTAATCTTTTATTATTTTTCTATTTTTACTTTCAAGTAGAATCGAAAACTTTAGTAATTTTTTACTGAAATAACATTAAAAATAATGAAATCAAGCAAAAGGAAAATGAATTGATAACATGCAATTTTGTAAATGTACCAAATATGTACGCGAGACTCACATGAATATGTGTAGTATGTATATATAAACAATTTTTGATAAAATTTTATCAAATTCATTTTAATAAAATCATTTTACAGCTTTTGGATTATCCATTTCGAACGTTCCAGCGAGCCAAAAGTATCGAATAAAATACAGTATATGGTCGAAGTTAATAACTGGCTGGAATGCCGCGTCGAGCTTGCACCAAGCTAAATTCACTCCGCGTATAATCGTTCAATGAGGAAAATTATGGAATACCGCAAAAGGGATGAAATCGAGAGTTTCCACGTCTAATGGGCATTTACGCTGGTGCCTTGTGCATTTACGAGCTACTGAAGATACCTTTAGAATACTTCTTCATACAAAGAATCGTATAGTTAAGTGGAGAAAAAGAAAAATGACAACTTTAGCGTCGTAAAAGGACATACAAGATTCGTGAGAGGAAATCTTCGAGGAACAAAAAAAAACAGATTTTTCCTCAGACCAATAACGAGGAAAACAAGTCTAAAGTGTAAATATTTTGTTAAAAATATTATGAATGTTTATGAAATGATTTTCTAACAAATTTTTCATTAACGTTATTTCTGAATCGATTAATTTGAATTATTCGTTGTAAAGGAATAACTTTTTCATGTTTTTCTTTCGCTAATACATTTCGAATCGGTTTTTCATCGTAACTTTGTCAATTTCTTGCTTTAACACAAAATATGTGTTTAAGCTTTTTTTTTTTATTAGTATATACTCAAAGTCCAAAGACCCTTGTCCACGGTATCTGCACACGGTTAAAAGGCTCGAGACATTACGGCGAAGCTTTAACTTTTCTTCCTGGGACTTTTTCACGGCGTCGTTATTAACATTGCCATTGCTGCTGGGAAAAACTAAGCATTCGTCGTATTTTTCTTGAGCTCATACCAAACCGAAACAACTCAAATTCCCCGAATATCAGAAGTTACAGCAGCCGGACATTCCTTTATAGCTAATGGATATCTCGACGCTCCCGAGAAATTTTGTAATGCTCGACATTCCTCGCGGGGAGGCTGTTCGCAATTCGCCCACTTCGTAATATACGGCCAAACACGAGGATCGTTCGAGTTACTCGCGGTATCACCAAGTCAATAATCAATCCCCATTCATACAATTAATATAATCGATGCTCATTCGGCCTACATTCCAGCATAGATAATTTACAATCTTTTGTCTCGCAAAGCGGGATAAGCCACAGAAAGTTTAAAGTAGATTTAGAAGAATTATGTTTTTAACATTATCTGCAAATTTCCCGTCTCTTCGTATTTCTGTTCACTCGCAATTCTTAATCGCGTGCCTCACTGAAAAATGTGGATTCAAGAAAAATAGTGAATCTCCGCCATTTTCAAATATTTTTTTAGAATAATGATCCGTATACGTAGAGTTTAAAATATGGTAAAATCAATAATCAAATGTCGTTTTGATAAATGAAATTTAACCAACAGTCCTGCTTGCGTCCATTACTTTGATGGGTGACCGCTTAGCCTGGCATATCTATCAGTGGGGGGAAGACCACTTTTCGCGAGAGGCTTTGGAAAGAAATTACCCCTTGTGATCCCAGCGTAGAATGATGTGCGTAATTCACGAGGAAATTTGGAAATTCTCGCGATTCACTTAAAAATCGACCAGATGAAACGAAAAGTACGAGAAACTAGGGAGACACGCCAGAGAGGAAGAGAATACGCGATGACCGCTCGGTGGATCGCGAATTGGCAATCTGGACAACTCGAGCTATACCTCGAGTTGTAATTAAGGTAGAAAACAACATACATACATATAAGTATGTTTTGTATGTATATAAGGCATGACACAGGTAAGCTCGACAAGATCCATGACTCACACCATTGTTGCCTGAACGCGGTTAGACAGTCTCAAAAAAACTAAAAAAATATATGAAAATTGCTCGGTAAATTGAAGCAAATGCTGGTCTACTTTAGAAAGATGCTCAGAATTTTTTATAACAGATGCTGGATTTTTATTATTCATTTACATTTTTTCATACTTCTTTAAAATGGCAATCCTTTTGTTTCGCGTATTTATTGTTCACTAAATATGAACTGAAAAAAAAAGTATTAAAAAACTGCATGCCTCAACAACAGTACGAAAAATTGTGTATCAAATACCGGACGATGAGGATCAGGAATCCGTAGTTTTGGCCTGGAATACCCCATACATAAATCCGATGCGGGGCTAAAGTCTCTGGTGCAGTGAGAAGGAAAGCAAGGGAATCCGTGGAATTGTTTACGGGAGCGAGCGCGAAGAGTTAAGAGTTTATGCCAGAAAAAAAAAAAACAGCTCCTGACTAATGATCGGTGGCTGCTAACGCAGTTTCTTCTATTTTTACTATTTTACCCCTGAAATAAAATGAGTTTAAAGATTGCTAGGTTCTTATATACCGAGCAGAATAGTCGGCGATGTGTCCTTCTTCGTTTCCCGTTCAACTTTCACGATATATCCCAGCTCTGCATACTACTCATAAATTTTTTCGCGTTTTTCTTTACATATATATTCACAACACACACACACACACAAGTGTACATAGACACTGCAATGAGAATATTCACAGCTATAATATTCCGTGGGACCACGCCCAAGAAACTCGAGATTTTCTTCCTACTTCGAATAGATGACCTCCTCAGCTCCGAACACGCTCTCGCGTGGCTACCGGGTATATACAGAGAAGTGATTAACTCTCTATGAGCAACGGATAAACCTCTCTCTATCTCTTGCTCTCCGTTTCTCTATCTTTCTTTCCCTATACTTGATCATTTTTTAAATATATTTTGCACTGGCAAATGCGAGCACGATATAACGGGAGATGGTCCGGGAATTGCATTGCTTGCAAATTCTTAGCTGAATATCAGAACAAAATGTATAGCAGAGTTCATACATGTTCTCGGCATTGTTGGCTCCCGATAAAATGGCTCCGAAACTTGGGAAACTATTTATTTATGCCGCACAGTAGCACAGAAGCCGTTGGCGAAAAAAGACAAGTGGGTTGTCGCGTGGGTTCCGGTGTTAAAACTTTGCGTCATCATTGTAATATATACCGCTGTATAGCATAATGATCAATAGGTTATCAAGCTACTAATAACAGCATATATGCGCGCATACGAGACGAATGATCGTAATCATATGTTTCTTCTGATCAACCGCATGAATTAATAAACACGTGTCCCGTTGAGTTCGATGAAAAAAAAAAGGACAAAATCAATCGGTGGGCGGTCGAGAATATGGATCACCCAATGCATTGACACTCAATAACTCCCGAAGATGCGTATGGTTATGTATCGCAAATTAGACGATCAGGATCGTGCATTTGGTATCACTTTCTTTCAGGGTGTACCGATTGAATCCCAATCTCACGTTTGTTCTGAATCAGGATTTGTTGAGAGCTCCTCAAGACGAGTATCCTCCGATGATTTAATGGGATGATCGAAGAATTTTAATTTGCGAAATGCCCAGTCATATTCCGAATAAAGCTTGTTGACACATTATTCGATTGGCATAATAATAATAATAAAAAAAATAATAATAATAACAATAATAATAATAATAATGAGTAGTGGTGGTGGCGGCGGCGGCGGTGGCGGTGGTGGTGGCGGTGGCGGTGGCGGTGGTGGTGGTGGTGGTGGTGGTGGTGGTGGTGCCATTATTATTACTATATATTAATTGTCATTGCGTGTCATTTCATGATCGAGAACCCTCCACCACCTTAACCACTTAGCAGTGTGGCGAAAATTACATTTTTGAGCCACTTTTGTGCATTTTGTTTGCAAATGCCATTATTATTACTATATATTAATTGTCATTACGTGTCATTTCATGATCGAGAACCTCCATCACCTTAACCACTTAGCAGTGTGGCGAAAATTACATTTTTGAGCCACTTTTGTGCATTTTTCATAAAAAAAACAAATTTTGATTTTTCATGCTCCCATCCCCTTAAACTGAAGTTTTGATAAAAAAAAGACATCATCGCGAAAAGGGTGCTTTGTAGCTTAGTGGAAGCCGCCGCTCATTGGACTTTTTTAATTATAACAGCCACTTAACGTCTGTGGCGAACTTTTTGGAAGGAAAAATTTGAGACCATGGGGATTGTACTTCAAATAAAAAGAACCTTCGATGATTCAAAAGTTGTAAAGGATATTGCTGAACGGAAAGTAGTTTTGTGCGCGGAATTTAATTCATTATTAATTGTAAGGATAGTTTCAAGCGCAATATATACTTTTAGTCACGATCGATAGACAATACCCCTGAATTTTTTCAGGTTTCGCCCGTCATGCGTGTGATTTTAATTATCAGCCGTTATTGTTAATTAACAAACAAATAAACAACGGAGTTCGTCCACTCAAAAGTTGAAACGCCATCGTATTTCAGGATCGAATGACAATACTCCTTAATTTTTTCAGATTTTTCTTGTCATGCGTGCGATTTTAATTATCAGCAGTAATTGTTAATTAACAAACAAATAAACAAGGGAGTCCATCCACTCAAAAGTTGAAACGCCATCGTGTTTCAGGATCGATAGACAATACTCTTGAATTTTTCCAGATTTTTCCCGTCATGTGTGCGATTTTAATTATCAGCAGCCATTGTTAATTAACAAACAAATCAACGAAGGAGTCAGTCCACTCAAAAGTTGAAACGCGATCGTGTTCCAGGATCGATAGACAATACTCCTTAATTTTTTCAGATTTTTCCCGTCATGCGTATTCTTTTCTGAATTTTGGCTTCTCGCTACCGCTGCTAGCTTCGGCCTCATGTATAGTGTATAGAAGATATTTATAAAGTAAATGTACAAGCATTCGACAGCGTCGTGGTTAGAGCGTTAGTTCATAGTTCCGGGTTAGCAAATAAATTTTCAACGACCGGAATCATCCTCGGAACAACAACAATCAATAAAAAATGTCAAAAACATTAATGTTCATAAAATATAATTTTTTTTGTCATTCATTTCGGGTCCAAGACGCAAACGAAGGCTAGTGAGACGTCGTAGGTTCAAACCCCGGTGTCGACGTTTGTTTTTGTTTAAATTTTTTCTATGGCTCAGATAATAATAAACAATTGCCTATAACCTGAATTGCGGAAGATAAATATTTATTCGTGATTTTATATATATGCCAGATTAAACCACATTTTTATCGGGTTTTGACTGGATACCATCATTGGAATCCAGTCAGGGGTCCCTGTCGGATTCCAATGTGCAAACGTTACATTCAGTCATGGGATCTGATCCGATGACCAGCTGGATCCCTATCAGAAAATAGGGATCCTTCTCAGAATCCACCTGGATCCCGACCGAAATTTCTGCACGGGATGTAGCAAATTTATCTCCATTGCTTGACATCTGGACAAGTGCGAGAGCATTCAAGAGTTTTTTTTTCCAGAAAATTTCAGATTCAATGAAGTTCATCCACATTGCGAGAGAGAAACAACCATCTACTTTAAAACTTGAATTTTGCAGACAACACACTCGGCAAAAAATAATATGTTACTTCCGCTCATTCGGGCGACGACGTATCGCAGTGTTTCGGCAATGGGAATTTTAAAACTATTAATTTCGTTAAAAAAAAAAAAGACACGAAGAATTTCTAGAAAAAAGTTAGTCAGGTGATACGAACAAGTGAATTCTTTGATGGCACGGACATAAATTCTTCAGCCTTTTCCTCATTATAAGCATGAATAAAAGTAGCGAGAACAGTTCATTTCCCAGCAAAAAAGTGCCCAGTATACGTGAAGGGTTAACAGTAACACCACGTGTACTATATATATATATATATATATATGAATAGTGGTACACAAAGAGATGGGGAATTGGGATTATGGTGAAGGCCTTAGAACATGAGATCAGTGGGATGGTTATGGTCCAGAGAGATACGCTTCGAGACCATCTAGTTACTCGAGGTCGGCTCGTATTTACAAAGACGCATCGTGGAAAATGTTCCGGAGCTTGGACACACCGCGTGCGTTATACTATATCAAACGCATATATCCAAGCACACATATCTGTGCTACGGTACATGGGTATAAGTAAAATCGCTCGATCGAACCAAGGGCTTAGATTTCGCATAGGCCTGATCCTGGATGAGCTGCTGCTGGAGCTCGAAGATACGGGAGCTCGAGTACATGGACTTGGCAAGTTTTCGTACGCATGCATGCAGAAGTATGGTATTAGCTCGATAGTCTATGGATGAGTGACGACCCGGAGACCGGAGAAACCTACCGAGGAAACCAGAGATAGCCAATCTTGGAAATAACACTTCGACAAATAACACAGCATACATGTTGCGAAATAATAATGTCATTCATTGAATAATCAATTATTTAATATTTCATTACGAATATATATTTCTTTGGAACAGTTATTTAAAATTGTATTCTCGTAAAATGACTTGGAATGAATATTCATACGAATGTCTATTATGTTTGGGGAAAAAAAAAAATTTAACGAGACTAAGAAATTCGAGAAGGCAAGTTATAAAGTTTTCTTCGTCGCGTCATCTTTCGTCATCGACAAAGCAGATTGCTCCTCGGATAAACGACGAAAAAAAATTATGGAAAAAAAAAAAACAACTCATACGGAAACCTAACTGCGTGTACACCTACGCTTTTATACATACATATATGAGCGAGTATTAAGTCAGTGTGTATACAGAACGACGAACTCTCTGTCTGAGCAGGGTGGACGATCGAACGAACGAGCGTTTCTCAGTCTCGCATCGTGGCGTTTTCCCACACGTGGTTCACGCTTCTCTCTTCCAAAGACTTCTGGGCAAAACGGCAGCGGGATTGTCAGGCGCCCTTCTCTAATATATAATACGTCTGTCTTTCTTCAACTCACCTTCTTCGGGCCAACTCCGCGACTTCGGTGGCGCGGTTAGCCATGGAAGAAGACCCCTCTTCTTCTTCCAGCTCTTTGCTTCTTCCTCTTTCTCATTTCTTCCTCCTCCTTTTCTTATTTATGTATGTTCTGTGCTGAGCTCTACATGCATTAAGTAGGCATCTAACGTTGCGTAACGAGACAGAACTGTGGGGTCAAGGAAGCGGCAGAGAAGCGGGAGGACGAAATTAAAAAAAAAAAACGTTTTTGTACCCAATAGAGCCTTTGTATAGCCAAATTTGGGAATCGTGGCACCCACGCCATAATCAATCCCAGTCACTCCCTCGCTCGTGGGTGTGGTCCCTTCCGCAATCGAATTATACGTAAAAATGGGCTATGATGGCCAAAGACAGCTTAGACAGTATTCAAATATTTCCGTAATAATCGAGATTTATTCGATGAAACAAAGCTCCGATCGAAACCTCGTCGCGTAAACTTATTTATCAAAGTTCTCGGACTGAATAAATTAAAATTCTGGTATTTTTTTTTTTGCGGCAGATCATAAAACGTTGCAATGACCGCGATTACTCATCGTCAGGTGACAATGATAGTCGCCCCATTCAAAGTCGTTGGTACAATAATTATCGATTGGTAACACAGTCAATACTTTCACTTTGAAACGAGAGTATCTTGTCTTAAAAGAATCGAAAAATAACGGTCGATGAAACACGTTAAAGTTTACATCACACCTGTAATTGTAATTTTTTTCGTATGGAGATTGTCATTCAACCAATTCAAATGCCAACTAAAGTGAAGGAACCAATTACCGATGACCACACTATTGGAGCACTAAAAACGATATGTTTAGTTTTAATATCGCTAGATTTTTGCTTTTTATAAAAACAACAGTTACACCCACCGGCCATTTTTCCCGATAGCCCGAAACCTGAGTATGAATTATGATTTAATGGAGAAATCCCTTCGGCGTTATTGTAATCGTCGAGGATCAGCAAGTTTGTATGACTCTATAGAGTCATACAAACTTGAGCCTTGAACTTGGGGCCAAAACCGGAAGTCGTTAATCCGTCGTAGACATTGAAAACAAGAAATACGAAGACAAGTAACTGGCATCTTTTAACATTTATAATCCTCACAGTACACCGAACGTTTTGTCTTCTTTTCGTCCACGTACTGCATGTTCAACGAAAGTTTTGTCGACGAATACGTTATACGATTCTCCCTCGGCTCAAATTGTATAAATTCGTAAGAAACGGCTGAGAGAGCGTCTTGATATCTCACCGCACCGGCTATACTTCCGGTTCCTCTCTTTTACACACGGCGCACGCCAACTAACACACCGAGAACCGCGTCACCTGGCACTGCTCGCGATGACTCAGGAGAGCGTTTTGCTTTCGAGAAACACCTGCTACAGTACACGTAGTATATTTGTATAATATATACATATATATATACTACACTATCCTATTCTTTTTTAATTTTGATCTTTTAATATTGTTCGTCTGCTTTCGTTCCAGAGTTCATTCGAGTTTGAGATTTAATTCATCGGCACGGGTGTTCCCCAGTTTCCCCGTGTTCTCGCACGAATAGGATACAGCAGGGGGTTTAGAAAGGCTGCGTGAACCTAACAGAGGGATGTCAAAGAAACTTGAAGAGAAAAAAGTTGAGTAAGTATGTAAGCATCAGGGCAAGGATCGCAAAGATCCGAAAGGATATACTTTGGAATATGACGACTGAAACAAATACTTTTAATTCAAGCGCCTCAACGTTCATGGAGCATGTATAAAATGAAATGTAAAAAAAAAAATTCATAAAATAATCGCGAGCAGTAAAAGTCCCGGATTTATGGGCCAGCGAGTCGCGTATATATATATATGTACGTGACATCGTCGGTAAGACCTTCGAACCCTCTTGACTCGCTCGTCTCTGTCATATATAGGAGTGCACGAGGGACTGAGGGAATTGCGCCATCAGGATCGCAATTACCTTGAACCTGCCTGACCGGACCTTATACCTCGATGAGTCCTCGACGAGGACGATGCAATTTTATTGGAACGACATTGCAGTACCAGTCTGCCTTGTTCCAAGAGATACCTCTATTTTACTACATAACATAATACAAAAATGAAAGAAAAAAAAATATTTTTTGCCGAGCTCTCTCTCTCTCTTTGTTAAGCATGAACTCAATTGGCGGACAATTCTCTTGATTCTCCTTCTCGTTGCTGGTAGCATCGTACGCGTTGTATGTACTATAGCTACGCATACAATTTTCTCCATGAACGAAACATGAAATTTCGCCTTGGAAAACTTTGGCGAGCCTCTCGAAGCTTCCTGGTCGTAAATTCCCCAGGGACGTTTCGACGAACGAAGAAACACTTCGCGATATATACCTTCTGCGTGGTTATCCACCAGGGAGCTGGGTTATATAACTATCGCGAGAGGAAAAAAAAAAACGCTCTCGCGGTATGCCCATGTACATATATATGTATTGTATGGTATATATAGGACGCTCCACGTCAACTCGACCAAAACCTCACCGCCACCATCTTGAATCGTATTCATCATTTTAAATCATAAAATTACCTCTCGAAGTGAAGGAATATAAATTTTTTAAATAATTCTAAAATCGATTTTTTTACAATATACGTGAAATATTAGAAAAAAAAACACATTAAGCCCACTTCGGAGATGAATCAACGATATGATGAATAATCCAAAATGATCAGGAACATTGGTCAAGTTGCATGGAATTCTCCGTATTATGTATACGAGATTATGCACTTGCTGTTTCGATTTATATTTTGTGCCACGCAGCAGAACTATGATATTGCACCTCGTCCCAAGAGTCGTATGTCCAGTGCTTTTTGCAGAGTTTCACAGCTATATAATAATGAAAATATACAGGGTGTCCAATAGGAAGGTGTGAAAACTAATAAATTGGTATTTTGCAATAAATAAAGGAACCAGATCAGTGGAATTTTTTTTTAATAGAAGAGAGTTGTCATTTTTATTTTATGTCAATTTATTACAAAAAAACGATGTTTCCATAGAAAAAATTATATATTTAAGCAAATACTAAAAAAAATGTCAAAATCAATGATAAATATTTTCAAAATGTGAGCCATTTGAATCACCACATTAGAATTTTCAAAAAATGACGTAGAATATTGTGCAACGACGATTTGCTTATTTTTAAAGCTTGAGCGGCTTTACGGATTGAAGACTGAGGATTTTGTTCAAAATAGTCTTTAACTGCTTTAATCGTTTCCTCTGTAGTTACCGAGGTGGAAGGGCCTGACAAATCTTTTCTACGGTCCTGTAATGTTCCGTACTCTTTAAAATTATCGATTACTCTGCAAACGGAAAAAAAAAATAGTTACAATCTAAAAAATTTTGAAACATGAGATCTTTAGATCTGATTGTTCATAAACCTTGATAAAAAAAATATTCAATTCTTACACCTTCTAAGAGTAGTTTTGCTTCTGACTTTTTTACTTCCATACTTCGTACGAAAGCCTCTGAACGCTTCACTATAAATTTTCCCTCTTGAATAATAACATTCAATGAGAAAAACTTTTTCTTCGATAGTTAGCTCACTCATTTTTAAGAAGACTGTCCGCTTTCTACCACAGCTGGAATATAACTGATAGGTCTCAGGTACAAATTTCTGAAACGCAGGGTTCCTTACAATGTTAGAGAGGGAGGGGAGATTCGATTAGTTTTCACACATTCCTATTGGACACCCTGTATAAAATGAAGGTCCAGCTGCAAAGACATGTGGAATATACGCGAGAGCGGTGGATAGGAAAACCAGGAGGCAGCTGCCAGACGGGGCACGTGCCTCACGGATCCTCTCGCGGCCCCGGGACAAACAAGATCCCTTGCTTCGCTCTGTATGGCGAAAACTGAGGGGATGCATGATCTGACCACCTGGGCGCGGGAGGATCGTGATTATCGGCGCTGATGGGTACTCTCGCGTGCCATCGGTCGTGATACTCCGGAACGCGCGTATTCCACAATCCGATATCGTCGATGTTTCGTCGATCGCCAAAATTCATATCGATTTTGATTGGTTTGACATTTCAGTGCTTGAGGAAATTTTTTTCTTACTCAAGAATTGAAATGGTATATGCAGACTGGAAAGGTTCGAAATCATGGGATACGTAGAGGACAATAAAGAACGCCGTACACGATTGGAAAAAGTAATGACAAAAAAGGTTAATTAGACTTTAATCGAATGTAGGATATACTCTGAGTTCAATGACTTTAACTGGTATTAATTGTATAATGCTTATTAATCACAGTCACCGATATTATTTCACGTGAAAAAATAGGCTGAGCTTTAACTATACAGGACCAATGATAAAAGTAGCGTGATTTAAATTCGTTAGTGAGAATTACTCATACGTGGGATGATGAGTTATCTCGAGATTGATGGCAGTGAAGTGACCTCTTCATCGGTCAAGACCGTATTCTATTAGGATCCCGAAATTCATATAGCTATATGAGAATTTAATGAGGAAAGGAAGATTGGATTCGTATATCGTAAACGGAAATTCACGTCGATCCGTCTCTCTCTTTCTCTCTCTCTCTCTCTCTCTCTCCCTCTCGCTATTTCTCTCTTGATGTCCAATGGTTCATTGGATCGAGAGATTTTACCAGAAATAAAATCACTGATTAACGTCTCGTGTTTGATCGGACCGATCCACGTGTGTGCATATGTGGGCGCTCGAGTACCGAATACGGACATCCCGAATATCCAAAGTCATCAACGTATCCGATTGCATATGTTTTTTCGAGTTCAGGACAAACATAGCGAAGAGACTTATTCAATCCCACGCGTTAGAAGAAAAAAAAAAATTGACTCTGTGGTTACGCAGTGCGTATCCTATCTCACGATTCGATCTTTTATTTCACGTGACGGGTCTCTCACCTGCATATAAGAACCAGGAGAAAACAATCTCCGTATTGAGGAAAATTTCATTCGCATCGACCAACATTTTTGTATATCTCGCTCGGTATCAATTGTTTCATCGACAGTGGGTTAAATACAAGTTTCTTTGTCACAGTGCAACAATCACGCGAATAAATTTCAATAATTGTAAATTGGAGATAAATTTCCGTTCATTCGATTCTTTAGGAGACACGAGAATCCCTCGATCGCGTTCACTAAAATCAAAGAACTTCTCGCGCTGTATGCACCGCTAAAATTTTTTTTTATTGAAAAGCTAATTCTACACTTGGCAGCTTATATTGCCGGAGGAATTAAATTGCTTTTCTGGAGATAGGAAAATAATAGCATATGCTCCATTTATAAATGCGTCTGATGAATTCTCATCCGCGAAGAGACAGTGGACTATTCACAGATCCATTTCAATCTGGGAAAGATCTGCGCTAGAGTGAAATATTACATCATAGATATATATGTATACACCACTGTCAAAATTGTTACCGAATCTTTTTTCAGTGACTCTCGACGTAGCATTACAGGATTCACCATGGTTTAATCGCTTCCCGGAAACGTACAAGAGAATGACGGGAGCTATCACAGGAGACTCCGTCTCACTACCGTACTATTAGTGGCAGCAGGTTGCTCGTTTTAGTGGCAGGTGTTTCGAGAACAATAGCAGGTTCGATCGTTTCTCTCTCTCTCTCTCTCTCTCTCTCTCTCTCTCTCTCTCTCTCTCTCTCTCTCTCTTTCTTGTTCCCACCAGCTCTTAGGTCCCATCTCACTCCCTCGTTAATGTACATTTTGTTTCTAGTGAGAAGGGCAGACCTAGCTGCGCTCTCTCTCTCTCTCTCTCTCTCTCTTTTTCTCTGAGTCATCCACCTCACAACCCTGAATATGTAATTAACCTTCGGTAGGGGAGCGGGGATGCTATAAGTTACAATAACGTTTCGTTTGATATTAACTTTCCATGTGTGCTCACGTGGTGCACACGTGCGTGAAATGAACGGGGAACATATTTTGTTGACGAATTAAAACGATTATAATCGATGTCATTCGGGAAGATATTTTTATTTATTTTTTTAAATCTATGTCTTCTTTTGCTCTACCAGGATCTAAAGAAATTTGGATAAAAAGTTTTGTTCGCTATGTAACTTGAAATTGCACTGTCTCGTGTAGCTATAGCAATGACACGGATTGATTTTATCGTTTATTAGACGTTGGTTATACGCGACAAAATTAATCCGCACTGATCACAATTAATGTTGGAAACATTTTTTAAAAATAATTTTTGTAATTTTTTTTTTCTTAATACCGAAAAGAAAAAGTCATTCCAAAGTTATTTTATATTGATGCAAAAAATTCGAACAGTGAATTTTCATTATTAAACTATTATTTTTTCAAATGAGGGAAGGTCGGACAAAACTGACTGCCAAAACAAAACGGCTTATGAACATTTCCGTGTCTAGATTAGTGAAACAAAGTTGTATGCAACGGGGCTCCCCGCTGTCAGCGATAAAAAAAACCGGGAGGGTTAGGACAAAACCGACCACCTCTGAAAAAGTGACTATCTGAAATTTTCGGAAGGCAAGAAGGAATTCAACGTAATTTAGCTAAAAATGATAGAAAGCGGCGGGGCGGGGAAAACCAACCACCCCCAAAATTTAGGGGTTATCGGACATTTTCACGTCAAAATGAGTAAGACCGGAAGAAATTCAAGTAGAAATAAAGGAGCTCTATCAGAAGTTTAAATGACCAGGCATAAGAAAATCTTAGGCAGAAAGTGTTTTTCATCAGCTAATGAATCAATAAGAAGAGCCTTCATTCATATGAGTCACTCTATCAATTATCAATCAATATTTGGGCTGTAGAAATTTTATCTGCAAGATTCGAAATTCACAAAGTTTTAGCCAATTAAACTAAATGTCTTTCGAATAATTTTTTTTCATTCTGGGTAGCAGCTTGAGATCAACAAAAAGAGTTTATTTGATAAAATAAATCACTATTTTACATGCGTCTGAATAATTTATCAATCTTTTGAATTTTTGTTCTGAAAGTTGACATTTTTTCAGCAAATTATTCAAACTTTGAGTATTGGATGCTTGGGCGCTTTTTCGTGAGCTGATAAGAGCATCATGAATCGAAGAAAGCGTTAAATTACTCCATTTTGGGACTCAATGGAATACCCTTATTTCCTCCCAAGTTGAAATCGAAAACTTGCGAAGGCCTATAATTGAAAGAAATGGAAGTGCTTGCCACTTTTAGGACTTATATAAGCCATTATTTAGATCTAGAACGGGTTAAAGGTCAATTTCGAGCCTCAAACGGGCTTATGTGCTGCAACGCGCTACTCTACATATGTGTCTTTCACTTTTCAACCGGCACGTAAGTGAATGTGTGAGTAGATATAATTGTTCCATCTCGCATACAGCCGCATGCTAAGAATCTTTGCTTAGACAAAATAAAAAAATTTCCGGGGTGGGTGTAGCGAAAGGTGTCGTTCCCGTCTTTGATCAATTTTGGCGAAAACACATTATTCCATCCTTTCTTACTCACATTGACGCGAAAATTCCCGATAGCCACTTTTTTGGGGGTGATCGGATTTGCCTCATTCTCCTGTTTTTTTTTTTTTACCGCTGTCAGCGGAGCCACGTTGCATACAGCTTTGTTTCATTGCCCTAGACACGGAAATGCTCATAGGCCAATTTTGTTTCGGTGGTCGATTTTTTCTCATCTTCCCTTATACACTAACGCGGAAAAGGGATCATTGCAAAAAGTTTATCAAAGTTTCTGAAAAGTTATGATACACTTTAGCAAAAGATATAATTTTAAATCAACGAATGGTGGCCATTCTGGGTTATCTTATTTCGCGAAAAAAAAAAACGTACGAATCTTATTCCATTTGCACGCTGAAGCTGATAAGAACGAGCATTTTCATAGAAGACAGAATGGTAAAGAAGTCTCCGTTCGACGCGAAAGATAAGGAACAACGGTTTCCTTGGAATGAGACCATTCGGCTGCATTCTTCTTGAGAGTGAAGCCGAGAAAAAGTATTTTTTACGGCACAGGCATTGAAAAGCCGCACTTTTCGACGCCTATTATTGATCCGTAAAGTAGCACTTTTCGTGGCTACCTTCGCAACTGAAACAAAAAATTTTTTTTATGGCAGTTCTGAGAGTCGTGCACCGTACTGCGCATGACAAGTGCCATAAAAAGTCTTTTCATGGCACTTGTCATGCGCAGTACGGGCACGAGTCTCAGAACTGCCATGAAAAAATTTTCGTGTCAGCTACAAAGTTAGCCATGACAAGTACTACTTCACGTATCGATAACAGGCGTCGAAACGTAGCTTTTCAATACCTGTGCCGAAAAAAATATGGTATGCGGCGTGCGCGTAAAGTGACTGTTCAAGCGAGGTGATGTTTTTAGAACGAGCCGGAGGCGAGCCGAAGGCGAGCCAGGCAAAGCCAACGGTGTTTTTTTTTTTCGAAATGCGATTTCAATAATTCAAAGATACCACGGGCTACAAAGTTTCGTAATTTTTTGAAAGATACAGTGGATAATAATGAGTTTTTAAACCTCAAAATATCAAAATTTCATAACACCCGAAACTATTGGTCGATTGTTACCAAAATTTATTGTTAAACATTACAAAATCTGAATCACTCGACCGATTTACGGTAAATCCAATATCAACCATCCTTTCATAATATTTTAATCATGCCAAATTTAATATCAAACATCCTGTCCCATGACATATGCTTACAAAAGTTAGAGCACTAACAGGACATTTTTCGAAAATTTAAGAATTTCATATAATCCGGACGCCTCGAAAATTTTTCAATTGAATTTTCCGAAATTGCAAATAAAATACTATACTCTCGAACAATGCTTATGGGATAAAATAGAATTTTATACGCGAAAAAAAAAAAATTAGCAAATACAACCGCTTAATTTTCTCCCGAAACTTCTCGAATCGAAAGCCTCTTCAAAGAGAGATCCTCAATTACATTAACCATCCCCATTGTTCATTGCTCTCCGTCTCGGGTTGATAATAACAAGAAGAAGAAAAATAGGAGTATGAAACAACCGTTATACCGCAGATTCATAAAAAGACGTCGAGACTCTCGCGAGTCATAAGATAATCAAAGCGATAACGAGTGATCACACGAGAAATAGTATCAGACTTTACGATTGCACGGTTTTCTTCTCGGAAAAAAAAAAATTGGAAAAGAGTGGGAAAGTTAGAGAGAAAGATGAACTCGGGATGGAAACGTTGAGTCTCGAGATTTATATGCATCTTCTATCCTGGGCGTTCGTGCGCGAGCACGAGAATCTTTCTTTATTCCATCCTTTACTTGTCTGCGCTGAAGAAACAATCGTCAAGATATGCTCTTTGCAGGAGATGCAATCGTGTGCACCAAGAATAAACCGCACTTCACAAATCATTCTTGAACTTATCGAAATATGGCCAGACTCTCTGTGTCAAGATATAAGAGCTCGAGAGAAATTTTTCCGTTCCTCCAGAGATTTTCTCGAGAATCCGAGGATTTTTGTAAAGCCGAAAAAAAAAAAATATATATATATATATATATATATAGATATATACAGACTTATTTCGTTCATGAGGACCTTTTGTGCTGGGCCAACGCAGGCTCCGAGGTAAATTTTGGGTATCATCGTTTCCACTTTAAAATCTTCGAGTGCTTTCCAGAGTACCGGGAAAGCAAACCCAAAGAGAGGTAACGTAGTCCCAGAGCGGATAAGGAAAATGTTGTCTCAATTATTTCTCAAAAGTTCAAATAATTTCCTATTACATGTTTATATATAATCACGATTGCTTCACATATGGCAAAATAACTTTTTGTATTCTATACCAGTAAATTTCGAAATGGCTGATAATTTTACGAAAAAAAAATACAACTCTTTATTCAAATTAACAATCTCACTCACGATTCTCTGCATAAATCTCTGTATTTATATATAAAAAAAAAATACCTATCCTGTTCTCGCGACGATAATAAACTAACTTTAACGAGGAATTGAAGATACTCGAAAGAAAGTGAAATACATCAATCTGACAATAAAAATTTTATACCCTATTTGTATCATTACGAATATTCATTTTGAATCTCGAGGATTTCAATCGATTAATTAAACAATAAGATTTTAATTTTTTTTTTTAATTCCAGATTTAAAAAAAGCTCTTCGACACGAAAAAAACATTATAAGCAATTACAGTAAAAATATTGTAATATTTATGCACTATGAAAAAAAAAAAATTACAACGGTTTTTAATGATTTGAAAGAAAAACTGTCAATTTTTTCCACCCTTTATTCGGTCATTTTCAATCGTTGTTTCCTTTTGCAAATGGTACTTATCCCTGTATGCAACGATGCGATTTGCAAATCTCCGCATAATTGCTGGCATATGAGATGCGTGGGTGTTGAGCTCACAGAAGCAAAAAAGAGCACACGTTCTCAAGAAGAGATTCATCTCAGTACGTGCTTTTTACACGTTCATATAAATGCGTTCGCTTATTCTCTTATTTTTCCATTCTCAACGCGGTTTGCGCATCGTAACAAAGCAAAAAGGTTGGCTATACCTCGGAGTGATCCATAAGAGACACACCTTGGTGATCTCGCGACGAGGCGTAAAAGCGCAAACGCGCGAACGTCATCGTAACTCGCGCTGCGATATCGTGTGTCATATGCACAGCAGACGTTTATGTTTATAATATAAAGAAACACGCGTACTCAAGATAGATGCGAATTTCAACCACCATTATTATTTATAAAATGTCATAACCCACATTACTAAGCTCGCTAAAAATTATATCACGCCCTTTTGTTTGCCAGCAGACCGTTGTACATGCATGCGCGACAACGACACGCGCGTTTTCATTTTCCTCTCTATGCATGCCTGCCCCTCATGTGCAAAAACCCTTGCATACGACGAAAAAAAAAAAAAAAAAAAAAAATTGCCGCAGCAAATATATAATCAAGCCGATGGAATTCGACACGCCGCGTTGCTCTGTGGCCGATTAAAGAGTGCAAAGGGCATTATCATGATAAAACTCGGCGCACATACAGTCGCAAATACCCTCTAATCACTCGTAAATTAATACAGCAGAGAGTCGAGATCACCTGGACCCCATTTAACGTATTTATCATACGTGGATTTTAAAAACGGCGCCCTTGTATTGATTCAAGAAAACTGCTATAATAATATAACGACAGCTACATACGTTTATCACGATTTTATAGCGCGATAGGATAACGCGAGAGTACAATCGATTTTAAACGGGTCAACTTTCACTCGGTCTTTTAATTTGCACTTACGGGATCAAGGCTCCATCATTCTTCATCTGCTATAGTGAATGTTATTGTAGTTCGAGTATATATATAGTATCGTAATATCTCGTGTATACAATGATCGTCGAGCATTGTGCGATTGAATTTGGATCGAGGCCATTGATTAAGTTCGGTGTTATACAGCTTTTCGGTGTATACGAAACATCGAGAAATTCAGATTTCATCGATTCAGATTAAATTTATTCAAATTAATTTTATATATCAATTAAATAAAATTTCTTGTGCTTAAAAAAATTTTTTTAACACCATGTAAATTACAAAAAATCTAAAACAGTTTTATTACCCTTTAAACATTATTTATTTAATCAAACAAAGTTTTAATTTAATTAAAGCGATACTTTGAATAAATTTTCGTTCATCTTTGACGACATTCTTTTGCATTTAATTAATTATATTTTCATGGTAGTTGCGAAATTTGGAAAGTGAGCAAAAAGTTTTTACTCAATTTTGAATACTTTTTTCGTTACTTGATTAATGAGTTCATTCAAATGTAATACTTCGTTTTTTTTTTAAATTTGATGTATGCAGCTAACTGCTCTCGCATAGCGAGTGTATACATGCGCTTAAGCGCACAGAAACGTCAGGAGTGTTGCCTATTCGCAGGCGCTTGATCTCGCAAAAACGTTGAGATTCATTGGGACGGAAATTTCGACTTGACTATCTTTAGAAACATCTCGTTTCATTGTGCCAATAATTATACAAAAATTTCGTTTTCCCGGCAAAACTTTGAGAGTCTCGTAATTTTTTTTTATGTCACTTCGCGCACATTCAAGCTGTGGCACATTGTGAAGAGAGTAAAAGATCACATTATATATATGAAGAGCAGAGCATATTTTAAATGAAAAATAAAAACCAAAATTATTAAAAACAGTATTGTTTAATGAAATAATTTGAATAATTAATATGAATTATCTTGTCATGTGGTAATACGAATAATTGTTTTGAATAAATGACATCAATTTTGAATTGGTTAGTTCGTCAATTTTAAATTTTCACGAGACGATGCTTTTTTTTTTCGTTGAATGCTCGAGGGCACGATTTTTCAGTTCGTGAACAACTTGAATCATTGCCCAATTTAGATCGATCCCCATGACATCAATTGCCCGCCGCAATTGTTGTCGTTAGCGTTCGACAATTTCAAGTACTATTAATCTTGTGAAAAGGCGACTTACCTGTACGGCACTGTTGAGAAAACAATTGTTCTGCCCGGGACCATTGAGAAGTCCTTTTGTACTGGTGAAGCTGGTATTATGGTCGCGTGAATCCGTCTTTTGACCTCCCTGTAACAGCTGATGCCTGATACTCTCCGACGAAGTCTGCTGATGCTTGATACCACCGGTAATATTTGTGCTGCCAGTACTGCTGCTTGTGCTGATGATCTTTCGACTAACGTGAGAGGATTGCAAATATACCGAGTAATCCACGGTGTCTTGGGACACGCCGGAAGATTGTTGCGGTCGTTGCTGCTGTGGCAACCCCATTGTCGCGGTCATCACCGACTCTTTCAAGATCCTCGAATCAGTTATCACTCTCTGTTTTAATCATCTGCAAGATAACGGAGAAGAGGATATATTAAGGGAGTCGTTAAATGTTAAGAAGCAGTCGTTAATTTTTAACGAACGTCTATGATTGATTAGATAGTCCTTGTCATGGGTCTTCTGGTCGAGTATGAAAGTATAGATGACTTAAAAGTTTCATGGGAATCGGTTAACGCGTTCCATTTTATAGTCACGCGACAAAACAAAAATGAATCGAGAGAACAAAAATTTTGAGCGAAAAAAACAACTGCAAGAATTCGTTTAGCTTGGCAATATACTGGGAATGAGTTCTTTCTATGGTAAACTTCTTTTTATCAAAGGAATAGCTCGAGATCGGTCTTCATTTGCACCAAAGCAACGATCTTGAAAAAGACGAAACATATTTAGCTATACATGAGTTCTCAAAGGTTTATGAAAAGTTCCTCATACTTTGAAACATCCAGGCTCATCAGAGAGAAACGCCATTGTCCGGAGAAATGACACTTGCAATGAAAATCTATAGACGCTTTGAAGCAAATTAACATACTGACCAATCTCGAGCTTCCTTTGGCACAAAGTTTACCAATCGAACAAAGCTAGCGTATCACGGATATTATACGAAGCTAACCGAATTCTTTCCGTTTTTTTTTCCTACACCATACCCTGACGAAACGCCATCTCGTTTAATTCTGGAGAAGAAACAAGCAATAAAGTTGAATTCGAATAAAATCATCTTCGTGGGGAATTTATCCATTGTAAAACTATAACATCAAAATTTTCTCGTCTTTCCACGTTTTTCGAGAACTCATCTCGGTATATTTCCTCACTACGGAAACCCAATGAAAGTTACAAAGTCCTCGAGGACTCGCAAAACTCTCATGTTGAGAAAACGAGAATTTCAGTTTATTCCACTCTGTGGTGGGTTACCGCCCTACAGATGAATATCGCGCCGCAGAGAGAGGCGGATAAACTTCTTTAATAAAGAAATACATTGCCTGAAACTTCCGTCTGGAGGATTCTACACGGCTCATTTCCTCCGCGAAGTACGCAGTGTATAAATTCAATATATCATATTATAGTAAACAAAAATTTATATCTGGCGATGAATTTTCGTTGTCGCGATAATTCCCGATGCCCCATCTCCGCAATACAATATTTTCTCTCGTGTATATTCGACATTTTTCGTGCGATCACAATAATTATTTGGTTATACTCGTTCGTGGAGTGCGTTATGCATGATTTTTCAGTTCAAAACTTTGCACTACATTAGGATGAGGGATATAAAGTAATCGACGAAATTTTAGAGAATTATAAAGCACACAGCGATAAATCCTTCTCTTATGTTTTTTTCTCATCGCGAAGACACATCGAATATTCATCTAATTTCAATATTAATAAAAATTCATACACTCTCGACGTTCTGGTTTCGATGCCTATACATAAAGCTGACGCTGAGCTATTCTCATATATGTATCGCGAAACTCGAGCGCTAACTCAGCGGAAGGTGCAAATCGTTGACCTCGTTAAAGGAGCGTGCGAAACGAGAGAGAGGCCTCTAATGGGCTCACCGAGTTTTTCCGAAGGCAAAGACTCAGCACCCACCTCACAAAGGTTTCATGCGTGCGTTCAATTTTCTATGATTACACCGAGTGCGAGTACAAAATATAACTATAAATATATATATATAATATATATAATTTTTTTTTTAATTTTAAAAAATTGATAAATTTCATTTGCATTCGTCAATACAAATTGCTTTTCCCGCGCCACTCCATCGTGATACCGCAGTTGTCGATAAAATATAATGATATTAGTACGAGAGTATGTCGAGCAATGAAACCTCACAAGCTCGCTCGTGCGGAGTGTAATGCGACCTCAACATATGTGTGTTGTCGCATCTTACGGCAAGCGCGAGAATGTTCCAAGGAAAACAACATTCCGTATCATTTTTCCAATTGTCCCCGCGACGAAAGATGTATATAAGTATATAAGCCAGAGAGAAAGAGAGAATGGAGAATTACCGAGGTAGGCAATTCGAAACGCTTCTCTTTGTGCAAGAAAATGCAATAATTCTTCGATTTCATCGAACATACAATCAATCTTTGCCGGTATACATTTATTTTTTAAATTCGATCATTATATCGTGTATCTGTTTTTATTTTTATTTTTTAATTCTTGGCTATTTTGAAAAAAACTATTTTTCGGATATATCTTGACGTTCACCGAGTCTCTTGTCGCTTTTGACATAAAAGTAAAGCTGTGCAAATCTCAAGGCCCATAAAACGACATTTATCACCTGCCAAAAAATGCGCTTCGTAAATTCGAAATGTCTACAAAATGCTCAGTATTCAATTGCTAGAAGTAAATTATTATTGTCGAGGCTTGAAGTTTTTTACGAAATTGAATATACATTTACCCTGGACCCGACGAGACCGTTATCCAAATCGCTTTTGCATGCATCCTTTAGGACTCGAGCGAAAAAAAATATTTATGGAATTCATTAACGTATCTTAACTATACATTTCCCGCGCATTAACGCACGAATGCCATTAATTTGAGGGCCATTTTTCCCAGAGCCCAGTGTGCTTCGGGTGCTAATTTTGCAGTGGGGGGACAAAACCCATCGGGTCACAAAGTTTCCTCGACATCAAAGAACAATTTAAGGGGGGAGATCCGTTTTACCGAGATTTTTAAAATGAATTTTCATGCATTTTTCGTGCCGAAACAGTAAGACCCATTATTAAATAGTCCTTCCGCATTTATATTTATTGATATCTTTTGCGCTTATACAAACTTTTACAAGACATTTCGTTAAGGTCGTACTCGCTTGGCGCACTGGACCGCAATAAGAGGCAGAATTTCATCGGCATACCCACGATTGCGCCCGTTTGACCGCGATCTAAAACAAAAAATCCAGGTATATTTTGATTTTTCGCATTGGAAAAATAAAAAATCACAAAATGGTGCCACGATAACGTGTTTTTTTTTACGGGCTATAAAGGGTCAGCTGAAAAACCAAAATTGAATTTTTCTTTAAGATCACTCGAACGGGCGAAATCGTGGGTACCGATGAAATGCTACCTCTTGCGGTCCAGCGCGCCAAGCGTGTACGACTCACAACGATATGTCGTATAAAAATATCTATAAGCATAAAAACATATCAATAAATATGTACGCAAAAGGACTTTTCGATGGGCACTGCTGTATCAGCAAGAAAAATTCATGAAAATTCATTTTAAAAATTTCGGTAAAACGTATCGCTCCCATTATAAGGCCATCACAGGCCAAGTCGAATTGGGGTAGAATTACACATGTGTACATGGGCACGAGTGGGAGGAAAAGCATTGAAAGAACAGCATGTTACTAGTTTACGACGGCTACACGAAATGGCATAGCTGAGTGGTCGGCATTAATTTCAAGAGACCAGCGAGAGAGAGAGAGAGAAAATCGTCGTCGAGTGTGGAGTGGTCTGAGAGTACGTGCTCGAGGGTTAGACGGCGCGAACCGATGCAGTGTCTTTCATTTTATAGTGGCACACAATGCTGGCGCCGAAACGACACGTTTTTTTTTCAATTTTTTTTATTTATTATTATTCTCTCGATGGTGTGCTGACGCTCCTGATGACACCCGAGACAAGACAATCTCGTTTTTCTTTTTTCAACGACACCCGTGCACGTGAAAAAAAAAATATAATTACGACATTAAAAATTGTTTTGGTTTTATTTATGATTCTTTTTCAACAAAGATGCTTTGAGTTTTTTTTTATACAACGTCATACAGACAGCAAGGCAAATTCTTTGGATAATTGCGCACACGTCATGATATTCTTTGAGGAATCCGAAGGTAATAACATATATGTATATGTGAATGGCTATTGAATTCGATTTCGTTCGAATCGAGGTAGCCGCGCGTACATGACGACGATCATTATTCACAATGTCTTGAAAATTATCAAGAGCGTTGAACGTAACATGCTGCTCAACGAGCGATCTCGGCGAGAAAACGAGGTTTAAATCCAATTACATATATACATATACATAAGATAAACAACAATATCTCACTTATAAATCTTCCTCTGCGCAAGTGGGTTTTTAAAATTTTTGCTTCCTCATGGAGGAAGCTTTATAAGCGAGATAAAATGATAAGGAAGCAATGAGCAAATTTCTAATTTTCACGCTTTTTTTCTGCGTTTGATTACAGTAACAATGCAGTAGCAAACACAAATTTTTCAATAAAATTGAAAAAAAAATTTAATTCGATAAAAATCTGAAATGTTTTCACTGAATTTCTGCAAAATTTAATGCCAATAACCCTTTAAAATATTATTTTCATGACAAAACTAAGTCCTAGATTAACCTCAATATCTTGAATTTTGCGAAAATTAAAGCGATTATACATTTTTTTAATTCAATTTTTTTTTGCAACTAAACCTCTTGAGTGATTGTTGTCAAATTCAATATCGTGAAAGTTTTTTCACGATTGCCTTCAGTAGTTTTCGAGATATAAATGTTAGAATTTTGGAGGATTTCGACATATACACAAATACGCCGGGACATTTTTTTCGAAATATAATTTCTCGACCCGACGTGTTGAAACAATGCAAACACATTGACATTAAAATCTCGATTTTTTTTCCCCCGTCACAAAGCTTCCTCCATGGGGAATAAAAAATTCGATTATAAAGGATGTATATGTTAGCTAAGTCGATTGCTACTTTTCTAGTTGAAAATTTTAGATGATAGAAAGGACGGTATATATCATTTTTTAAAGATTTTTTGACAAATTTTTACCCATGTAAATGCTGAGATATATCGATATACGAGCTCAAAGAGAGACATTTAACATATGGGATCCATACGGTAGCTCGTGGAAAATAGCATTTATTCTGAAAAATCAAGTACTTCCTGACTACTTTTTTCATTACAAAAATGTTATAACGTCACCCCGTAGTGTTTAAAACACGTGAAAAAAAAAAAAAAATTGTCAAGTTGCCCCATATACTTTCCGAAATATTATGAGTTAAACTTCGCGTTATAAAAAGATAGCATTTATATGTCGCGCGCGCAGTTCTCCTGCGCGGAGCTTGCCTCTTACGTCGCCCCGCCGGAGCGCCGCGCTTTCCCCCTCCTTGCCTAGCTAACCATACATCATTAATTGGATTTTTATCGAAATTTTTTTTTTTTTCACAACATAACAAAAAATTCCCCGCTTGTTTTATTTATTTATTGAATAATAAATAAAAATATGAAAAAAAAAATTACTTCCGATACCGGGAATCGAACCCGGGCCTTCTGGGTGAGAGCCAGATATCCTAACCACTAGACAATATCGGACGATGAATAACATGCATCACCGTTGGATTTTGAACCATGAACAATCGTATACTCAATCTTTAATGATCAAATTAATAAATAGTCCTAATCAGTATTATATGATAATTATATAATCATATAAATAATATAAATATAAATAATTAAAAAATTATTTAAACATATAAATAATATAAAATAATTATATTTTAGATATATAAACAATATACAACTTTATATTTCAATAATTGTATAAAAATGCATAAACAAAGTAGTCAACCAATGAGCATAAGCTGATTGTGCTAGTCAGTGACTCTGTCCCAGTTAATGAGCAATCCGATGCTATATACCTGGTACATATTTAATGATGGCCTACGTATGGGGCATTCCACGTCAATCCATGGGGTCATCGGCCTGACTCCCTGGGATTCCGATGACCAATGGATTTTTTTGTTTGTTTCAGTCAAAAATGATACCTCTGATTTTTCGAAATTTTTCCGCCATTTTGTAAGGGTGCGGTGACCTCAAATATCCTTGACATGAAGATGAACATTTTTAAAATCACTGAAACTTTTTTGCAAAATCGGGGACTCGAAAAAACTTTTTTTTTTTGTCATGAGATTCGAAAATGGGATAAGAATGCCAACTATATTTTTTTAATTTTTGTTTAAAAAAAAACGTTTTTTTTGTAATTCATATCTAATGATGGTTTCTTGTCATAAAAAATAAAATAAAGAGAAACTCCGTCTTGGTAAAATTCGATTTTCCTCTTGGTTCAAGAGTAAAACGAAGAAAACGATGCTGAATTTGAAAAAAAATTTAATTAAGCATCGTTTTATTCGTTCTACTCTAGAACCAAAAATGAAAATCGAATTTTACCAGGATTAAGGTAGTCCTAGCGTTTGGTGCATAGTGCAGAATTGCATGAAATTTTGATTTGTTAATATTGAAGCAGCCTCCAATGCACCTGTAAAGTTTGAGTGTACCTTAAGGAAGTACCCTCGGTAAATCAATTAACAAACAGAAAATTACGAAAATTTGCAGAGATGTCAAAACCTTTCCAAAAATGACTCAATTAAATTTTTGTAATCTTTGGTTGACTTTGAAAGAAGATATTAATATTTTCATTTCGAAGCTCTTAACATGGGGTCTTATGGGAATCTGTGATTTTGACGCACATTATCATTTATCAAGTTGGAATTAACAAACAGATTTTGATAAAATTTGAAGGAGATGTAAACGAATATCCCATGAACATTTTTCTCTTTCCAAAACATATAAAGCTTGCTTGTGTTAGGAGAAATAACTAAAAATAAGACAAGATTTTCGAGCAATTCGCAGACGTGACAACACGACAGCCGTCAATTGCATCATTTTTAAAGTCATCGTTAAGGTTAGAAATATTTCTTTTCCCGTAAACACTGGGAATCGATTTGCCCACTTCACTTTGTCGCACTCGATTATCATAAATTATTTTGGAACATTTTTTTCTTCTCCAATAATACCTGTTTTCGCTCATTTTTCAAATTAATAATACACACAGAAACCGCTCGCTGGCTGCTTCAGTGTCCAATACATAAGTATTATACTTGTACGTGAGCACGTACACTAAAGCAAGGGATGCGATGTTGCCAAATTATATACTACGTTACTCAAGTAGAAGGTTAAAATTCTCTGACTTACGTCGTACCGAGGGTACTTCCTTAAGGACCTTTTTAGCGAGAAAAATTGAGTTACAAATTACGATTCTAAGCATAGCGATATATGGGAAGAATCATGACCGCGCGGAGATTACCTCGAAATTCATACACTAATATAATCGAGAATCACACAACCAAACGCTCATTTTGTTTTAAAAATATTGAAGATTCAGATTTTCACTGAAACAAATAAGCTCAACGCGGTACTTGAGTCGAAAAGTATGACACCTCAGATTAATGCCCGAAACTATGACACCTCCGGGTAAATTTAAATGGAGGTGTTATAGTTTCGGGCATTAATCTGAGGTGTCATACTTTTCGACTCACGTACCGAACGGATGTTTGAAAAATATTTTACGAGTTTTCGGTCGCGAAATGACATAAAATCGTCAAACACTCTCTTGTTTCATGCGTGCCCCGCTCACCGCGCTCTACCATACCGACATTTCCGCTTATTCCCCGCCACAAGTCGCGCAAGAACTACCTTAAGTTTCTTTTTATTTTATTTTTTATGACAAGAGAGCATCATTAAAAATAAATTCCAAGAATACATTTTTTTTAACGGAAATTAAAAAAAAAATATTTAGCATTCTCATCCCATTTTCGAACCATGACAAAAAAAATTTCGAGTGCCCGATTTTACAAAAAAGTTTCATTGATTTTAAAAATGTCCATCTTCATGTCAAGGATATTTGAGATCGCCGCACTCTTGGAAAATGGCGAAAAAATTTCGAAAAATATTTCGAAAAATTAGAGGTATCATTTTTGACTGAAACAGACCAAAAAATCTATTGGTCATCAGAATCCCAGGGGGTCAGGCTGATGACCCCATGGTTTGACGTGAAATGCCCCATATATTTTATCGGATCGTTCATTTGGTACCCGCAAATAAAGGTTTACTTTTAAACTTTCCAACTGGAAAAAGTTCGGAGTAGTTACTATTTTCGATAAATCATGAATTTAGCTTTAAAAATCGGCACTTCCATCTATTCCGTCATTAACTGGGACAACGAATTTAGGACATGTCGGAGATGTTGATTGGTGTTTCTAAACAGGAAAAAAGTTTAGGTGAAAACCTAAAAAGTTTTCAGTTTTCTCAAATCCCATTAGAAATTCAGCGCAATGTATTGCATTTGTTTCCATTTATTCATCAAAGTAAATGTGAAATAAAAGTATAATAACTATTTTTTCGGATTGATTCCCGACTGTTCACCGGGACTCTGTCGTGTCATAAACTGGGCCAGCAAGTCAGCGGATTGTCAGCAGCTCGGACATCAATCACGTATTTTTAATTCGCTTATTTATCCTGATTTTCCAACGTTTTTACAAAAAATTCAATATTATTATATTCAGCAGGATAGAAATTGTTCATATGAAACCAAAGTTTTCGGATATCGTGCTCAGATATGATTGAAAAATGTAAAAAGAACGTGGATCCTCCGTTAAATGTTCACTAACTGGGACATTCCTTACTTTGATGCCTCAAAGATGTAACGGGGATTCAAATACAAGACCTAACCCCAAAAATTTCGTAGGATATTTTCCCTTCGAGATGAAAAAAAAATGTTTGCCTATATATTTTAACATATAATTATTACCTATATATTTAGCATATAATTTCCAGCCATTGTGCATTCCACTCATTTATAGGCAGTCGATTTTTACAGACGCACGTCTCGTTTGGAATAACAAAAATTCCGATGAACAGCTCTATTTATAAACACATACGAACACCGAGCTCGAAACTCGATTCCGCACAAAAACAACAAAAACTTACTCTTATTAAACTCTTATTTTCATTTACGAAATCTTATTTATCCAATGAACGAGCCACGCCAAGCCAAACGTTGAATCAACTTTTAACAATGTTACATAGATGGGTAACTGATTTCCGCCTGTAGAGAAACGTTTTCTTCATATCTTCAAACTTTCCAGAAGTTATAACGAACTAAAATAATGATCTTTCAGGTTAAACTTGATTTTCCTTTCGGACAACGATGGCGGGCAAGCTCATCCGATTGGCTATATACGGGCTCGAAAAAAAAGACGTTAACAAATATTGAAGCTTCTGTTCATTGTTCATTGTGTGACAATCGGGGTCGAGTGTACTGGCGTTGATCCAAGAAACCGTGAAAGCCCCTGCACGCACACTCTCCCGGTTACAGCACACGTAACTTTTCGTTACGCGGACGAAGAAAATGTGCGTTTAAGCTGCGTCGTTATTGCCTCGATTTTGTACAGTTATTTTCGTACGCGTGAATCAGCAATATATATATATATGTATAATATATATATACTTATATATCATATGTATACATATATGTACCATGTATATGTTCCCTTACATCGATACGGTCGCACGTATGTGCTCATATTTTTATGAATTACGCGATAAAATTCGAAACTGCGTATATGACGCGTAGATTAAACTAGTTTTAATACTTCTGGGACAGACATATTCATCAAAATTATAAAGTCTTTACTGAAGCCAATAACTGTATTTGTTATTGCACGTGCACCCTGCACGTGATCGGTGAATCAGATTCCTCGATTCTTCTAAATTCGATATCGGCAACCATACCGATTTTGTGAACGACTATTTTTGGCAACTTTTCCATACGGTCTACTTTGATCTAGATTTGGGTCATACCATGAAATCTCGATTTCGTCGTCAACCTTGCTAGCGGATCAATTATTCTTCAGCCCTGAATTTAAAAAAATTTTGTTCGGAATTTCGATTTTAGCGATTTTGCCATAAACACGAATCTGATAGCCTCTGGTTGGTCATCAAATCAGCTCTTTTAACTTATAGATAACTCCTTTTTTTGCCAATATATTTCGATTCCGTCAACCCCAAATTTGGTTACCATTTTTTCATTATGTCATTTCCGGTTTTGCCAGTTTTTTGCCATCAGTTAAATTATTCCGCTGACATTAAGATTCTGCTAAGCCGGCTTTTGCCATCTGTCAAATAATGTCGAACCCCGGATTTTGGCAACGTCTAGTTTCTCCGACAGCCATCCCCCGAATGCCGGATTGCAATCCAACACATTGACAAAAAGTAAAGGTATAAGTCGCCTGGCCCAGATGTTATTCCATCAGGCAGAACGAATTCTCATCTGGGTTATTCAACTCAATTGAAAAATCTTCAGATCCAAATATAATTTGTAAACTTTAGCAGATTCACATAGATGTCTTCCGCAATGCGGTGAGTGTGGGCTTTGCCAATAGAGCATAATATTGATGGACATTTTTCGCCGAAACTCGATATGGTTAGAGGTGCACGCCGGTCGGTCTGTTTTTTTTTTTTTTTTTTTTACAACCAATTCTCAAGTGTGGTGCCAACTTCAAAGTACAGAAAATACATAGTTCGAACCTCAGCAGTGACGCTGCCTCACGTTATACTTAATACTTTCAAGACAGAATTTACAAAAAAAAACAAAACGTTTTGTGCCCTGACTCCTTCTCTTTCGCCGAGTGTGCAAGATATATTTCCCAAGCATACACGAATAATTAAGCTAAAGGAATAAGCAGAGGCAAAGCGATGGAGGAAGGAAGGAGAGTGTTAAAATGAGATCAGAGGGCAATAACGTTGGAGCGATGAGGATATAGTTACGAAATCACCACTTTTGTTCTTTCGCGCTCGCGTGTCCATTGCGGAAGATAGGGAGGAGCGGTGGTTTTCCATTGAGAGTCGACCGAGCATTTTTTTTAAGTAAACGTCTCGCCGGGAACGATCGTACAAAACCGGTAATTAAAAAGCGGGTTTCGGTTAATTGTTTCGGTTTCACCCCCTTACCCTCCCCCTCTTTGCCTATTTTCAAACTGCTCGTTGAAACGGACGCACGTTTGGTAAACACACATATATGTATGTATTAGAGTTGCGAATTGCTCTGTAGCCACACGCATATGCCTCGACAAACACCACTGATGGAGTGTTCGACTCGCTTTTATCCCCCACTCCTCTTTTTATTAGGATATTGCATGGAACACCCAACGGCGATCGCAACCTCTCTCTTTTTCTCTCTCTCTCTCAGGATTTTATATGCACCAGAAGAGCCAGCCAGGAAGTGAGAAACACTGCGATGTGATGAGAGTACGTGCTATATGCACATGGGGAATTTCATGTCAACGCTACCCAATTCAGAATCAGATCAGATATAAGTGAGAGGCTGGCGTTAGTTGAGTTGGCACGGAATACCCCACAGGCAAGTTTCCTAAACTACAGCACTATCTTTCCCCTCTATCTTCCTTCCTCTCTCTCTCTCTCTCTCTCTCTCTTTCTCTCTCTTCCTCTTTCTGTTTCGATCTCCACGTCAATGGAGAAGATGAAGAATAAAAAAAAAGACGTCAGAAGAGGTTTCTCGTGGACGAGGTGCTCGAAAGAGGTACGGAATATTCATGAAAGTACTAGGGGGCGCACGGGTAGAATCAACGTGTGGTCGTGTCTCGCGTATATAGTATTTTTTTTTTCTTCATTCTTTTTTACTCAAAAACCAACGTCGGGTCGCTCAAAGATGCACACACAGAGCTCTCTCTCTCTCTCTCTCTCTCTCTCTCTCTGCCCCTTTATTCCTTCGCTTCGTCTTCTTTTTTATTTTGCTCTTCCGTTTGAGTCGTTCATCCTTGAATTTGCGATCGTCAACTCCGGACGAGGTTGAGACGACGATTTAAGAATCGTTTTCATGGCAAACACCTCACCGAAGCTGTGGGTGTGTGGATATACGAATGTGTCCCTGGATTTGACGAGTCAAGCATATCAATGGTAAAGCTTTGTAAAGTAAACGTGTACCGAGGGAATCGTGTTCCCGATAAATTACGATATTCTATTGAATTTATATAATTATGAACTTTTCATTGTCATATCAGATTAAACATTAATTTAAGGTAGATATTTCGAGGAAATAAAAATTATTAGAAGACATCTAATGAGAAACCACAGAAGAAACGTAAGACAGTGGTCCAAAATGAGGTGATCCAAAATATAGAGGTGTACCTTGAACATAGTTAGCTTTCCCGCCATATTCGTTGAACATCCAATGGGTATAGCACTGTCACTAACTGGTACGCTTTTTCTTCCTTCTTTGTTCTCATGAATTCGCAGAGTGTGAGAAATTTTTCTCGTGTACTAATTCATCACTAACTAAACTGGTAGAGTATTAATTCGGGAGAGTTTTTCCGTATTAATAATCGTTCATTCATAATCGTAATTATGTTGTAAAATTATTTCGCTCTGTATAATGGCGGATATTCTCGATGACACTTGAAGGGGTTCGGTTTAAAAAATCTTCAATAAGTTGGCGAAATGCGACGGTAATATTCTCCTGCTGGCCTGGAAACCTCTGAAAAGTGTGGTATCCATTTCACGCTATTACCATGTATTTAACATGAATACATGCACGCTCGTCTGCACCGAAATAACGTCGGGCCACCTGGGCCATGAGATCGAAGCACGAAGACGCCACAGCATAGATTCCTGTCCTATAATATTCAATGCGCTTGAATACTTTACATTTACGTACCTACTCTTGGTATAACGTGATCATTGGCTCGCACGAATACACGAGATTCCCCTCAACAGCTCGCTTATTATAGGGCAATGCCATATATGTGTGTATAAGATACATGCCTCAAAGTCACGAGATAATTCGACTGTTAAAATATCGATGTGGGACACACGGTGTCAGCCTGGGGAATGGAGGTCAAGCTACGCGATCAAAGATTCCCGACCCTCTTACCTCGATCGATCTAATGCCAAAAATTTTATGCAATTCCGTCTCTGTTCCTCCTAAATATATTATAACAATATTTCGAAATAAATTAAAAAAAAAAAAAAAAAAATCAGCAATTCCTCGCCATTTTACGTGGCAATGAAATTCCGGCTTACAGTTAATATTTTCGTCCGTTCCGTTTAAACCTGAATTTTGGGATAAAGCTATTATACAAAGTGTTTTTTTAAACGTACATGCGAACAACATATATACGACGAAGCGCTCCCGGCTTCCAATCAAAGGCTGCTACTCGTCGTGGCGAAATCCCCAGCACAGAAGCAAAACAAGCAGAAAGCAAAGTCGACGAGAGGCAGCTTTGGTCCACCTGCACGGAAAGAAGATGAAGAAAAAAGACCGATTCGACAGTTGAAATTGTTCTATAGCGGTGCACCGCAACGCTCAAGATTTCATGTTTTGCTTGTCTCTCGTTCTGTATTTCGTAATTTCTCGCTCTTTCTCTCTTTTGATGGCCCACGCGTACGTTTATACGTGTATACATCTATAGGCGGGATTCGTGCGCGAAAAAAGCCACGAACATGCAATTACCGAATCGCGAGACGGGCCACTTTTGACTCGCAGGTGCGTCGGACCAAAAGGCAAAAGCTACGAGCTAACCACCACAATTCTTGATCATTGTCCAGTTATTGGCAGTCTTTGCATTATAGGTGTAGGGGGAAATCATGCAAGAACACAAAATATTCAACCGTATTTTCTGCGTTTTTTATCCAAATTAAAGCCACATTGAACTGTTTATTCTGCTAGAGAGCTTTAACTACAAATTTGATAAAAAAGGAAAGATAAAATCGGAATATCTCACACGTAGCCTTTTTTATTCGGTCATACATTTTCGCCATTATCGTTGTCAATATAGTCGATGTTGCTCGTATTTTTAATCTGGTCGATATTTCAAGATTTATTATTTTACTGCAATACGCTAAATTTCACATCGAATCTGATTTTTTGACATAACTATATAGGCTGAACAGCTTCAAGATGCCAATCAATGTACCACGTCTACTTTACTATATACAGATTAGTGGTCAAGGGTTTTTGGCTCGCGAGGATAAAATATCCGGCAACACATCGCAACCAACATTTTTCGTCTGGCGCCTCATAGTTTCTAACGAGCTTTGCTGCAATCATCAGGAAGAATCCTCCCCGTTTCTCCATCAGAGACGTGTAATATTATGGTATATATATACAGTGCTACGACTTGAAAATAAAAAGAATAAAGAAAAGATTGAGAACAATTTTGTAATGATGCTTGTTCACCGACGATAATAATACGCGTCTATATTGGACCCTACACCATAAAAAAAAAAAGGAACGTGCACCGAACAATTATGAAATATAATTAACGAAATAAAGTACTCAAACTAAAATGGAATTATTTGAATCGGACAATTTTTTCCTAAGCTAGCAATTATGAGATTTTCATCGTGGCCTGATATAGATTTTTATGAAATCAATGAAAATTTTGTTTCTTCTATATTAATCGTTCAGAAGAGAATGACAATTATTATAGCCGAAAAACGTGAATGAGCATAGGGAGCAATCGTGTCAAGGCTGCATGTGGTCTGCCCGTCTCTCATTCTGGATCGAGCTCGTTGTATGCGTATGTATATTTTATATAAGGCTTACCGAAATAGAAGCGGGAACATTAGCCAACGCAGGAATACCCTCTGGCTAGAGAGTTCGCAGTTGCAGAAACGAGATATGTATGGAAATCACGATCGAAAGATTATATTCACTTAAGGAAATTTCCTTGGTTACTCGACAAGAATCTAACTCAGTGACATTTTTAATGCAAAAAATCAAGCCGGATTACCGGCTAGATTTGTGTACTACATGACACATATCAATAACGCCAAATTTCCTTACGAAAGTTTTCCTCGCGGAAATCCTGGATGGATTTCCGACTCAGATTAAAGAGAAACTTGAATTGGACTTGGAACCTCGATCGTATAAAGCTCCGTCAGTTTATTTTTTTTTATAGTCGTCCAAAAAATTTGTCCAAATTTTCAAACTAAACAATCGGCAGCTCGCGAGACGTATAATACAAGTATGAAAAATATGAGCTTTGGCAGCATCACTCTGAATGAAATTGACCATTGATTTATCGACTTGTAACCAAAACTAGAATAATGGCCGAAATTTCCATCAACTCTTCTATTACATGTGGTTATAGCGCAGTATATGATACGTGAATAAAAATATTTAATAAAACAATAATCACGATTAGAAAGGAGCTCAATATAATATTAAATTAATTGAAGTGTATATCAAAAAATTCTATCATAATAGGGTACAAAGATATTCGATACCTTCAGAGATCGAAGGCTGAATGCACATTGATTATTTCACTTCGATAATCACGAGCTATGCAGGTGATAATTATTATTATGATTTTTTTTTTTTCAAAAGGAAAAAAGGGTTGCAATATCGTGATGGCATCCAAAATGCACTTTCTGGGAAGGGATGAGGTTTGAGGTTTTGGGGCAATCCATATGCACGAAAGGTGCACACCTGCGGTTAAGGGTATCGAGTGTGATGCCCGGGTTAGGCAGACCAGGTTTGTGGTCCCGGAGGCAAGAACCACCCCCTCCCCCCTTTCCCCGAAGAACAAACGAAGGAATAAGATGCGAAGAAACGAAGAAACGCGGAGGGGATCGCGACGAAGAGAAAAGAAAAATTTCCAAACCCGTTCAACCGGGTGCGAGCTCGTGAGGTTTTTTACGTCTCGAATCTCGGGAGAAATATATAACCAGCGAGTGAAATGAGCGCGCGCATCGGGAGAAACCTAAAGATGGAAGAAAAAAAAAAACGGCACGAGTCTCTTATTCTCTCTTTACCTCTTTTGTCTCTCCTTGCGGTAAAGATACAAAGCAAACACTTCCCCGACTTGTTTCGGCAACGTAATAAATTGACTATTCATCGAAAATGTGTTAAAAAAAAAAAATGTGTGATAAAAAAGGTTCGAGCCATGGCAAAGAATCGATAGATCCGAAAACGCGCTTGGGAAATAGCGTCTTTCGTTCGGTACTGCCTTTTAGTACTCGTGGAGGTACATAATTGTCATTTTAAAAAATTATTTAACACTATTTTATGACAAAATAATTATGAGAGTCACTAGGACGTCGATTTAGGGAACAGCAGTGGAATCGGCACCGCGTCACATTTGCTTAAATCGAGGTTGTGCAGTTGACTCTGCGCAGTTCACCTTCGCAGCCATCAGCTGTGCCACGATAGGCTCAGCGCTTCTCCCACCAATATACGTCGCACCGATCGATTTGCCACAGTGCGGACTGTTGCTTAACTCGACATCACCGTATAATTATTGTCAGAAAATAAATAAAAATTTGAGAAAATTTTTGTTGGGTTAATTCTTCGAGTGTTAGAAACAACGAATGAATATTCCGAATGATTATTCAGTAATGAGCGATGCAAGTTTATATTATATTATGTATACTATACATATATGTGTGTGTGTGAAATAATTATTATGAGGATTATTTAGAAAACCGTGTGTTTATTTTAACGATGCTCATCCTGGCTCGGGAGAGACGAGATTGATGATCGCGGGAACGAAAAAAAAAGCAAATATATACATCTTCGGACTTGACTCTGTGGCCTCTTTATAAGGGTCTCACTGAGATACACTCGAAAATCTGTAGTCCTATTTATTACATTTTTGGGACCAGCAAGCCAGATTATGGCCCATCCAAGACTCGTGATTCACTCATTAGTTGGAGTGTCTCGAGGACAGGGTCAATAATTGAGCCATTATATTGCATTCGTGGGAGAGAAAAAGAGAGAGAGAGAGAGAGAGAGAGAGAGAGAGAAAACATGCAACGAATGATGATTATATAGACAAACGTTGCAAGAAACGAAAAAAAAACAAATTAATTTAGGTCAAGCGATACGATTGTTGGCCCTTTGTGGAGACAATTTAACCAAAAACCGTGTCAAGAATTGTCGGAAAAGGGAACAACAATAGTAGCACTTTGTTATTTGCTTGTTTACGCCTTTTTTCAACGATAACGTTTCAGTTAAATCACAATCCTTGCTCGTGAATGCAAAATTTTTATTAAAATTTACAAATTTCCGTATCTTGGTTGTACCAACCAATATACCGTATGCCCTATCACACCACGATGGCCTGGATAGCGCTAACCTGTACGATTATCCTAACGTTCTCTTACGGGATAGATAGAGACGGATGAGAGAGAAAACTCTACGGCAATTTACTGCGCGCGTAGTATAAGTGAAGATGAGATTACGTTACATGACGTCACGGACACGTCCCACTCGGGTGAATGTAGGTACATACCCATTACCCATACCGCAGAGTCGAAGAACCGGTCTTGCGATATCCGTAGCGTTTATTTTCAAAACCCGCGCGAACCTTCGAATCGAAAAGCTTCGGTAACTCGGCGTATAGTCTCGAAAAGAAAGTCCCTATAAGAAAGAATATTACAATGCCAGCAAACACTTTGTAAAGCTCGATGAGTATGCCATCGACCTGACTGCATTACTGAAAGCCCTTTTAAAAAAAAAAAAAATAGGCTTCCCGCGGCTTCGGATATTGACATTATACAGCAAAAAAAAAAAAAAACGAATTAAGTGGCGCTCGCGATCGAAAAGCTTATAAATTTCCATAGATAAATCTATCAAGCGCCAGTGCATGCGATATATTTAAACCATATATACGCGGGTGAGAAAAAAAGGAATGTATGTGGAACGAGGAATTTTTTCTCGTTGATCCCGAACCGATACTTGGCAGATGGCAATTTGCCAAGGATGCTGCATGAATGTCTCAGCAGCTCGTTTACTCAACTGGAATCTCTTTCGCTTTCTCTCTCTCTCTCTCTCTCTCTCTCTCTCTCTCTCTCTTTCATTCCCTATATTCGAGTTTATCGTGCTTGGGTTATATCCCACTGCACTGTGCTCGTCGGAAATGCATTCACACTAAAATCCCCCACGTTTCCTCTCTCCTTCCGCAGATACATGCAAGCAACAAACCGTGATTTATATTACTTGAGCGATTTTTATTATCCCCCCCCCAAAAAAGAGTCACTTTCAAGTTATGTATACGTAATTGTTGCGATAATTAGTTCAGGCTTGAAAATATTGAATTACCTTTCAAAGCCAGCATCCATGATTATTCTAATAATATTTTTTCAGTCTTGATAATTTTACTTGGAGTTATTTTTTCAATCTCCTTTCTTTTCAAGTATTTCGTGCCTCGTGCCAAACCGTTCAATATGCTTGTTTAAAAAAAAGGAGCAAAATCTTTTTGTATTTTTTTTTTTTGTCAGACATTTTGAGTTCGACATCTTGAACTGTCGTTGTATTTCGCATTCTATCTCCGAAATTTCAATCAAAAAATAATATTCTAGAATAACGAAGCTTCGTGGTATACTTCCTGTGAAAACAAGATTCACGACCCTGGTTTAGTTACGCACATATACATATGAATAAATATAATATACGTGATATTATCAATTAAATTATGAGATCCCAGCATTACGAGAGACACTCCCACTCGTCAATTTCCTTTAAATTAATTCACATCGCGTGTTATACTCGCGTTTTCACTAATGAGAAACTTACGCATCGTGAATGACCAACCCTTCGTGAGTGTGCGTATAATATCTATCTATCTATACACCGAGGTGGTGTTTATCCCACGAGTCCCTAGGAATTCCCACGGGATAATGAGAAAAAAGGACAAAGCTCGCGCAAAAGCATCGAGAGATATACTGGAACTAAAACGCACATATATACTCGAGCAGTTCGTTCATATCGAGAGAGGACGAAAGATCGCGTGAAATTGTTTAAACATATTTTCGTTTTTCTCGCAATTCCTCCGCGGTTACCGGATAACAAAAAAAAAAAAAAAAAAAAAATACAACGTCATGTCGTTGGAGGATTTTTCAAATGTGCTACAAGCTACCGTGGAAGAGCCAAGCGCCTCAATATTCTCAAATCGTAGCATCGATTGGGAGAATGACAATTTAAACGAGACACGTTCGATCGTCGATCTTTCAATTTTCATCATTGGTTTTTTCCTCAATTTCATTGTTTTTATCGTCATACCGATGAAACGACGGATGTACAATTCCGTCAGTTGTTACGCAATGAGCATCACGATCTCGAATTTTGTGATTCTACTCAATGTCCTCGACGACGTGCTTAATCACTTTTTCGCCATTGAATTCAAGCCCGATCTTGATTTCGTTGGAAGAATAAGCCTGCAATCGTCATCGCTGACTCTCGTCATGTTCAGCCTCGACAGATACATCGCTTTCTGTCGCATCGACACGAAGTGGCACATAAGTACCGCAAAATTCGCGACAGCGGTCAAAGGAATTTTAATAATATGGTGCTACGCCACGATCGCGACGGCAATGGAACTAAATCTTTACGAACACTTTCGCACGAGAACAATCGTAAATATATTTTGCTGGTCTACCGCGATGTACATATTCCTACCGACACTCGTTATTCTCGGTCTCGGTTCTCTTATCGTGCTCGAACTTTTGGAATATCGAGAAATCCTGACGATCAAGTGGAGTCCAAGGGATTTGGAGAGTCTTCGATTATTAAGTACGATCAATTATTGTTGTTATCGTTGTCGTTGTTTCCTCTTAAATAACCTCGCGAGATTTCGTAGACTTTGGAAAGTTTTGCGAGGAGGGAATTCCTCGTTTTTAAAAAATTTTCAGGATAATACACATTTTTTTTTATCTGATTTTATAGATTTTATAGAACTAATGTGAAAATTTAGTTGTTTTACGAGCACGCGACGAGTCTTTCAGACTCGATCGAAAATTTAATCAAATTCCGACAAAATAAAAAATCAAAACCACTCATCCAAAATCCAGTTGACAAGTTCCAGTTGCATGTTTTTATTAAATTTTTTCAGCCAGAACACTCGAGATGATTAGTTATATAAGGAATGCGTGTAAGCACGAGAACGCGCTTATATCACCGAGCCTCTCAAATATTAAATTCGTCAATCCTCTTTCAGTAAGCCTCACATTGGGATTTTACATCACAATGGTGCCTCAGAGAGTCGCGACGATATTATACTACAAGGAACCACAGATCTGTTGCACGCCATTGACCATGGACATATGTTATTATCTCGCAAAAATATCCACGATTGTCGATCCGATCATTTGCATCGGTACACTCAAGAATCTTAAAGTTTCGATCATGGTAAGAAAAAAAAAAAAAAAAGAAATAGTTTCTTATCCACAGGTAGTCCTTCAGTTCTGTTTTTAATCCAAAATATTCCCATTTTCATATTTGCATGAAACTGTCAAATTTTTCCATTCACGGAGAAATGGTAATTGCAAAAAAAAAAAATTATAAAATTATTGCTCAGAGACCATTTTCATTATCAATGACGCTTTCTTTTTTCTTAAAATTCGACATTTGTTTTTTTTTTTTTTTTTTTTTTCTGTAAAAGTCTACCAAGAGCTTTATTTTTCGTTTCAGGAAATTGTGCTCTGTCGTCGATGACGTTCAGGATCACGTGTCGCATCGCGTGGATTAAAGCGTCAAAGACGTTGTATATACGGATTCGAGCCGTCAGCGTTTATCTATAAATCTAGTTGGTCAGTGTTGAACAGCAAATGACAGATTCATTTGTTTGGATAGAGAGAAAAATTAGATTTATGAGTTTAGACGGAGGGGTTTGTTGAGCTACTGGTCGCAAGAACAGCAAAAGTCGTTGAACTGCGCGTATGCGCTGAGCGCGCGGGACTTTAAACCTTTGCCATGGAACGACGAGTATGTATATATATACGCTTATAAAATATCATAGGACGGTAACTCTCGACACATGTGTATGTACATAATATATATATATTTATATATTACATACGCAGCCACAAAACAGAATTATCGCGTACGAGCTTCTCCTGTGCATCCCGTGCATATGGTTTACATGCACGAGTGCAGTTCTCGCGAGAGCGATCGAGCGAGCAAACGAAAACACACGCATATATAACGCGATGCTTTGTCGATGCCTGGCCTGATACTTTGAGCACACTTTGCCAGCGAGCTGAAAGAAAATTTTTGTCGTCCCCAGCAAAAGGTTTTTTCATATCGCTCGTATACGTATTTTTTTTTTTTTTTTTCACAAAGTAGAACGATTTTTGATCGAGGGAGCTTTTTGAAGCGATCAAATTCGCGAAGAGTATTTGAAAAAATATCAATTACGAAAAAAGACTTGCCAAATTTCTTCTGGCCTAATACGGCCCTTCTTTTTTTGTTCAAAAATTAAAAAACGTTGCGACCAAAGATCATTCTACTTGATGTGTCGTGTTTCCACATACGCAAATATCAGTAGGCACAAGCTCCCTTCTCGTTTGAGATCATAAATTTAAAATCGTTGCCGGCCTACTTATCTGACTTGCCTTCTGCTGCGTGTAAAATCTTTGGCCATTCCATACCCTTTTTCAACTTTTCACCAACCAGGGCCTGTCGATGGAGAGAGGACCACGCGTCTTCTCAAGTGTGTATAATACGCTTGTGTGTGCGTGTGTGTATGGGGAAAAAAAACAGCTGTGTATACACACTGTCGACTTCCCGTACGGACTTGCGAAAATATTTGAACAAGTGGAAGCGAAGGCAAGCGTTATATATAGACAGGAAAAACTATTAATATATATATATATATATATATATATATATATATTTATGTATATGCGAAAAAATTGGCAATAACGGGTGATCCAACCAATATGCGGTTCATGAAACTCCTAAAATTCATTCGTTCAACCGCGATACATTCAATTTGATGAAAATCAGGTTATTGTTTCGCTACAGTATCTATATGTTTGCAAGAGAATATGGGCGTTCGAAAAATCCGGTGTAAGCTCGGGAGGTTTTTATAATTGGTCTACTATTGGTCCTTTACGAAGAAAGCGTTGTTTTCATGAAGAAAATTTTATCCGATGAAGAGTCTAATGCCCATACAGCATTACACGATATGATCAGTAGAGCAACTAAATTAATCGATATGATTTTTTTACTCGGATTAGACATGGGAGAATTCGCACATTCGAGTCATTTGGCAATCGCTAAAGAGCTCTCTTGATACCAACTATATCGTTTAATTCGTAAAGATATTACAGAGAATGATATTTGGCAGTGTTGAAGATCCTTCCGGTAAGTCCATAGAATACGCAACAGCAAAGAGGGAAAATAGAAAGGTGTCCATCGTTAGAATGCATAGTATGTGATGCATAATTTGTTTAATAGTCGTATAAGTGTTCATTGAGAAAATTGGAAATATTTTCTTTATTTTTAAGAAAACATATTGTTGTATGCCTGATGAAGCATGATTAAGGAATGGAAACTCCAATATAGTAATTATACTATAGAATAATGGATAGGGAGCGTCTCGTGTGCGAATTTAGGTGGTTCATTTATGAAACTTGAATGATCCAATTCGAATAATTTTAATATTTGTTCACAACCCCATCGGGTAATATTAATATTTGACAGAAATTCACCTCTATATATCGTTATTCGAATTGTACTGATTTTATCGTTGGGGAGATTCGGCTACCTCGTGACACTTTTTACATCAGCTGTGTCAATTTGATTTTCCACGAAAAATTTTCGGTAATTTTATCTTCACATTAGGTATAGCTAATAATCTTCTTTTTCTGGATTGTTATTACTAGTGTATTAAAAAATTGCAAAGTTACACCCTGTAGATATTATGGTATACATGTATATATATACATGTATAGCAAAGGAGAAGGGTAGACGGAATGAAAGAGTGGGTGGCCGCGTCTCCCGGCCAAGAAACTCGTTGATTCTAAGTGCATGTAGCAAAGAATATTCACTATACACATAGCGCTATACGTGCATACACATATACGTATCCATATTGCCCACGGGATAGCTGGGGTAAGTATAAAGAGCTGGTGGTCTGTCGTCTAGTAGAAGTCACTTCAATATATATATATATATATATATCTATATGTATACAAATATATGCAACACGGAGTGACTCAACGCGGTCTTCATCGCGACTGGGTAAGTAAAGCGGGCCGGAGGCTGCAAAGATCTCAGCCGCGACTATCCGAGTATGGCCTGAAATATCGTTCGGTCGGTGTTTTGATTGCTGCTTTATAATTTTGTGCTTTTTATTTTACAAACGATTGGAAATAATGCTTAATGCTTTGGCGAGGCCCACGATACGACAGAGTGTCACGACATTCGTCTGTCGTCTTCGTGATGATACTTTTGTGCCCAGGGATACAAGAAAAATCATTAATATAGAGTATCTGCGAAGCGGATAAATTGATATTAATGTATAAGCACGAAGGTTCGTAAAAAGATGACAATAAAGCGATTTGAATTTTTTTGCTTAACAATCACAAGGGTGTAAATCACTTTGTAGTTTTTAATCGAGGAGAATTTACTTTTTTTTTTCTACAGCCTAATATAACGGTACAATTTTTTTTTTTACGTAACCAAATTTTTTCCATTGTAAGAAATTATTTGTATTTTTGACATTTTCGTGACGGCAAAAACTGTGAGAGATAAGTTTTCTCGATTTGGCGACTACCCGATTCACGAAGCTTTGCTGAATTGAAAAATATATATTCATCGCATACAATGTTCGAACGACGTAGAAAAATGTTAATTTTTGTAGCTGGGATAAGAGTTATGTGTGGCATTGTTTGGGAAAGACACTAGAGTTACTTATATTTTACAATAGTACAAGCGTGGGTTTTGTGAGGCCCACGTTCCCCGGTCAACTAATAAGTCTCGAGACCCTCTTGTTCGTGCACACGAAAATTTTTTCAGATCTCGAGTGAGGAATAGTGATCAAAAAATGTTTGAAACATTCACGATTACGAGAGTGTCAAGAGAGTGGGAGGGAGAATTTGAATTTTGTTTATCTCTGCAGGCTCTCGTTATATGCGACTACTACGTATATACACTAGGACCTCGATTTAATGGCCCTCGATTTAATGGACAGTCCCCACCCTGTCGCATTTATCGATCGGTTTTTCGCGTGGTGGGAGATGGTGGGGGACGCTTAAAGTCTCCCCGATCAGGCCCGTAGCACGGAGTGCCGATGCGCAGATACAGCATGGGCGGGCATACGCTACCTCGATTTAACGAGGTGCGATGCGGAGCCGGTCCCGCCACTGGCCGTTAAATCGAGGTCCTAGTGTACATGTTAATTATTGTAATAATGTATTCGAGGAGTTACAGCAGCAGGAAGTAACCGGGATACTCGGACATCCAGTTGAATATAGTTTAATTAGACACGCATGATTATAATTCATGATCTCGAGGATAATGTTGAAATGACCTACGTTATATATTATAATATGATTTATTTCCACATACATATTAAGTAGTGAAATGAAAAAAAAAAAAAAAACGGTATTTTAATTATATATCGTCGTTATTTGTCAAAAAATGACTATCAGTTTTTTGGTCAGATTGATTATCTATACGCTACGAACGAAAAAAATGTGACTGTTAAATTGACAGCAGCGAAGTTATACAATTTTTCTTTTAACAATTGTAAAAATAACGAGAGCTTGTTGTTAACCGTAACAAAAGAATGCGCCATCCATTGCTATATCGATTGCCACTGAAAAATGCTCATTGAATATGCATTTCTTCCGGTGCAATGGGATCAAAGACATTTTTTGCCAAGGATACAAAAGTCTATTAAAAATCCCAATAGTATTGTCATTGCTCGTGCATAGGGCTAAGATTAATGCTAATATTTTATTGTTGTCTAAAATGCCTTTCTTTATTGCATCTCAACTCAAGCAGTGGAAATTCAATTTTGACAACAGTTTTAACGCAAGATAGCTCGCCATTTCAATGTGTTAGAATTTAAAAAAAAATGTACGAGGAACTCTCCACCCTTGAATGAGGGAGTTTCAGCATGACATACGGAGATTGTTGGAGCGATTGCACTATAGTTATGAACGCATGAGGGTCCCACGATACTTACGCGAGAGACTCAGCCCGTTGGCCATCTAGCGGTTCTTATAGGCGAACCATATTTAAATACGATATATCTTTTTTACCACTTAAACGCAAAAGGATACAATTTCCATTGAGATTCGCACTGAATATAATTGACCAACGATCGCTGAAATTTTATCATTTATTTTGATATTGACATTTCCATTCAATCTGTATACGGAAAAAAATTGTCACCGGAGATTGTCTTTGGATTTACATTTATCCAATATCCTTTAATCTTTTCCATTGACTCTTTGAGACTATTGACATATACAACTTTTAAGTAGCCGTCCGTTTCTGTTGCCTGACATTAAGCCCACAATGGCAATTCCGCTAAAGGTGCATGGTCATTGACTTACAGCAGAACTTTGTTATTTTTATGGAACATTTATTTTCACGTTTGATTTGACTTTTTGGTTCTTCTAGCCATAGTCGTAAAATTGTAAATTCGAAACTACAATTCAATAGTTAGACCATTTAATTTTATGTTTTCCTTCTATTCGAAAGGTGCACAAAAATTCAAGAAAATCAATATATTGCTAATTTCCGATAATACGTATACCACACTTGATTCATGCGTGGCCCCCATATCCAGGGATAACTTCATAGTCGATATTCGTGCCATAAATCGATTAACTATTTGAGGGAAATTTTTGAATACGACGTGTCCAACTATACCGGACCGGATATTCTCTTGAAATTTATTTCAGTCCATCAATGTTCCGGTACAGAGATTTCTGTCAAAGATTTTATTCTCGCAGCTCACACCGTGTGCTTCTCGGGGCTGGGCTTTATCGTCCGTAAATAAATTATTCAATTGTTCGCGGGGAAATTTAAAAGTGCAAGGACACTCGGCATTAGTGCGGAACACCAGTGGCAGTGATATATATATATAAAGAGAGAGAGAGAAACTCAGAGGTATGACAAAAACCATTCACCTCTCGATTTACTGTCATTGTTGTCGTCATCGTCGTAGCTGCAATTACGCATGTTTACGCCTCGTTAATTCGAAATTCACTCTCTCCATCGCGCAAACTCACAAAGAAGCCACGATAATGTCAAGGTCAACGATCATTGTCACCCAATGTTAATTACCGAATACGTTTTTTCTCTAACATTTCAAAACTCGTTCGTAAAATATAACCTCGAGAGCGAACAGACTGTCACAGGCTGAAACAGCGTGCTAGTAAATTCCTTTTAACCGTCAACTTTCTCAACCGGTTCGTCAAATAACTGTCTTTCACGTATAAAAACCGGAAGCATACGCGGAATTAAGCGACGAGCATAAAAACCGTTTGAAAATTATATTATTTAACCTTATACGCGTGTGGGATATTTTTTAGGAGGAAAAATATTGAGAATACAAGTACATATTATATATATATCTCTTCAACGTTTACGGTTACTTGCAAAATAAATATAGTGTTATCGGGGCAATTAATCATTCAATTTTTGAATCGATTTCTCGAGATAAATGGCTTTCTCACGACCAGCGTAAATTTTAAGTTTAAAAATGCGAGAAAACATTTACGAAGACGCAATATGCATGTAACACCCATTTTTTAATAAAAACCTTTCACTCTGATACTTTCTAACAGAAAAATGTAAATTTTTCGAGCAATATAGAGATATTCGTAAATATCGAAGAATCTTTTGGATCGGTATTATTCTATATCGAAGATGGGAATATTCTTCGAGTTTTGGTTTCTTCTGAAGAAAAAAAAATGAAAAATAAGAAACAAACATACTATTTTTTCGAAAAAAATGTATAATCAACTTTTCATGACAATTGAAAAATTTCAAATTCAAGGTTAATTGCAAATTAAAAATCGTCGTTATTTTATCTCATCAAAATTATAAAAAAATTTGAGGAATGCCTGAATTTTTGTTCGCCTCATAAAAGTTTCGCAAACACAACGAGTTTTGGGAGTTTATGAACTCTGGGCAAATTTTCTTTCAGCTTAATTTTTTTTTTTTTTCGGTCACTCACCGTTCTTCCCGTTCAAGAGGTGTCTCCGACACCGGAAATTCGAATTATCCTGAGCCTTATGAGCCCGTGGTATAGACCTTCGAGACTTCCGGCTTTGCGATTCTCGTGCACTACACTTGGATCGTTACTGAATCGTTTTAGCGAAATTGCCAAAATTATAACCACCGTTTAAACGGCGATGCAGGTGAAAATGCTCGCACCTGCGAGAAAACCTTTCCTCCCATTATATAAATGTTATATATGTATATATTGTACTTCGAAAATGAATTTTTATCACTCCGATTGAATGTTTCGTCGATGGAATTGTTCGCAAGTTTTTCCATTATCGCTGCAACAAAATTTCACTCAAACTTCACTTTAATTGCGTCTGATATGAGATTGAAACGATAATTAGTGAACGACGAATTCGTTATCGAAACTTTCGAAAATCCATTAGTATCGCGTGATATTCACCGATCGGTTTTACGCCGCGGGAAAATTATGAAAACGTCAATATTGGAAGGAAAAATTTAATTTCACACTCGCACTCGTGTCATCAACTGTCATTCGTCGACCCAACGTGTCAAAAGACAAAACACGATCCCACGGTGAAAGATGAATGAAAGTATTGCAAACAACGTTTAAAACGATTTTTGTTTATGACATTCCAAAATGCTTGTTAAAAGCACGCACGTGTGTGTGTGTGTATGTGTGTGTGTGTGTGTGTGTGTGTGTGTGTGTGTGTGCGCGCGCGTGTGTGTGTGTGTGTGTGAAGAGGCGCGTGGTCCGGGCGGTCTCTCACCCGGTGCGGCATTCACGGCTCGACAGTCGGAGTATACTGCCAAGTATCATACGAGAACCGCGGTACGCGAGCAGCGTACACGCGACTCGTAAACCTCGGAAAGCCGCGAGACCGCGGGCGCAAGATGGCGACGAGGCGCGGACGTTCTTCATTGGACAAAAAGATCGCGCCGCGCAACACACCTGGTGCTCAACCTCGTTATCGTCGTGTCACAATAATCATTTATTATCACAAATCGCGATATAAAATGCTTAAAAAATACAAACCGGAATGAAATGATACATGGAAGACCTTAAGCGCTGGCGCGGATGCTGATAAAAGGGGTAGAAAATAGACAAGTTATGATTACCCCTTTTTTACCTTCACCTATATGAATTTCACCTGGTTCGCTAATTTTCGTTTCAAATTTTTATCTGTGACCTACCGATAACAATTTTTTATCGCGATTTGTCATAAAGATGAGAAACTATGACAATTTTTTGCCTTTTAAATTGCATTTGAACGCAAAAATCAGACGGTTACATGACGAAACAAGTCCCATACGTATAATAATGGCACGCGAGTTCGGTAGTTATCGAAGCATTGAAAGTGGCGGTCCATCGAAATAATTAACAACTGATAAATGATAATGATCGCAGTAGAGGGTCATTAATTTCGATTGAGACATCGACTTGATATCCAAATACAATGCCATATTGTCCAGACTAATGATAAATTTTGCTAACGATGCGATATCACAATGTTCTTTATTTGACAAAATTTAACATGTCGAAAGTGCCGAATGCTTCATTCTTTTCGAAATAGTTGACTATACACACGAAATCTAAATTTCACCCAAAATTATTAAAAACTGTTACACAATTATTTTATGTTTAGTATGGAATGCTGCATATTTAAGGTCTTTAATGAATAGCAGAATTCTTTTCCAAAACTGCAGTAAATTTAACTTTTAAAAACTCTTGCGACAACACTATACCTATGATCACCGATTTTGGAGATCTCAAATGTAGGAGGAAAAATTGAAGTTATTCTCAAAGATCGAACTAATCCATGTGCTGTGTACTACGCCATTAAGGTCATCATATATTCCGAGAACAGATATTACATGTTATGAAATTTTACTGCATTAAAACCCAGAGGAATCTGCGTAACGAATCTTGGGTAATCTTGGGCCGCCGTATAGGCCACTGGTTGACCATAACAACCTATAACCACGAGGCCTCAAACCCAACGATATACAACTCAATTAACGTCGAAATTGGACGGTAATTTCTCTGGAGAGGATTATTTCATTTTTCATTGTGCTTTCGTGATGTAAATGTAATTAAAAATGTGAATGAATGCATGATGATATGTTTCCTATATTCCAAACGCTCAGAAAAATAAGATCAAACTGATACATCAATGCCGTAAAGTCTATGACTATCTATGGAATGACAACGATCGACTAACCCCCACGGTGTTCGACCCTGGAAGGAATGCAGGTAAACATAACTGCAAATTTCCGGTAGTCTCGATCATGGTGGATTCCCTCGATTCTACTCATCTCGTTTACAAGAAAGAGAGAGAAAGAGAGCGAGAGAGAGAGAGAGAGAGAAAGCGACCCATCCACAAGTTTACGTACTACTATCTCGGTAAAACTCATTTCTCGCTAATACCTTATTACGCCACGACCACACGCTCTACCGACTCTCCGTACGACCAACGAGTCCATCTATACGCATCAGCCTTCGGGCGTTGGCTAATATATTTCGTATTTATTCCCCTTCCTCGTCAACTAATCAGATTCTCGCATTTTCTCATTCCCTATCCTTCCTCAAAAACACACTCACATTGTATTATGAGATGAATATGGTAACCAAACGATGCTAAAACTCTGCTGGAGAGAAGTAGTTTGTCACCGCTCCACCAGGTGGCTTCTAGCAAAGTCTCTCTCGCAATAGCAGCATCGCTGCGACTCCTATGACCTATCCCACTTTTCCCACGGTCCGCGTATTCCAGTTACCAACACGATTTTCTCAAATTTTTCCTTTATGCATCGACCCACCAAAACCTTAAAGCACACTACATGCAAAGTCTTCTGATCATTACTTCCTTTTCACTGCACCAGTGTACTAACTGTATCCACTACGCAAGGAAAAAAAAAAGGATCACAAGTCGTAATTTTCATAATTGAATGATATTTCTTTAAGCATCAAAAAGTTCGCAAATCACCTTAGTCTTCCATAAGCATGATGTAGTTCGCTTAAAAAGCTGATAGATGAGTGTATATAAGCGGTTGTCGTTCGCCTCGAATCTCCGGACATTATATATGACTAACCCGCCTAACCCTATTAAATCCCGGCCTTTCCCGACATACGTGAGTACGTCGCGTCGGATCCAGAACCAATTTCCCAAGCGAAAAACCATTTCCTCGAGTGGAGCGAGAGCACTTCACACTTTAATGACACCGAGCATTTGCCTCCCGTTGCAGAGAGATTGAGAGAGATCGTCGATTTGGCGACCGGCCCAACAAAAATCTCGTTACTCCTGAACGTTTCACAATTTATTGAAAAATACGCTGTACACGAAAGAATATTATACAAAAAATAACGTTCGTATAGGATTCATTCTAAGTGTTTGATCGTAGAAATTTTGACACTTTTATGTATCGTATTATAAATTTGTCAGTACGCTACAATCATTATATGGAGTTTTACCCTGTGGGCGGACGGTTTTTTGCTTGTAGCATCACGTTTTGGACCAGATGCTCGAGTATTGCGTTTCATTCACGCGATAAACGAGCCTCTAACACACACATATATATATATATATATATATATATATTACTGTACGATCCAACTAAATAATCGTCTGTCTCTAACCGAATAACCGTGCCTCTTTTTTTTTCTATTTTGCTGATGCTCTCCGGATTGCGGAACAGGCTTGTCCACTGTGGCACTTCATCCGTGGATGAAATTTTTTTTTATCAATTTTTTAAAAAACTCCCAGCTTCAAAGTTAAGCACGCAATATATTCAAATCAATTTGAGAGTTTAAAACGTTTAAATAATTCATAATACTAACAATAACAGCAAGGATCATTCTCAACTAATGACAACAACAATTCACCACTTTCAATAGTCTTTTTTTATTGTTGCATTCTTAGACATTAATCATTGACTTTGATATTGCCATTAAAATTGACAAATTACTATTGCTATTGGAGGAAATTATTTATCAAAAAAGTAACACTGACTATAGGTCGTACAATCGAGATTTTTTTGAACTAATTGTTTGTCATTTTTGTATAAAAATTTCGCACGACAAAAATCGTGTAATCATTCGATCGCATTCAAGTGCATTATACTTCCGTTTTTTTTTTTACCCGACGAGCAGTCGGAAGTACATATTCGCGATGATATTGAAATCGAGGAGCAAAAAATGTATTGTCCTAAGATCCATATAAGAGCTATGTGATGCTGATACTATATACGGATATTCGTGCGAAACTTCAGTGAATGAACACGAGCCAAGAATTTTCATTCAACTTAATTGAGCTTTCTTTCATTCCGAGAGTGTATAGCCAAAGCTACGACGATGGAAATACAGAGAGAGAGAGAGAGAGAGAGAGAGAGAGAGAGAGAGAGAGAGAGAGGGGGGGGGGAAGCTTCATTGCGCGCCCTTTGTTGATCATATCCCCCTCTCTCGATGCATTATTAGTCGCATTCGCACGCTTCAAGAAGAAAGTCACTCGCTATACAACTTGGACGGATGTACTGACCCAGTGACCGATGGGAAAATCTTCAACTATGCACATTTCTACGAGCAACGTACATTTTTTTTTTCATTTTGAATATCTTATATTGCACTGAGTATTTCATTCGTTACCCACGCATTTGTCATTTCAACGAAATTACCAGCATCGACAGGTACTTATACGCTAAACGAAATTATAATAAAGAAAATTTAAACGTTTTAGAGTCAACATATCTATCTTATCATCGAAATTAGTTACGCTTATCGGGAAATGCAAATAAAACTGTGGAATGCATCGTAATTTATAATTCGTGTACATATCAAGTTGATTGGCCCAATAGATCTCGAGTTATCCAGTCAATCAGCAAAAAAAAAAAGGTGTATAGTAAAATTTTGCTCTTCCTCATGTTCGTGAATAAAAATGATCGACATCCGGCGGCAGGATTGTCATCGAATATATACCATGCCCAAGCCCAGGGTTTAGAATAATAAAGGATAGCACGCGACCGGAAATTTTCTGGGTATGGACAATACTGTGCACATTATAAATATATGTTTTTGGTACACTGTCAAGTAACGTTAACGTATGAGTGGATTGAAAGAATGAGCATACATTCGTATACGAAACGTTACGAGACTATATAATGAGAATAGTTCAAAACACGGAAATCGGAAAAAAAATCCACGAATACTTGAACCGAAAAGTTGTTGGTTCAACATATATTTCGCAATGGGAGGTTTCAGCCAAACCCACGTCTACGCACTATATCTAGCAGAGCCTATCGATCATAGACCAAAAGGTTAACGAAATCATGATAAATTCGAAATACAGAAAGAAATTAAAAAAACGTTGAACGTTGGTTTAGCCTCACGAGAATGTAGGTATATTGCACTCATTAGCATCATCGTTATGAGCGCAGACATCGATTATTGACGTTATCAATTGTTTTGATGTTCACCGCAGCTTTATGTTTTTGTCATACATCACACCACAGAGTGACTTTTGGTCGATGACTTGTCACATTAGCATAACTGGTTGCCATATTGAGTCGATCGGATTCTGGTAACGTTCTCCAGGCTGCGGTCACACCCGCCATGATTTAATAACTCTCGCCTGTAGTACGCCTGTATATACTCTGCATGCATCCTATTTACGTAACGAAGGATAGCACTTCGCGGTCACATTGGACACGAGAAATTCCATGGGATCATCATACCGCAACGTTTTTTGTTTTGTTTTGTTTAAAACGCGCTCGATTCTATCACACTCTGTGTGAGACAGACCGGGAACGAAAAAGTACTGCTTTGCTCATTTGTTGAAATTTTTATAGGTAATTACAGGCAACGAAGTCACCATCCGAGTATATATACACTCGGTATATTGTCGTAATTTCAAAAATTTATGAATGCTCAATTACCCTCTACCCCAATTACTGGCATGGTCCTAACGGTGACCGAGGTGTAACCGGCTTCAATCGCCATTAAAGGGCGACTAAACAAGCCTGGGTCTAATGCATATAGGACTATATCAAGTCATCGAACTATAGTAAATATACCGCTTGGTGGAATCGAGCTTGAAGCTGAAAGGGAGGAAATAAGTTTGCATGAAAACTTGAGTGCACATGCTTCATCGTATATTCCTTGAACTCTGTTATTACTATGTACCCTGCCATCGCTAGACCGCATCGCGAGTTTTAATCGTAATACTTAGGATTGATACAAAAATTTAATTGACACGCGAGACATATGCGCGTCTCGTGTATAACACAGAGACTAGATATACTTTGAGTGAGCGAAGAATTTTCGTACGAAGTTTCTCAGCCTCGAGATTGCATTTACCTTAAAAAAAAAAAAAACGTGTGAGTTGGCGTTGGAACTCACGAAATTTGATGTGTAAACATTTGAGCTCGCGTCAGTTTGGTGTGGGAAAATTGAGGTCGTGCATTGGTTAAGGAGGTACGACTAGTTCTTTGGAGTCAAAAAAAAGTCTAAATTCATTTTACCCACAGCTGTTCTGATTTATGTTTATTTGCATTGATTATTCATATTATCGATTATAATGTGAAAAATTTTGTGGTAAATGATTAATTTATTGCGCATGAACTAATAAAAACTGAAAAATTAGATTGTCAACGACTCGATAGTAGTCTCCATCATAATAATAATGACATGTCTACCACAAAAACGGACTAAAAAACATTTTAAAAAATCAGCCGAAAACCTATTAAAATAGACTTGAATTACCTCAGTGGAATTAATACGATCGGCAGAATGATAATTATACATATAATTGATACGTGATAAATAATAAAACTCCATAAATAACATGATGGAATTTGAAGTAAACACTTGGCAACGTCGCATTGGCGATGCTATGAGTTGGTATACGTGACCAACGAAGATGACTCTATCCTCGTTGCTAACATCAAAACAAAGCTAGGTTATGTTTGCCGAAACCCATCAGCTGTTACTCGCGACGTTGCTAAGTCTGTGGGTGCTATTTGATCGTTCTGACCATTTACAACCGGAAATTGAAACTTTTTTATGATGTAGTTCCAGAACTACACGGTGAAGAGTAATTTTTCAATTTTTTACAATATCTATTATATCTAATCTATCAAGTTTCAGTTTTTCAACGGGTGTAGTTGGATACGTGAGCAGCAAAACCGTGATCACAGCACTTCCGGTTAACCGTCTCCATAAGACGACGTGCTTTAGTAACTCAAACTGCTCGACTTTGCAATTTTATTACGAATAAACTAAACGGTCAATATAGCTCAAATTTTGGCAATAGGCGCATAAAGTATTCGGCAAAAACATATAAAAATTTCAAGTCCGTCAGTTGGATTCTTCATACTAGTCGTACCTCCTTAATCTTAGCCCGTACCATCAGCTATCAGCTGTCGAAACACACACATTCACGGGCTCTCACACGGACCACGGTGCGCGCTGTACGCTGCTCACGCCTGCGCGGCGCCGATGTCCTATACATAGAAGTGTTGGTTAGCCCCCACCGTGTGGCGCTCTCACACACACATTCACGCGCTCACATAGACACGGATCTTACGCTGACGGTCGAAGTTTTACATCTGACGCTCGAAGTCCCAGCTAGCCCCTACCGTAGACCGAGCGCTAAGATGTTTACACATCAAAAAAAAAAACTTTGACGTCGCAGACAGACACTCCGTGTTTAATCATCATAAATACATAGCGCAAGTGGGGACCTACGCTGGTGCATATATGATGTACTAAACACCCGAGAGACCACAAATTAAGCTGTCCGAGCGTCTAAGGACGAGAATGCATCGGCGCCCTCCGACATTACGCAGTTCAAGATTTATCCTTGAACTGTGGAAAAGAGCAGCAAAGACATGCAACGTTGAAAGGAGACTATCGCAAAGGGTAAAACCTCTCGAGGGACCCCTGCGAACAGCCGGATGAGCACATTTTGTGCTCCCCCCCCCCCCCCCCTCCTTTTCCCCATACACCAAAGCTTTTGATATTTTCAACGATATAAAGGAAACATCAACACGGTGTATGGGTCGTGCGCGAAAATAACTAGTTTTAACGTTTTGTCGTTTGTTGTCGTTTCCGAAGAGAAATAACAGACGCGCAGACCGAACAGAACAAGCAAAACAATATTCTGTCACGCCAGTTTCGTTTTCTTCATTTTATAATGAAGGTTGTTCGTTCCTATTATTTCTTCGGGTTTTACCGTCATTTTCTCTTTCCATTCGTATTCCATTCGTAGAGCCAGTCCCTGGAGTCCGTGTATAGCTACTGTTCCTATCCCCTAATCACATTTTCACGAGATCGCAGAGAGAAACTGCTGAAAACCAGGTTACCTGACCGATGCAGACGACCCTTTCGCAACGATTCCTCGGTGTCATCACTATAGTTATCTCGAATATCTAGAATAAGGACACACCAAGTCCTTGGAAAAATGATCTTTCGCTGAGCGATTGATGTGTGTCAATCATTACACCCGGGCTCATGTACAGGCATTCATCCGGGTATTGGCCATGTCGAGACAGACTTAAAAATCATGAGATCGGCAAATTCGCACGACCATTTAGATACCGGTTAATTTGATATGTTTTTACCTCTTTCCGAGTGATACACACCTTAAGTATCGAATTCACTTGGCAATCAATTCAATATTTATTATATTTTGCTCACGCAAGATAGGACAAACATCATTAGAGCTTGTGTTCGATTGATGAAGATAACCCGTTACGTTATTAGTCGTAAAAAGAAATGTATAATGTATAGAGACACATTTATTTTGCCTGTTCAGTACCATTAAGGATGTATGAGCACAAGGTGGGGGGAAATGAGCGGAAACGTGGGCGCGGGTGAGCGCGGTGAGCGAGGGGCACGCATGAAACAAGAGAGAGTCGGACCGCTCATAATGCGACACACGCGAAAAATTTCCTTAAAATCGATAATTGTATGTCAAAAGGTTCGTTAACCCCCAATTTTTATGGAACGTATGTAATCGTGATAGTTTTCTGAACATTTAACAGTTTTAATATTGATCGTATCTGATCGTGAAAGATACGAATTTCTGTTTCAAAGTTGCGTCAGCCCAGAATTCGTATATGGCGTGGGATAAATATCTTGATTTCACGAATTAATTACTCGCGTAAAGAGTCGTTGACCCACTTTGAAATTTTGCTGGTTTTATTATATACACTTCTGCTACACCATATAAAAAATTCAGATTTATATATGATCGTGAAGCTAGTGCTCATACATCCTTAACCCTGTCGCTCGATGGAATAACGTCTCTCAAGCCGGTTTTTTTTCGTCATTGGTGGCGGCAAAGTCCATGAGATATCCAACTGATGGACCGACTCATGGTCGACCATCTTCCTTTACGGTCAGTCTCTAGAGCGGGAGAAAAATCCCGGAATATCGAGAACTCAGAGTGCACCAGGGTATGTCGGGTTTGCCTAGTAGCAGGGGCACGCTTGCCCATCGTCGTTTTACATTAGTTATAAAGCAAGTATCTATCTACGAGCGATTTTAATCGATAAGTTAAATATGAGGTTTTAGCAGGGACAATTGTGTCAGTAATTATAATCGGTATCGATCAGAATTTGGCGGTATGGAAAGAGAAAAAAATCATTTCAATGTGTATTGTGTAAGGTGTAGGAGAACATTGGACAGCCCTGGCTGAATAGTGGGTTATATATATATATATATATATATATATAACTCCAAACTTCTTCTTTGTATGCGTGTCGTATAGTAATCTCCCTACCGGTTCTCGGAGAACCTCGAGGTGGGCCCAGCATATTAAACATCGAAATAATATGTGGTTTTTTGGACAGCCTGTACCCAGCACTCGACATATATATGTATATATATAAACACAATTCAAAAGACGGGGACCCTGAGGCCCTCCAACGTTCACGGTCAAGTAGGCGGAGCAAAGATTCGAAAGTTCGAATATGCATGTTACGAAGTACATGTATGCGTATATAGGTTGTGTGTCATGTCGACGACCCCGGGGGAAGAAGAAAATTTCTGAACAGGGTCCAAACTTTAGCCATCTAGCTGTATTTTTTTTTCTCCCAACGACGTAGCATCGTGGACCATTCGAAAATTGTTTTTAAGAACCGAAACTCATTTGCTTTGTACATTCGGAGGTGGTCTCCCATTTTTTTTTTGTTTCTTGAATCTTTTTTTGTTGTTGTCGAGGGAAATTTTTATTGTGTATACCTTTTATTAGATACCATTTGATACTGGATAAATATGCAGTAAGGAAAAATGAGTATATAACGTGTAAATGTAAAGCGCCGACATGGTTTCCAGACATTTTGGAGAAACAAATAATATATATATTTAAATAACGATGCATTTCTGAAACTGGAGATCATGATTTCCATGATTTTTCCTTATACATAATTATAATCCCATCGTGAAAAATATTCGAAAGGGTAAACGACACTGAGACGATCCACTGCGACGAGTAATAATTTGTTTTTGAGGAACACATTATAATTTGAAGAGACCCAACCGACCTAGTCGACATAATATGATGAGGGCGAGAAAGATATACATAGCTATTTCAGCGTTTCCTCAATTTCTCCGAGACGATACTGACATTTTGGAAAAAATAAAAGTTTCGCTGTCCGCTCGATGAAAAAGAAGAAGAGAATGACGCTAAATTCTCTTGCTCGAAATGTGTAAAGGGTACACGGGAAAATGGAGGAGTGGGATTTTTATCTACCGAGCCTTGTATATCATTTCACCTTAAACGTGTGGCAAGGCAGAGTGACGGATGGTACAAGGTACAAAGGGGAAGTTTACCCACCGCTAAGCGGCGTTGCTGTTTATGTCTAAAAACCGGAATCTTTAAGTCTGAAAAATTGAATGTATCTTTGTTTAAAGTAAAAGCTTAAGAAAATGCAAGCGTTGAATCCCTGAACTATAAAATGACATAAATTCAAAACTGTGTCATAAAAACTACACGTCTTTATTGATTTTAAATACAATTTCTCTACTAGTTACTGCCGTAACCTCAAAAATACAACGGGCAGCCGGGTAGTGGGTTCACATCGTTCTTTGTTTGCTATCATGCTGTGTTTGCTATTAAAAAAAAAAAAATAAAGAAAAATGGTTCAATGTAGCGTAGCATTCTGCTTAGCCACGGCTGTTCATCTTTTTCCGAAAGACCCGCCATTCAGAAAGAAATGGGTCATTTTACGTCAACGAAACTGTCCAGAATATGCTCGGCCCATTTTAAAGCGGACGATTTTAAAACGAGAAATATTTGTTCTGGTATAAGTAAATATATGGATTTTTTATTTTCATTATTAACACAGTGAATATATTCTTGCGTTTTTAATTTTGTATTTGCTCTCAACGGTGTACAACAATTTTATTATTTTTATACTTATACAGATAATTTATTGCATGAATGATACATTTCTAGAGATCATTTTAATCATTCCTACTCATATACTCAACTATTGGAAGATTTCTTTAAAATAAATATTGAAGGAGTATACTCCATAAATTTTAACAACAAAGTACGTTTTTTGATGGCAGGACTGAAAACAAAGTCCAATTCAAAACTCCATTAATTTTTTTATTTTGCTAAGGAGTAGATACGAATTTGGAAGAAAAACAGATTGTCCTTCAGCAATGGAAGTGTTCACAGCTAAAAGATATCTCTTAATTTTAACATACCTTTCCCTGTCCCAGAAAGTCGACAGAAATATTTCAAGGTATCATTCGCAGTGTCTTTCGAAGCCTGATCGCTGCGAAAGGTTCCCGGCGCAAACACTTTCACCGCAGAAGGTTGACATTTTTTCAAGACATATATACCACCATGATTGAAAAATTGCTGAATGGAATTTTGGATTGAACCCTTTTTGGCCATTTGAGTAACAAAAAATTGACTTATTCGAAAAAAAAAACCTTAAAACTGATAAAGTGTCAATAACACGAAAACATAACCTCAGATTCACATATAAACTTACCTATCCTGCAAGTCTTTATTTTCCTCAATAATTTCATACACCTTTTTTTTTAAGTCTGCCCGTAACTCACTTACTTTCCATCTTTCGTACTTAATAACACCAATTTTCATTCAAAACCAAGATTTGTTTGATGAGTGATTTGAATTTCGTAACAAAACTAGACACAGACTGCAGCGCAACCATCCGGCCAAAAATTTGGGTAAGCTTCCCCATTCGTGTGATGTTGTGTGATGTATAGTTTTTCAATTTACGGAATGATTTTATAATTCGTCAGTTCATGCGTATATGTAATTACAAAATATTTTAGTACAAAAAAAAATGACAAATATAACGATTTAACGTTTTCCTCAAGATAGCCGGAGGAATAGCGAAAGAACGTTTTAAATTTCACGTATTCATTTTGCAGAATGAACCGACCTAACCGATCGACTGTCGGTTAAGTCGGATACTCTGTTCATTGATTCGAGAGTGTGCGGCGCCCGCCGTGAAGGAATTTTCAATAACACCCGAAGGATAAGAAGTTCTCTTCTTCGAGCTCTTGTGAACCTCTGTGATGTTGGCCGGATAATTATAGACATTTCCAATATTGTACTTTCTCAAATGTTTATTGACTATTGTTTACCGAATTAAAGCCTGCTGTTGATTAAAGAGTCTGTACTTTGCGCCATATGTGATGCAATGAAAAACACTCAATTACTTATGTGATAAGGATCACACATATCTAGGTGAGGATATACATTTGTGAATTTTTTAAACATACAATGATGCAATAATCTAAAATATCGGGGAAGTTATACGTGAAAACGTGTCTGATCTGGCGCAAGCGAATCTGTCAAGTGGCGACAATGATGGCGATAGTCCGCGTTGTCAATAATTATAAATCGGAGGAAGTTCTTTTTTTTCTCCCCCTTCGTTCTGAAAACGTGTTGACACGACGTTGACAGGTAGCAATGGGCATACATTCGCGTCGTCTGCTGTAAATCTCTTCATCGCTTGCAACAATTATCGCGACCATTTTTACAACGCGAAATTACCCAGCCAATCTCGCTTTTGGTAGCAAAAGAGACTGCCCCATATTATCTACATACATATACATACCATTTCTCTTTTTTCTGTAATAAATAAAAATAATAATAAACCCCCTATACACCACAGTGTGTATATACGAGAAAGAAAAAAAAGCGCGATGAGACGAGACACTCGTGTGTTTATAAATTTTGACGAAGGTGGCGGGCGCGTGCAAGAGTGACGCTGTGTGATAGGCGCGCGCGAGAGAGAGAGAGAGCGAGTGAGAGCTGGAAAAAAAAAGAAATCAAGGAAAATTTTTGCGGGGTAGGCGAACGAGGGGCTAGAGCATCAAGATAGATTTTAGAGACTAGGCGTCGACAAGGAGTTCACGGCCACGGGGAAAAAACTTGTGAACAACTGTACTGTTGTGCTTGCATGCGTGTGTGTGTGTGTTTCGTGAGAACATTTTCACCTTCCACCTCTGCGAAGCTCGTGCTGGCGAATGATTTTTTTCTCGTACACAAAGTCATTTCGAAACGCGAGTGCGTCATACGTTTCCCGCCCCTCTTACTCACACACTCTACACTCTCTCTCTCTCACTCTCTCGCTTTCTCTCTGACCCCCCTCTCTCGTTTTTTCTCCGTCGACGAGCAATCGGCGGTTCCGCGAAGACGACGATACACACACGGAACAACATCTCGCGATCTTCGCCGCGCTCGCGGGAATTCTCGCGACATAACGCAAGATCGCGAGGAACACGTAAACGAAGCTAACTTGTTGCAGAGAAAATGTGAAAAAAGTGTGGGTGAAATTTTGAAAAAAAAAAAAAAAAGAAATCTTTAAAAATAAAAAGATCGACCATTCTTCGGCCAAAGAAACACAATTTTTCCGTGTACATCTTGCATTCACGGGCAAAACGTGTGTGGACTCTCGTGTGTGCAATCTTTTCGTTCCTCGTTTGTGCGATCGTGTAAAACAACATTACGGCGTCCTCGTCCACCGGCCGTCCAGCTTTAACGTTTTGTGGATTTTACCTGACGTAAGATGAACATTTTTTAATTTTTTCTCATTGGCCCACGAACTTTTGATAATATTGAGCTCGACCACGGTTCACTAGACACTTCGATTTGAAATTCATTGTTTTTTTTTATCGATTTATATTATTTTCTTTTATCGACGGATTATACACCCCTAGGAACGATATTACCAATGACAAACCGAGCTCCGTGATTTTAAAAAATTCATATCAAAATGTAGAATCAACGAAATGTACAAGATAGTGGTCAGTGTATCGGAAAATTCTTGAAATATCTAAAAATCTGTCGTCATGCTTGGAAGAAAAAAAAAATCTTCCTTTCCGCTTGAATTAAAGAAAGCCCCCTGATCCCCCGATAACGAGACCCACCGACGAATACTCATTGAGCTTACAAGTTTCGCATCGCTTGACAAACTTTCTAATCGCAAATGTTACTGGTTTTGGTCGATTTACAGCGATTGAGAAAATTTTCACTATTTATAAAAACATTTTTTTCGTGCTCTTTTATTGAAAAAGTTCGTTGATATCGATATAGATTGATGAAAAATTAATATTGAAAAAATACCTCTGAAAAAAAAAATTACTTTGAAAAGATTAAAATTGCATGGGGATGGAATGAAAAATACAATCGAAGCTCGCTGACTCGAAACTCAAGGGAAGAGCTAATTTCTTCGAGTAAGAGAGTTTTCGTCTTATCGAGGTTTTCGAACCACGGAAATTCTTGCGAGGGAACAAACTGAATCTCAGAATTATAGAGGTTTTCGAGTTACAGAGGTTCGAGTTAACGAGGTTCCACTGTATAACAGATGTGGGACACGCGTCGCTTCAGTCTAGTCGATGATCATACTTATTTTTTGTAAATTGTTCTAACAGAGTAAGTGTGGGCATTACTGCGGTTTAAAGTGCGGGGCCAGCTTGACGAGCATATTTTAAAAAATCATTCAAAATTACGGACGTTTTATTGTTTTCAAATCAATATTTTACTTATTTTGAACTTAGAAAAAAATTAACAACGTTATCGAATGTCTTTTTCATCAAATGAAAAGCATTTGCAAAAATAATGCAGATGCTGCTATTACCGCGGGGTCTGGAAAGACGAGAAGGTATCACTGCGCACAAAATACCGCGAATTGTCCAATTACTGCGCCCCTAACAGCACGCGTCGTGTATGTAATCTATAATTTTAAAAAATGATAACAATTTAAGCCTGCTAATATGTGATCTTTATTAATTACCTGCGTCACAATTAATATCACGTTCGAAATAATTATTTAATAATAATTATTATTATTCCTATATCTTCTCGAAAAAAGTTTAAGAACAGGAAGTTCAAGGGCTCTGGCTCATGGTCTACTCAAACCCGCTTGTTTTTATTTGATTTCGCTTTACTTTTGTTTCTACTTTTGACATTAGCTATTATCAACGAAGTCAGGCGCCATTATATATACAGAATATTCGGCTGTGATAAATATGTATTAGACCATGAGACACGAGACTGATAAAAACATACGTCTTAATATTTGTATAGGTTAGAATTTGGAAATGTGTCAAGCGCAGTAATCGGTACGCACGCTTCGAAAGGATGGAGTCTAATACCACGGCAATAGTATTAAAACCGCAGGAATGCACGCATCCTTGAAAAATTCGTACCAAATACTGCGGCGGCAAATTAAAAATAAAAATAAATTAAATTTTGATTCTAAAAAATTTTTTAATTAAAAATAACTCTTATTTTAGCGACCGTAACAAAATATAAGAATATTGCAACAATAACAAAGAAAACAAGGACCTTATACTGATATCAATTTTTGACCATTACTAGTCAAAAAATGGTGAAATTTTCACTCGCAAACACCTCTTCATTTTGAAAAATCAACAATAAATTAAATAATCATGATGCGCGTCATTTTGTTGATTCATTGTGTTTTCTAGACATTGAATCAACAGTCTGATTTTTTCAAGCTATAAATATAAGACAAGATTAAATGTTGATAAAATAAAAAAAATCGCAGTTATACCCACGCTTACCCTAGTTAAGTTCAGGCATAGGGATTTACGAAAATTGTAACTTTGAGCTTGTTTTATGCTTTTTACAATAATTTCTCATAATTCAGTTGATTCACAAATGTTTAGCTCTGTGTCGAAATGATTGCTTTATTATTCTTCTAATTTCTCATTTACTTATGTTTCGGCGTGCCAAATGAACATGAAATATTGTACATTATGAATGAAGAATCATTAAAAAATGTAGATGAAAATTTCGACTATCGACTGTCGAATTGCGGTCGAATTGCGGCAGGATTTCTCATTGTACCGCGCGCCTTTGGTCTTGCTTAAGTTCCGATCTGAGGCCATATGAAATTTTTTTTGTCATTAGCACAAGGGCACAGGGAAATTGTGGAAAACCTGGCCAGTACTGGCGGCTAAATTTTAATGAGTTTTGGTTGTATTACCATAATAAATTCCGCAAAAGTGTATTTCGTCGCTCCGTTTGCAATTAAAAATTGTTTTATTCATTTTTCTAGAATTTAATTATATCGACGCTGCACTCCCGATGCCCAATGCTCGGATAATTTTTCATGAAAAGCTCAGATTTGTCGACAATATAAAGTGTTATTCATTCTGAAAAGATGCATTTAAAATTTTGAAAATTATGTTTAAAAACTTAGCCATAGAGTTTGCATTACCGAAGTTACATAACTAATATGCTTACAATCTTTTTTTATATTTTTCTCCTCCCACAATCGTAGAAGCTCACCATCGCGGATGGGCATACGCTATGACGTTGAAATTTGCATCATTGGAACGCAACGAAAATACGTTTTTTAAATAAAATAAAAATAATTTCCAGTACTATCAACGCTTTACTATCATATTTAGGCCCCAGGTGGCGAAAAAAAAAAACCGAAAAAAAGGCTTAAACGATTTTCGACTTTAAAACAATACTGGAAATGGTTTATTATTTTTTTAAACCTGTTTTCGTTGCATTCCAACGATCCAAATTTCAACATCATACGATTCCCCTAAGAACAATTCTTTAAATTATTTTTCTTTAATAAGTGAATAATTGTGACCAATTGTTGTCGGAAAATAAATATTGTTGAGTCTTTTTTAGTAACCATAAATAATTCAGAGTAATTGTTATTTTGCCGGAGAATACTAGAAGTACAAGAAGTATTACGTGCAATACAGTAACAGTTCCTTGGTATTATGCAAAGTCTATTAGCAAAAGATGGTTATAATTATATTGGACCGAGAATAGCAAACTGTCTCTTTCCTCTCTATCGTCAACTAATATTCACAATTGTTATATTAAGTGTTTTCAACTGAGAGAAATAAAAAATAAAAAAATATATGTATAGTTTGCACGAAACAGTTTGGGTGGCAAAAAATGTATAAAATGTACGTGAATACAGCGGCCGCACATACGTAAGAATGCCTTAGGATAAGATAGCAGATAATAGGTAGAGGTTGCGGACAAGTGCTAATGCGCTTTTGCAATTCGAACTTGATCTTCGAGCAGTGTGCATAGAAACAAAGATTGCTATTTTACCAGGCACAATAATACATTATTATTCACAAAAAAGTATCTACAGTGGAATTTCGTTAACTCGAACCTCTGTGACTCGAAAACCTCTACAAGTCTGAGATTTAGTTTGTTCTTTTTCAAGGACTTCCGTAGTTCGAAAACTTCGATAGTCTTATCGAAGTTTTCGAACTACGGAAGCCGCTGTACTCGAACGCAGCTGACTCAAAATTCAAAAAAAATTAGCTCTTCCCTTGAATTTCGAATCAGCGGCGTTCGACTGTAAAATAATTTTTTTTCCATTCAACCCGATGTTACCAACTTTTTCAATTTTTTTCTGTTTTTTTTTTTTTCTCTCTCTCTCTTCTATTTCTCGTATCTAGATCAACTTGCTGAGAGAACAAAAGTGAGAAGAGACGAAAAAAAGCAAAAAAAAATGTTCACCGGTACGGTAAAAGTCGAGATCTTCGAGGCCTCCGGTCTCAGAGCGACCGACAAACAGCGTAAATTCTGGCAGGACGCACCGCCAATTCTCGATCCGTATGTACATCTTCACGTAGATCAGAATCGTCTTGATCGCACTACCATCAAGCAGCGTACCTTCGATCCCGTCTGGAACGAGAGTTTCGTTCACGAAGTTCAGGACGCAACTATGCTGGGACTTACGGTCTTTCACAATGCGGCAATACCGCCCGATGATTTCGTAGCAAACTGTAGTATACCGTTCGAGGAGCTCGTCATCAGAGACGACGAGACTTCGGATTTTTGGGTTCGTATAATATGCGGCTAAAGACTCTTCGTAGATGAACAAAAAAAAAATTATTTCCCAATTTCCTTCGACGAAAACAAGAAGCTTTTTTTTTTCTCTCCCCGACCCTTGCATCGCTGAACAAAAATTGAAATTCACAAAATCAAAAAAATTGATCATGAATAATAATCATAATAATTATTTCAGTAATTTATTTATAAATTGGCTCGAAAATTTTCCTCGGATTTTTTCATATCGGTAATTATTTCAAATTCCGATCGAACGAAACGTTTTTCTTTTTTCTATCTCGATTCTGAGATATTCCAAGCACTATGATGTAACACAAAAGTTTACCTGTTACGGTATCTTGATTTGTGTATTTTACGATAAATAAACTCATATATCTCGGGGGAGGGGGCTCTCGCGAGATAACGCTGTCCTCACCGAGATAGCGAGATTCATCTCGCGGCTTTTAACTCTCGACTCGATCATAACGTACCCCGTACAGGCAAGACGCAGCGTCAAAATTTTGCCCTCTCGAATCGCAAGAAAATAAACCCTTCGCTGCTCGGTCTTCGTTGGAATAAAAAGCAAAAAAAAAAAAAAAAAAAAACGAAAAAAATCATCTTCCTTCTTTATTTTGTTCGTCGCGAAAAAATTCCAAAGATGCTTCATACTCACAGAAATTATGGTTTCGTCAAATGTTTCCAACGACTCGTGGACATTAAGCATGAGTCGTTGATAAAGGCCGCTTCATTGAGATCGCAAAAGGTTATGATTTTTATTCGATCGTGCGAACAAAATATCTCCCCCCTGCGCTTGCATCAAGGCGTTCTGGGAGTAAAAGAAAAAAAAAAAAAAAAAAAACCACAAAAGAGTAAAAAAGAACGCTCTTTGCGAAACTTTGCGCAGGTGAACCTCGAGCCTCATGGTAAGCTCCGGATAAGGATAGATCTACAATGGAGCAATCAAGGTGAGGAATTTTTTCTCTTTTTTTTTTTTTTTTATCGAAACTCGTCATTTCACATACCGATCACACGCGCGTTTCTCGTGAGAAAACGATTTTTCTTTTCACAACTCGATATTCCCATTGAAACAATGAAAAGTCAAGGAAAAGTTTTTTGACCAATTGTGAAAAAAAAAAAAAAAAAAAAAAAAAATCAACAATACTCGCAATTTCTTTTTTAAATAAAACAGGCTCAATCGGTGAGATAGGTCTGTTGCATAATACGATTCATATGACCCATTATCGAATATGTAAACGTAATTTATTGAAGAATAGAAGAAAAATTTTTAATTACCGTTTTCTTTATTTCATTTTATTTTCATTTTATTTTCATTTTATTTCGCAATTTGCTTCTGAGAACTTGACAATGGGACTTGACGAAAAATCGAGCTTGAAACTTTCGACGTAATACGAAGCATATGCTCGCAGCGATTTTAATCCAACGTAAATGAAGAGATCCGTTATTTGTAAAATGAAGAAAAGAAAAAAAAAAAACAAAAAAAAATTCACAGATCAACAGTCGGTCCGAAGCGGTGGCGCGGACGGCGAGGGAATCGTCGCTGGCTCGACGGCGAGCCTCGTATCGTGCAGCAGAAAGCCGCGGGAATTCAAGGAACGCGAGGGCTTCAATCGACGTCGCGGCGCTATGCGTCGACGGGTTCATCAGGTCAATGGTCATAAATTCATGGCTACCTTTCTCAGGCAACCGCATTACTGCTCTCACTGTCGCGAATTCATCTGGTATGTGAGCAAAAAAAAAAAAAAAAATTTAGAAAAAATTAAAAAATTAAAACAAAAGCAAAACGCAACAAACAAAAACAACGAAAAAAAAACAAAAAAAACGAAGCTGATCTTCGTGAAGACTTTTTGTCAAAACTGGCAAAAATGAGCGTGCGTGTGTGTGTGTGTGTGTGTGTGTGCATTCAGGATTGTGGGGAAACGAGAATGACGAATAGTAGCCGAGTTCTTCGTCGTAATTTCGATGGGAAATTTTCTTTCGGGCCGCACCAGTGGGGGGGGGGGGGGGGGGGGGGGGGGCATTTTGGTCGTCGTAACGCTTGGAGTTGCGGTCCGATTGAAAATTCTCCATGATCGATCATTGCACCCCGCTTGATAAATCCGCACTCGTATCACACACGGCTCTCCCCCGTAAATCTCTTGCAATATTTTATTTGAGAACGCGCGAATCGTTGTCTCGCAATGAAAAGATTTTTTTTTTTGTTTTTTTTTTTTCTATTCAATGAGCTTACACCTTGAATAAACGGGCAAAAAAGTGGTCCGCGTATTTTGGGAAATTTTTTTTTTCTCAAGAAATAATCAAAAACCTTTTTTTTTTTTCTTCTTCAAGGGAGTACCCTCGGTAAATCAATTGACAAAAAGAAAATTACGAAAATTTGCAGAGATGTCAAAATCTTGCCAAAAATGACTCAGTTAAATTTTTGTAATCTTTGGTTGACTTTGAAAGAAGATATTAATAATTTCATTTCGAAGCTCTTAACACGGGGTCTTATGGGAATCTATGATTTTGACGCGCATTATCATTTATTAAGTTGGAATTAACAAACGGATTTTGATAAAATTTGAAGGAGATGTAAACAAATATTCCATGAACATTTTTCTCTTTCCAAAACATGTAAAGCTTGCTTGTGTTAGGAGAAATAACTTAAAAAAAAAGACAAGATTTTCGAGCAATTCACAAACGTGGCAACACGACAGCCGTCAATTGCATCATTTTTAAAGTCGTCGTTTAGGTTAGAAATATTTCTTTTCCCGTAAACACTGGGAATCGATTTTCCCACTTCACTTTGTCGCACTCGATTATCATAAATTTTTTTGGAAAATTTTTTTCTTCTCCAATAATACCTGTTTTTGCTTATTTTTCAAATTAATAATACACACAGAAACCGCTCGCTGGCTGCTTCAGTGTCCAATACATAAGTATTATACTTGTACGTGAGCACGTACACTAAAGCAAGGGATGCGATGTTGCCAAATTATATACTACGTTATTCAAGTCGAAGGTTAAAGTTCTCTGACTTACGTCGTACCGAGGGTACTTCCTTAACGAATTCTTTTTTTTTTCTCCCTTTTTGTTGTTGTTTGTAACAATTTATCAGCATTAAATATTCATTATTGGCGTCGGTGTAAAGTCCCTTATGCGGAACGTTCCTCTGCGCCGCTAATCATTTTGGATTGTCGATACGTTATCCGAGACAAAAGTATGCAACAGGGTAGTCCTCGCGCTGCATTAGTGCGAGAAAGTTTCCTGTGTACCGCGTGATAAAATATTGGCGATCGACACTAACGATGGCGGCCCTCGCGTCACTCGAAAATATGGCGCTATTGGAGCGCAGTTTGTGACGGTTGGCATTGAAAACATGGGACGTTTGTACTTGAAACTGCGACCAAATTTACGATTTCGTAAAAGGAGACCCGAATAACCGAAATATAACCGAAGGGGAAGAAGTTCTGAAGTTCGGGCAAATGGTGGTAGTTGGATGTAACTGAAAAAAAAAAAAACGAAACAAAACGCGAGATATTAAGTAGGGCCAGTACACTCTGATCGAAGACTTTGGGTCGCGTCGAGACATTTTGAGCGCTCTTATCCACATTTTCCGTCGATCTATCATTTCACGCACGCGCCGAATAAATTTGTCCGAGATACTTTACCGGCGTTTTTTTTACGGGAAACCGGTGAAATGTCACGTCTCGATCCGTGAACGGACGAGAATGACATTCGAACACGCTACAATAAACTCTACGTGTTAGATTTCACTTTTGGACTGAATTTCGCAGATTCGACCCTTTCGACAGTCTCCATTTCGATATCCGATAATATAAAAATTTGTACTACAGCTCTTTTGTTAATTCGAACAGGTACAGAAATGTCAAAACTAATTTACACGCTGTATCGTGTGTACAAATAATCTCTTTTGCACTTCAATAGCAGTTCGTTAAAAACCCGCTAGGAGTCGCATGCTTAGTGTCGATCGCCAATACGCGGCACTAGTGGCCATACGGAGCGAACTTTTGATTGAGTCTTTACAGAAATGACTGTTGAAATGACACCATAGAATATGCAGCTTACGCGTCGAATTTTCATTAATATTGCATTCTTTTTTTTATCGTCGTTTGTAAACGAAACGGTGAATAATTTTGTTCTTTTTTTTTCCTAATATGTGAATAATAGTCTTCTTCCGTCTACATTTTTTTTTTTTTAATCAAAATCTGGTGACGCATTTAGTTGTAACATTTAAAAAACCGTGCTTGTATCAGGCTAGTCCTACTTATGACTACTTAGGACCTACTTTTAGCCATCCTTGTATGAATTTTAAATCTGTGAGAAAAAATTGCATAATTTTTTTTTTTAAATGCACTTGTGACCATCGACACGATGCATGTGGGGTTTTTATTTGGTTTTTTTTTTTTTTTAATTCAAATTTTCATTCATTACTTCCCTGAATGTGTCTAAAACGGGGTCATAGATGGCCATTGGTTTCTCTCACTCGGTAAAACTGTCGAGAGCTGAGAAAATAATATATATATATATATATATATATATATATAGCAGGTTAAAAATCTCATATAATATCGATATATTTCGATGAGAATCGAGTTGAGGGGAAAATGCATAATTAATTCAGTTATTGTGTCATTTTTCGTCTGCTGTATATAAATATATTTTTTTTTTCCTCCCAATGGACCGTTACAAGGGCTTCATTTATCTGGGAATGCATGCTTTGGGTGGAGCGAAGAGCGAAGTTGACGATAGTGAGGAGACGAAAAAAATAAGAGATACATTGATTGCTGACTCATAAAGATTTCGTTCGTTTTCACAGTCTTACTCACTCGAGATCTCGGGCAACGAATTTACCTGATCATTATAGCACACGAGGATTCGTAAAAAAAAAAAAAAAAAAAAAAAAAAAAAAACATCACATTCAGGCATGAGGCTCTCCTTTATGGAAAGAAACGAAAATGAAACTATTGAGAACTGTCGAAAAACAAAAACTATTGAGAAATTAATTGGAAAAAATATTTAAAAATAAAACACGATAAGCTTTCACGAAAAATTTTAACTAGTATATACAAAAAATTGCTGTTGAAAACTGTTAGTCAAGGATTATAAATGAGAACGAAATAGTTTTGGGGAAAAATATGAGTAAATATATATTGAATATACAATTTCTAATTAAGTGGGAATAAAATACAATTCTAATTGTATATATATATGAGTAAAAACATCAATTATCGGTCAAGTTTGGGCTTCACTATTGGGGATCTTTTTGTAAGTTATACAGCTTGGTGTCTGTGTTGAAAAACACGTGCCATAATTTTTTCAGATTTTTTCCTCCATTTTTTTAGCTACCATTGGCTATCGAATTCTTTCATTTGAAACTTTTTTTTTTCATTCATTTTTGGTGGCTTGAATTTGAAAAAAAAAAACTAATTCTATGTTTTTTTTTGTAAACAAAATTTCAACTTTTCGAAAAAAAAATATAGCCTAATTAATATACGTGTAGAAGACTCTCAAAAGATTATAATCTGAAAAGTCGTTTTTTCGCCATTGCCAACAGTTTAAAAAAAAATTTCCATATTTTTTTAAGAAAGCTGAGAAAATTTTACGTAACATATGTCATTTTTAATTTGGGATCTCTAAAAACACTCCTGGGATTAATAAAAATGTAAAAAAAAAAAATCTAAAACTCATTTATTCTAACAATTTTAATACCAAATATAACTTTTGAGTTTTTGGAAAATATTGAGTATCTGAATTCAAAGACTGAAATTGAACAAAGATTTCGTCTGTACCAAATAATTTGGGAACAGTTATTCTCAAACCTGTGTCGAACTCGGAAACGTTTTCTCTAGCACATGTCATTTCAACTGGAATGATTGTATGCTGTGATGGTAAAATAATAAAAACAATAAGTCAGTATTTACACCAGTACACAACAATTGTCTATGGTTCGTTTCAACAGCCACTCCAAAAAATTAAAAAATATTAAAATTGTCAGAATTATTGAGAATTATGTTTTTTTTTTTTACATTTTTATTAATCCCAGGAGTGTTTATAGAGATCCCAACTGAAAAATGGCATTAATTAAGTAACATTTTCTCAGCTTTCTAAAAAAAATATGGAACATTTTTTTGAACTTTGGGCAATGGCGAAAAAACGACTTTTCGGATTATAATCTTGATTTTGAGAGTCTTCTACGCGTATATTAATTAGTCTATATTTTTTTTCGGCAAATTGAGATTATTTTATAAAAAAATATAGATTTGGTTTTTTTTTTTCTTTTTTCAAATTCAAGCTGCCAAAATTGAGTGAAAAAAATAAAAACGTTTCAAATCAAAGATTTCGATACCCAATGACAGCTAAAAAAAAATGGAGGAAAAAATCTGAAAAAATTATGGCGCGTGTTTTCCAAGACAGACACCAAACTGTGTAACTTGGAGAAAGATTCCCGATAGTGAAGCCCAAACTTGGCCGATAATTGATGTTTTTACTATATTTAAGAATGTAAAAATTTAAAATCGCGCTCTCCCGGTTACTGGCTTATCTGAAACGAAAAATTAAGCGACTTCTCTCGAAAATGTAGCATTCCTATATCGTAGCTTGGCGGTTTAAAAAAAATATATATTTCAAAATTGTAAAAATGGTAGCACTGGTGAAGAAAAGAAAAATTTTGATCCAAATTTATTATGGAACTTCGATGGCGCCATTATCAGACAGCGTTCACAATTATTATTGCGCAAAGAGAATTTTAATGGCAAAATTAGTGAGTTACATCTCTTACCGTCAATAGTTTTTTTTTTTTGTCTTTTTTATGCAAGCGCTCACATTTTTCGATTAACCGATAATCGTAATTTCTGTATCCACCGGAAACTCAAGCATCTCCTCGTACTATAATAGCGTCACATTTAATCTCGAATCTCGTAGAGATCATCGATCAAAGAAGTTTTTCCAATTCTCACGTCTCCTCCGATACTCCTCATCGATTTTTTTTTTTTTAAATCACGGGCAGAGGAATACGTGCAAACGTGTTTTCAAATTGGGAATTCATGGATACGATGTGACGTGTTTTTTTTTTGTCTGTTGTATTTCAGGGGCTTCGGAAAGCAGGGCTATCAGTGTCAAGGTGAGAAAGACACAAGTCACGTTATTAACCAATTATATAATTATGGTTTACACGCTTGCAGAATCCACCGTGTGTTTGCGTGTTTATAGTATATATTATACATTTATATGGGGTATTCCAAGCCAAACCAGCCAGGGGTTAACCTCGCTATTAAAAAATTTTTTTAATTTTTTTTGCTCGATTGTCCCACCTGAGAAAACGTGAAAATAATTTAAAAAATATTTCTTTAACCACTATCCTAGTTAGCTATGGGGGTTGCAACAGCTCGAAATTGAAAGAAATACTCCCCCCCAAATTTAAAAATCTGAAAATAATTTTAAAAATTCATATTTTATGCCAGATTTATGGAAAACAAATTTCATAATGGTATCCTTTAATTTTTTATGGTTTTTCATGGTTTTAAATATTTTTTAAGTCCTATAATAGCCATTGAACCTTCATTACTTTCGGCGTTAGTGAAAAATTATGAAAACGAAAGAAAAAGCTTTCGACAGAAATTCTATTCTTTTATTCATCAATTATAATTGTTTTTAAAAAATTATGAAGAATTTTCACGTTGTGAAATTTTTTTTTTTCAATATCTATAGATCGATTCGATAGATCATGTCCGTGATAATTGTAGAAAACAAACTCAATTGAGTTTACATTCAAATTAGTATTATATAAATGAATGAATGAAAATCAAACGATACCGTCATGAAATTTGTTTTCCATAAATCTGGCATAAAATATGAATTTTCAAACTTATTCTCAGATTTTTAAATTTTGGAGTATTTTTTTTTCAATTTTGAGCTGTTTCAACCCCCATAGATAATAAGCATTGTGGTAAATTTTTTTTTTTTTGTTTTCACCTTCTCTCAGGTGGGACAAGGAAACAAAAAAAAAAATTTTTTAATAGTGAGGGTCAACCCCTGGCTGGTTTGGCTTGAAATATCCCATATGTATATTTATGTTATGCGTTTTGCGTGCGAGAGAACGAGAGCGAGTTCGATCGTTTACTATTTATATTTTCTAATTTTCCGTCTTCTTTTCTTTCTTTCCGTACACGTGTATGCAGGTAGTCACGAGGGCAAATATAAAAGCGAAAGAAAACAAAAATTCAAGTACAGAAAAATCATCTCAATTCGAAGAATCTCGTTCTCCTGGTTCGATTCGCTGTTGGGAACCGACCTTCGTGTTCTTTTTTTTTTTTTTTTTGCCATTTGTTCTGGCAATAGAATTGAACGAACGTTTTTTTGATATTTCCAAATGAGACATGATACGTCATGTCGATCACCATAATTCATTTTTAGAATTATTTGCCACAAAAAAATTCACTGAAAAGTATTTCGAGAGTCCCAATTTTGTTATTAAGTTTTTTTTTTTTTGCCATGAAAAGTAAAGTTTTCGTGATATCGAGGATTTTTTCCCAGCCTGGAATATCGAATCACAAAAATTTGAATAGCTCGCAGATATCGACCCTCGATTGGACCAACTTTATGAAGAGTGTTAAACTTTTTTTGTTTTCTTTTTGCCGATATAAAATCGATACGGTGGCCGAACTCGACGTGCCGTAAAAATATATATTTTTTTCAAATATTATTCATACAAAATATTTTTGAAAAAAAAAAAATCATTAATTTGAGCAAAAAAATTTGAAAACATTATTATTTGTTTCAAATCTTTGTGCTTATTTCGCAAGTTCGAGAACGTCGGAATAAATTTTCCTCGACGAATATCTTGACTCAAGAAGAACAAAAAGCGGAACAAAAAAAAAGCATCTTATCTCTCGTTCGATTGTTGCTCGCACGACTGGAGGTGGAAATTTTTTTTTTTTTTTTTTCGTTTCTCCGCGATTTACGAGTCCCGAGTAAAAATCGCGTGTTACGCATCACTCATAATTATCGTTACTCGCTTGGATTCACATGATCTCGATCGTGTCTCGATCATATGTTTTTTTTTTTATTTATATTTTCTTTAATTTAATGTCGATATCTGTGCAATTATTCGGGCGAGACTAACAAACGCATGTTCATGGGCTTTGGTTTTGCAATTTTTTTTTTCTTTCGTTTTATTAATTTTTTTATTCCTGTTTTTGGTTTTGTTTTGTTTCTTTAAGGCGTTTTAACTGATAGAGGCGGGGGAAACAAAAAGACGGAAAATTCTTCATGTTTCTGTTACAGTATGCACGTGCGTCGTACACAAGAGATGTCACAAATTAGTCGTGACAAGGTGCCCCGGCATGCGGGATGAGGTACGTCACGAGACGACGAAAATCTGTACGATTTTATTTTATTTTATTTTATTTTTTCGTTTCACAATGTTCGTGCGTGAGTCTGTGTGTGTGTGTTTTTCGTTCCTTCGATTCTCTCGTTATTTTTTTTTCTCTTTCGTTTTAATTGTGTTTTTTTTTTTTTTTTTTTCATTTTTTTTCCATTATCGCCCAATTACCAATGTCCCACCTCGAGACAGGAATAATCGCTGTATCGTAGGGATTACACATGGGATACGGATTTTTCACTCTGTTTGCAATTTTGTTCTATTTTCCTTTTTTTTTTTTCTTTTTTTCGTTTGGTTTTTGTTCGTTTGTTTGTTTGTTTTATTGTTCGTGTCTTGGGCCCCGTTCACCTGTAAAAAGGAAACGGGTACTGTGTTGCAGACGAGCGAGGGTACTCCGGGTCAAAGGTTCAACGTAAATCTGCCTCACGTCTTCGAGGTTCACAATTACAAGCTATTCACGTTCTGCGATCACTGTGGCTCGCTTCTCTATGGTCTCATCAAGCAGGGTCTTCAATGCAAAGGTGATTAAAACTCAAATATATAAATGTTAAGGCGGGATCCCGCTTTAAAAGACCCAAAAAGAAAAAGCTTATTTTCGAGGATTTTTTTGGAAGGGAAAAAAACAACTTGGCCCAACGAACTTTGGAGTATATTTTTTTCTCGTGGATTTTGAAGTGTAAAGATAATTTTTTTTTTTAAGTAAATACGATAATAAACTGCAGAGCAATGAGCCCTTTTCGTGAGCGCCTTGCTCACTGTAGTTGCCCAATTGGCGGGAAAGATGCAGTTCGTAATTCTTGTCAGAAACAAAGAAACGAAAAAAAAAATTTCCAATTATCATAGAGGGTAGACGTACCAGTTGTGGCAACTGTACCGTTTGTGGCCACTCCGCATTTCCCTCGAGTTTCTCGAAGTTTCAAGTTCCCGATGAAGTTCACTTCATCGGGCGTAAAATTTTGATATTCGAGATGTTTGCGCACCACTATCGATTCGATTTATTGAATATCTGTTAATTTATTTCAACGAAATGTGTCAACGCTGAGCGGTTGGTTAGTTTTCTTGTCAGAAGTGTTAAGGGATCCCGAGGTGAGAAGACTACGGTTTCTCATTATCCAAAGGATCCAGAGACATTTCGCCCCATAAAAAATTTATATTTTATCAGTTAAGGTGGCGCATCAGTGACGAAACTAGTCAAAAATCGTGACGTGAAAAAAAAAATCATAAAACCTATCATAATATTTTCTAAATACTCTGTCTAAATAAAATTTATGAATTTCGATGACGTTTCCCGTGATATTTTATTCATAATTTATTATAAATAATATTATAAATAAAGTCTCAACTGACAAAAGTATTTAACGCCGTCAGAGCGATCAAGTAAAAAATGATAGCTGATATTCATATGTTTCCTCGCGTGCAGAATGACAGACATATATATTGTATCCGAGATTTGCACACACGATGACTTTCGCGATTAAATTTCTCGGGAAAATCCCTGGCAAGACACAATTTTTTAAATACCATTGGAAAGTTCACGATTTCATCTTTCAATGCTCAAAATTTGAATAAGAACTCTCGTCTTTATCAAAAGGTATCATGTCACTTCCGGTGAAAATGCGAATCAACTGCCATAAGACCCATGCTAAAATAGGTAATTTTTAATTACTCGTTCGCAATAATTTGCCTGGCAACATACCCTGAAATTTTGAGAGAGCGTTCATTGCATCTTAGATAACACTCTCCCGAAGTTTCATTCGTATCGCCGGTTTTTTAATTCACTGATGAGCCACCTTCTCATTTTGCGGGTTGGAATCACAAAAAAAACTGACATATCAGCTAAAATACCTGAAAAATATGCGGTGGCGAAAAGTGGTGCATTCAAAACGCGATTGTTCTATTTGTGGCCATACGGCGACAAATGTAAAATACTTGACAGTTATGCGGTGGCCAAAAGTGAGATATTCAAAATGATATTGTTCCATTTGTGGCCAGCTTATGGCACAAATAGAGCACGCTTATACCATTTCGGTAATATGTTTATTGCGGAAATAAATAACTATTTTTTAACTCGAATCTGCCGATACTAATTGTCCAAAACTCCACCTTTCGTTTGTAGTGCATTCGTATCTCAATTCAAAGCTCGATGGCCACAATTGGTACTTCGGATGGCCAAAAGTAGTACAAATGTGGCCACAAATGGTTGAAAATGACAGCTACGAGATAAATTCATATTTCCTTATTCGTCATGATCAGAAAAGGTTTTAAATGATAAAAATTCGATTCTGTGTACCTTGTAGATTATATCGATCACTTTTTCAGTCCTGAATTTCCAATAATGTGAACTCTGTTCGTAAATGAATTTTCGAAAATGCTTTAATGTGGCCACAACCGGTACGTCTACCCTATATTTTTCTCCTGGGTGAACTGAGAAAAAGTTGAAATAATCATGAAATCATAACGTTTTTCAGGTTTGAAAGATAAAAATGTGGATTAAAAAAAAATCACTAACGTGCCGCAAAAGTTATTAAAAAATACGTTTTTTTAACAATTTTGTCAGTTCACTCAGAAGAGAATTCAATACCGAAGAGAACAAACTTTGGTTCGAGTTGATAGGTCTTTTAGTTTTTTTTTTTTTGCTATCACGTCCGCCAATTCAGAAGAATCGAAAAAATGAAAACTCGAGAAAACGCGCTTTAAAGTTTTCGATAGCGCGCACACCTGCTCGGCGCCCCTCAGCGTTCGGCTTCGTATCTCCGAAAATACTTCGAATTGGCATCTGTAACTTTGTTAATATATTCTTGGATAGTTTATCTATCGATTTAGGCAAAAAAAAAAAGAATTTTTGGACCTTCTAAAGCCGGATCCCGCCTTAATTAATCTTGTCCTTCTCATTCCAATGGGGAAAAAAAAATATCACGAATTCCAAGGCAGTGATGAGTTAGTCGTCGAGAGTGTGTGTGTGTGTGTATAATTTTGTCTTCTCATAGAAAATATTTCTCTTTTTTCATGGCAAAAAAAAACCTATGGGATTCATCCTTGTTTTTTTTTTGTATTATTTCGTAAACCTTCAAAAAACGAATTTTTTTTTCTATATGTTATTTATGATTGCTTTGCAATTCAGGTGAATTATTATGAAAAAATTTCGTTCAACTTTTCTTCGGAAAAATATTTGATGAAGAATGATTGAAAATTATATTCCGAGTGCCAAGTTTGCCACTTAAAATCTTTCATTTTTTTAGAGATTAGGCTTTCGTCGAAAAGAGCTTTAATGAAAAAAAAAAGTAATCGTTCTTTACAATTTTTAAATTATAAATACCGACAATTAATTTTTTATTTTTGTAAAATCCTACTTGAACTTGCCGGAATGTCGTCATACGCGAGGTCCTAAAATTCGATACGATTGTCTTACTCGGATACTGCTTGTATCCCAATAAACTTGTAGAATTTTTTGAGAAATTCTAAAAAATTATGAGATTCATCTTTGTTTTTTTGTATTATTTCGTAAACCTTCAAAAAACGAATTTTTTTTTCTATATGTTATTTATGATTGCTTTGCAATTCAGGTGAATTATTATGAAAAAATTTCGTTCAACTTTTCTTCGGAAAAATATTTGATGAAGAATGATTGAAAATTATATTCCGAGTGCCAAGTTTGCCACTTAAAATCTTTCATTTTTTTAGAGATTAGGCTTTCGTCGAAAAGAGCTTTAATAAAAAAAAAAGTAATTGTTCTTTACAATTTTTAAATTGTAAAAACCGACAATTAATTTTTTCTTTTTGTAAAATCCTACTTGGACTTGCCGACGTATCGTCATGCGCGAGGTCCTAAAACTCGATACGATTGTCTTACTCGGATACTGCTCGAATCCCAATGAATTTGGAGAATTTTTCAAAAAATTTTTAAAATAAAATGACCTATGTATCGTCTCGTGTAGTTTTTGCAAGAAATTACAAACGAAAGCAACGTTTGTATACAAAATTATTTGCAAAAAAATATATACATATATATAAAAATTATTTTTAATGCTTTTTTTTTTTTTTCGTTTTTTCATCGACAGTGTGCAATCTCAACGTGCACAAGAGATGTCAGAAAAACGTGGCAAACAATTGTGGCATCGACACAAAAGCCATGGCGCAGATTCTCAGTACGCTGAAATTTTCGCCCGATCAGCAAACGAAGACGCCGCGTCTGAGTTATCGTACACAGGGCGAGAAATCCGGAGTTTCACAGCAGGCGAGCACGTCGAAGGATGCACCGTCGACGGAAGCCTCGTCGCGCACGATTGGCCAATGGTCGAAGGATTCAAACTCATCGAGCGCGAGCGCCCAAGAAACATCAAATCGAATAACGAGAAGAACGGGCAACGATGAGCCAAAGGAGAGAGTCAATTTGACGGATTTTAATTTCATCAAGGTATTGGGAAAGGGAAGTTTCGGCAAGGTAATGCTGGCCGAGCGCAGGGGACATCCAAATGAGGTTTACGCGGTCAAAGTATTGAAGAAAGACGTTATAATACAGGACGACGATGTCGATTGTACAATGACGGAAAAACGAATACTCGCTCTCGCGGCGAATCATCCGTTTTTAACCGCTATACACAGTTGCTTTCAGACAGAAGAGAGGCTCTTCTTCGTTATGGAATACGTTAATGGAGGTAATTGTCTGATTACAGAAGTAAACAAAAAAAAAACAAAAAAAAAATCACGGTAGCTCGTTGACAATTACATTATTATTGTTAGTTCAAGCATATAATTTTATAAATTTATCCCACAAAAATATCCTGGCCGAAAAATATCCCGGAAAAAATATCATAGGCAAAAATATTCCCTCCACAAAAATATCTCGACCGAAAAATATCTAATATACATAAATAATTGGAATAAACCAAAATACACATCAATAATCAACGCATTTCACTTTATTGACAAAAATATTCGTTTTATCAACCAAAAAAATCGCTTTATTAACCAAAAAGATTCGCTTTATCGAGATTCGGTTTGGGTTTGGGTATATTTTTTTTTGAAGGTATTTTTTTGTTAAAGGGATATTTTTGAAAGAGGATTTTTTTTTTGGATATTTTTGTTTTGGATCAAAAGTCGGGCAACCCTTTATATTCTATTTACATTTTAATTCTGGCTCGGCGAAATTTCACGACTTTGATCTTTCTTTGTTTTGGATTTTCGATATTTTTATATTCGGAATTCCGGCTACTCTGATTTTCGGTTTTTCTACATTTTTTTTTTTTTACCTCCACCCCGAGGTCACAATTGTCGTTTATTTTTTTCCTTCCTTCCTTCCAGGCGATCTGATGTTTCAAATACAGAAAGCACGAAAATTCGACGAGGCACGAGCGCGTTTCTACGCGGCCGAGGTAACCCTGGCTCTTCAATTTCTTCACAAGCACGGTGTTATTTATCGCGATCTCAAGCTCGACAATATACTCCTCGATCGCGAGGGTCACTGTAAACTCGCGGATTTCGGTATGTGCAAAGAGGGCATTGCCGAGGGTCGAACGACATCGACATTCTGCGGTACGCCGGATTACATAGCCCCGGAGATACTTCAGGAGCTCGAGTACGGTGCGAGCGTCGATTGGTGGGCCCTCGGTGTTTTGATGTACGAAATGATGGCTGGACAGCCGCCGTTCGAGGCCGACAACGAGGACGATCTCTTCGAGTCGATACTTCACGACGACGTTGTTTATCCGGTCTGGCTCGTGCCCGAGGCCGTCTCAATACTTCGCGGCTTTATGACGAAAAATCCGGCCCGACGTCTCGGCTGCGTCGCTGAGAACGGCGGCGAGGAAGCCATAAAGGCGCATCCGTTCTTCCAAGTCATGGATTGGCGAGCTCTCGAGGCGCGAAAACTCAAACCACCGTTCAGGCCAAGAATCGTTAGTATACGTCGGAAATTTTTCTGCCTTCTCATTTTCACGCGCGCGAAGAGAAATTTCAGTGGGGAAAAAAACAGAAAAGGGAAGAAAAAAAAACTAAATATAGGGTAAACGTACCAGTTGTGGCCGCTCTGAGCATTTTCGAACATTAATGCAAATTTGGAATTGAAAAAAGTGATCGTTGCAACCTAAAAGATACAGAGAATCGAATTGTTATCATTTAAAACCTTTTCTGATGATGATAAATGAGAAAATTGAAAATTATCTTGTAGCTGTCATTTTCACCATTTTTGGCCACAATTGGGAGGATAAATGAAATTTTTTTTATTTCAAAATCTGGTAGTTTAGGAAAAAATATTTAGTACGTATTTTTTATTTTTTTACTTGAATCAAAATTGCCGTTGATATATCAAATTGAAAAATATAACATTGTGACGTCACACATGTTACGCTATATCTATATATATCAAAATCCGTGAAATTAAATTGCCTATAACTGGGGCATCTGTCATTTTTAACGAAAAATAAAAAATACGTCCTCATTATTTTTACTTACTCTGCATTATGCGCCACAATGATTGAAAAAAAAAATTTCATTCATACTCCTAATTGTAATTACTTTTGGCCATCCGAAGTACCAGTTGTGGCCACCGAGCTTTGAATTGGGATTGGCCATAAAGCTGGCCACAAGTAGAACAATCGCATTTTGAATGTACCACTTTTGGCCACCGCGTATTTTTCAGGAATTTTAGCTGAGATATCAGTTTTTTTTTTTTTTTTTTCCTAATTATAACCCGAAAAATGAGCTTCAACTGATAAAATATACATTTTTGATGGGGCGGAATGACTTTAGATATGAAAAACCGTACAATAAAACTACACAAATCGCTCAGCGTTGACACATTTCTTCATATTTCGTTGATATAAATTAGTAGATATTCAATAAAGCAATCGATAGTGGCCCGGAAAAACATCTTGGATATCGAAATATTACTCTCGATGAAGTGAACATAGCCTTGTAACTTTAAGAAATTCGAGAAAAATGCATAGTGGCCACAACTGTTACGTCTAGCCTATCGGATATTCGACCGAGGACGAGAAAGACGATTTTCGGCTTTTTTACGACGTTTTTCACGCCTTTCCAGAATTCACTTCGTTTTTTTTTCCACAATCCACAATTGGATTTAAAATCATGATTTAGTGGACTCCGAAAATTAAAATAGAAAAAAAATGGATTTGCTTTCGTTCGAGCCGAAGCGAAAATATGATAAAATTTTTACGTTACTTCCCTTTTTTTTCCATTCAGTTGCAATTAATTTGTGACAAAGATGTTTCTCCGAAAATCAAAGCTTGCACTTTCGTGATAAAATTAATATTATCGTTCCGGCAGTGAGGAATCATAAATGTGATTTAGAAGAAAAAAAAAAACGAAATTGTGCCAAAAATATTTTTCGCACCCGTCTTGGTCTATTGCTAAAATAGCAAAAATGAGAAGAAACGAGAATTTTTTATTTTCTCACAATTTAAAATACAATTTTTGCTTGCCGCGATATCGTCGATCGTAAAAGACCAATTTATACGGCGACGAATAAGGTCGTAAGTGCCATTATACGACTTTTTCCCATTGCTAAAATCAGAAGTTCGTATTTTTTTTTTTTTCTGTATTTACCCGAATCACGTAAAAATATGTTCGAAAACGTTAAAATTAAAATTTGGCCACCGTCGTGAGCGACATTATACGACTTTCTGGCATTAGTAAAATTAAAAATGTAGAAACGTTTGGAAAAACCTCAAAATGAGTCATTGGCAGATACGACCTTATGGTTTTAATTCGAGATAAGAAAAAAATCACAATAACTAATTTAATTAGGTCGTATATGCAACATGACCATTTTTTATTATCGTTGTTGTTTTGGTTTGAAAATTTTCAGCAGCACAACGCGAGCTTCCCAAAATAATGAATACAAAAAATCTTTTATACGAATCGTAAAATGGTTCATTTTTTTCTCAAGAACCATCAAATATGTATTTAAACTATAAAGATATCAAAAAATGAAATTTCTTATCAGCAACCTATGATGATATATGGACGATTTTTACCAGGGAAAACGAGAATTGAAAAAAAAAAAAACTTAAAAACCAGAAGGTCGAAAATACCTGAAAATTGAAAAAAAAAAAAAACCTTAAAACCAGAAGGTCGTAAACACCTGAAAATTAAAAAAAAAAAAAAAAAAAAAAACTTAAGACCAGAAGGTCGTAAACGCCTGAAAATCTTAAAAAAAAAAAGGAAACTTAAAACCAGAAGGTCGTGTGCCCCGTAAATTCTATAAAAAAAAATGTTAATGTCAACGTGAAATTTCTCTCACATAAATTTATTTTTCTCTCGCACAATAACAAGCGCGTAGGAATTCTTTCATCGATACTAAAACGAAAACAAAACAAAAAAAAAAAAACAAAATGTTTTCTTTTGCTTTCATCTTTTTCTCGCAATTATTCGCAGAACAACGAGAAGGACACGACGAATTTCGATGCGGAATTTACGCGCGAAGAGCCCGTACTTACGCCCGTCGAGCAGGGCATCGTAGAGGCACTTAATCAGGACGAGTTCGAGGGTTTCTCATTCGTCAACAATGACTTCAAACCGACGAAGCTCGCGAATCATTAATTCGCCGTTACGCACGAGAGAGAAATTCGCCCCGCGGCGAGGGAAGCCGGAGGGAAATCACGACGATGTCGAATCTGCCAACTTTGACGTCGGGTTCGTTGTGTTTTCTTTTTTTTTTTTTTTTTTTTTTTTTTTTTTCCCTCTTGCTGATCAAAAAGCGAAAAAAAAAAGCAAAGTTACACAGCCAAAGGGAATTTGGAAGGAAAACGAAGAGAAAAAAAAAAAATCGCAAGGAGTTTGCGGTTTACGAGAGACTCATCGCTGAGCATTTTTTTTTTTCGACGTTTCAATCGTCAAACGATCTTGAGAAGAGGAAGAAGAAAAATAATCCGGACGTGATTATGCTCGCGTTCCAGGGTTTTCGTGTGCGCGGGCTTACTGAATTCGTCGTCGATTGGTCAAAAGATCGCGTGCCAGAATATTTTTTCTCTCTACCACACTTATGAGAGAATTAATTAGTCTCGGCAAGGATGCGCGCAGGCAAAAATGGGAAATTTACAGAATTTCGTGAAATTCCCTCACAATATTGAATTTTTTTTTTTTGTTTTTTTTTTTTTTTTTGTTTATCCGTATGAATTATCTTTTTTTTTTTTTTTTTTTCGATTCTCTCGAACTCGCCGATGATTCTCGGGCTATTTTCGAAAATGTGCATGTGTGCCTCGAAACAGGGACGAGGCACACGCTCGGCCGATGACAAAATCGCACGAAACTCATCGACGAGAGTCGCGGTGCGATTGAAATTTCGCTATTCCTCATTTGGATCGGTCGTATCTGCGCGAAAAAAAAAAAAAAAAAAAAAAAACTACGACAGACGGAATTCATTGTCGAGGCTCAGAGCCTCGAACCTTTTTTTTTTTTTTTCTTCTTTTTTTTTTGTCGCACTACTTTGCATCGCGAAATTTAACGCGATTCGTGACATTAAACGCCCCCCGATATGTCACGAAATTTATCGCAAAGTCTAAAAATTGTTCCGACTAGACTTTGTCGATTTTACTTCGTGACGATCCGGCTAGTGGGACTCCCGTTAGTTGCGATGTGCGGAAAGGCATAAAAAAAAAAAGAAGAAAAAAAAAATCATGCGGTAACGTCAAAGTAATCCCGCCCCCTCGATTTCCAAATTTCGGAGTCTCTCAAAGTCTTATTCGCAATGGAAAAAATTTACCTTTGTTTGTTTTTTTTTTTCTCTACAAATTTTCATTGAATCTTTATTTAATTTCGCGCTTTTGCGCAAAAAAAAAAATCGCATAAAACGATAAATCGTATAAAACGCGAAAGAGGCAGAATCGAGTGACGGAGGGTTGAGAGAAAACTAGGCGAGTTTTGGGCCGCTGGTCGCCTGACTCGGAATATCTAAATATATATATATATATATATAACTTATTTTAGGATACGCCTAAAGTAGGGGCAGAGCAAGGATGAAATTAACAAACAAAAAAATTGGCTTGAGGTTTTTTGTTTTTTTTTTTTTTACCCCCAAGTTTTTGTGAATATAACGAGAGAGAGAGAGAGAGAGAGAGAGAGAGACGAGTCGCGAACGGCAAATCTCGACGTATCGTCGATTTTTCGATCGCGACTCGCTTGGATCGGCGGATTAGAAGAAAAAAAAAAAAAAATCTCGCCTCATTCAAGGATTTTCAAAGAATTTTAGTCGCACTGTGTTAAAGATAATTTCCTCGTACGGTGTTGTCTCTAGTTAGGTATGTCTTTGATTGCTTGACTCGCGTAAAACACACACACACACAGACACACACACTCGTAATGTTAAAATCGAATGGAACAAAAAAGCAAAAAAAAAAATTAATTAATGCACATTTGAGCCTCGAAGGCGATGGATTTGCGCAATTTTCTCCCAGGTGAGAATACGAAACTCGATCGAACGCTCTGGGGGGAAGATTAAAAAAAAAAGAGAGGGAAAATTTAAGTATACCGCGTTATGAGGACGAGCGTGCGAGTACTATGTGCCATGCTATGATTCGTCGTACTTAATCGTCATTAATATCTATATATATACGTAAAATAATTATTTAACGATGTAAATTAATTTTAAGTTGACGGCTGAAACTTAAGATGCAAAAAATCATGCGAATTTTAGGGGAAAAAAAAATGTTTACGGACTCTCTCGGTGTTGTAATATTTAATAATAATTCGCGAGGAACAAAGAGCGAGAGTGGGAGATAAACAAAGAAAAAAATAGAGAGAGAGAGAGAGATTGCGATTTTTCGTATTTTTTATCTCGAAAAAGAGAACGAAAAAATCCAAAGTACAACACGATTAATTAGACCAGCGCTATGTCGCGTTTATTTATTTATTTTTTTTTTTCTATATTATTTTTCTCGTTTTTTTTTTTTTCCTTTTTTTTTAATAATCGGAAAATGACTATCGGATCGGTCATCGGAAATATCTTTGCTCTCTGCCGGAAGTCATACGGGAGCGTGGATACCGGTATTAGGATTAAGTGTAGCCAGTCATTGCCGACGAGGGACGTAAAAAAATTTTTTAAAGTCCGTATTAACAATATCGCGCGATGGTATTTATATTTTTTTTTTTCTTTTTTTTTTTTCGTTCCAGTGAATTTGCCATCAGTTTCGTCAATTTTTTTCGTCGTTGTGTCATTTGGCCACAAAAACAAGCCCCATGTTTGCGGCCGAATGAGCACACGGCCGTTAAAATCACGTACCGAGATTGATTGAGCCGAGAATCGAGATTCGCGGATTTTTTGTTTGTTTGTTTATCGTCGTTTTATCGCTGATTATTATTATTAACGTTGGAACATGAGTATATATGTATAAAAATTAGTGATATTTGAGGCTAAATAACGGGGAAAAGAAGAGAATTTTTAGCGAATAGAGAGACGCGTGGATCGTCGATAGGCGTGAAAAAAAAATTATTTCGAGTTTTTTCGCGTGTCACGGGGGGCCCTTTTTTGAGCTCTTGGCTCGTGACACGCGCTCAACTCGAATTACATGCATGCGGGAGCCAGAAAAAAAATATACATATAACTATTTTTCTCGATCTTGAGAAATTATTATTACGATTAGGTGTCTCTCGTTGTTCGCGTGTGTCTCTAAGATTTGAGACCCCTCCCTCAGTAGTCGCACTAGTTTTTTTTTTTTTTTTTTTTTTTTTTCTTCCGAATCTCCGGTATGTTCCTCGCATTATTTATCGAGGCAAGTGTAATCTGAAACGACTCTCGTTACTTTTAGGGGAAAAAAAAGTACGAATTGTTTATTTTATTTGATTTTTTTTTTAATTTGTCATCGATATTTTATACAAGTGACCTACAAGTCAAGAGTTTCCTTTCATTGCTCTTGAATTCACGCTGATCGCTCACTCTTTCCATCAATTTTTTCAAGCTCAAGATTTTTTTTTTTTTTTCTTAAATGCTCCAACCGGTTGCACGAAAATGTTTGAAAGCTGTAATCGTAAATAGAAGGAAGAAAAAAAAACTACCGGGAATCAAAATTTTTAACAATGAAGAAAAGTATGCCATTAATTTCTTCATTGCTCCAATTTTCATGGTACTTTTTCGATGAATTTTTCATAACGAAACCCTTTTTTTTTTTTTTTTCAATCTTCGATTAAACTTTTCAATATTCCACCATGGAGGTCTTGAAAAAAAAAAAAAAAAAAAAAAAAAATCTCAAATTTATGAGCCAATTGAACAAATCGAGTGAGTCACTTCAAGATGTTCATGATTATTTTTCTTTTGAATTGCATAAAAAAAAAAAAACCTCAAAAAAAACAAAAAATCAGATCAAATGTACCGAAAAAAATGATTCTTCTCCGTTCCTCGTTACAATCTGAATCCTGATGAATTTTTTTAAGTGGAAAAATCACTTGCAAAAAAAAAGCCACCGAATCCTCGGAGTCTGCACGCGTGTCACGTGTATCGTAGGTCAATGTTATAAATTTAATGATTCACAAATTATTGAAAAAAAAAAAAAAAAGCAAACATATACAAATTCTTTTCATGACGTAACGAGAGTTGCTCATTTCCCAGTTTTATAACGAGCGCGGGGGAAAAAAAAAAAAAAAAAACGTTCTGCGATGCGATTGAGCTGAATCTTCGGAAGAAAAAAAAAAAGTCTTCCCCTTTCGCTCTTTTCCAGCGGTAATCTCACTGGGACTTTCTCCGTCGTTCGATCGAGGTCGTTTTAAGGGGACGCAAAAAAAAATTCCGTTTATTATGAACATATATATATATATATATATATATATATATATATGTGTGTGTATATCTTCGCGGATGAAAACTTTGCGATGGTCCAGTAGTCGCTGGCGACGGTCCACGTTACAAGCGCAAAGATTTTAGTCGATGAAATTCGCCATCTCGAGAAACGAGGGAGAGACTCGCAGGGATTTTTCACGTGAATATAATAAATGAGCGAGTTTCGCGCATAAATTTACGAAACGACAGAGAGATTCAGGAGAAACAGTTTGAAAAAAAAAAAATTTATATTCATATATATATGTGGGGCCATTCCACGTCAGATCGACCTAACCAAAAGCCTGACCCACTCAGTATTAGTTTAAACTTTGTGGAAACTTTCTGCTACTCGTCGAGAATATTTACGAATTTTTTTTTTAGATTTTGTATTATAACGTTAGCATTCGATGCGATATATGCGAAAATCTAGAATGTCCGAAGTTCAATCAAGTATAACTCGAAAACTACTGATCATATAAAAAAAAAAAAAAGTTACACACAAAAAATTTTCAATTTTGAGTGAACTCTGACGGCAAAATATGCGAAAATTTATCGAGGCCGCTGAAAGTCCTTAAAAACTCAAAAAATATTCGTTTTTTTTTTTTGAGATTTTTCAAAAACGGTTGAATTTTTTTCGCTAAAAATTTTACAGGATATTCCTCTCTTAGCGTTCAAAAACTTGTATAAATTTAATCATTGGCCGGGATTTGGTTTCGAAGTTTTGGAATTATTTCATATGATGTTGACGATCAGGACGACGTGACATGAACATTTTTACGAAAACTGCGAAAGAAAAAACTCGCAACTTCGAAACCGAATCCCGGCCCATGATGGAATTCACACAAGTTCTCGAACACTACGAGAGGAATATCCTCTGGAAATTTTTAGCGAAAAAAATTAAACCGTTTTTTTGAAAAATCTCAAAAACTAATATTTTTTGAGTTTTTAAGAACTTTCAGCGGCCTCGATAAATTTTTGCATATTTTGGCGTTGAAGTTCACTCAAAACTTAAACTTTTTTATATTCAACTAATTTTTTTTATATATATAATCAACAGTTTTCGAGTTATAATCGATTGAACTTCGGAAATTCCTCGATTTCCGCATCTATTGTATCGAATGCTAACGTCCGAACGTCGTCGAATAAAAATTTAAAAAAAAATCACAAATATTCTCGACAAGTCTTCAGAAAGTTTAAACTAATTCTGAGAGGGCCAGGCTTTTGGTCAGGTCGATCTGACGTGAAATGTTCCATATATATATAAAATATTTAATTGAATATAATAAAACATATATATATATATATATATATGAGAAAGAACAAAAAATGAAACAAAACAGACATATTAAAGCGATAGAGCGCAGAAAAGCGCGCGCGCGAGCTCACTTTGTCCGACGATCGTGAAATCGGGGAGAGAAACGGTTAGTCCGGCCTACGTTTAGCAGACAAGACATTACAAATGCGTTAATTATAAGCAAACCAAAAAAAAAAAAGATTTAATTAACGATAAATGGTTAAGAGAGTGAAAAAAGTCAACATACATATATATATAAAATAACACACATATATATATATATACATATAATATTATGAAAATGGAGTAAGATTGCGTATTAAGTAGAAAATTTTGTCGTAAATTTACGCGTCTTTTTTTTTTGTTAAATTTTATTGCCATTGAATCGAGTGGCTAATTGGGGGAGAAAAAAACTAACGGGCGAAAACTTTTCCTTTTTTCGTCCGGGAATCGTTGAGCGAGGTTTTTTTTTTCGAGTTTAGCAAATATAGCGGTAGAAAAAAAAACGAATTATATCATTATCAGTCTTCCTCTTTCTCGAAATTTCAGGCTCTGCGTGTGAATCTTGACAATTGATTCGAGAAAAGTTACATATACGCAGCTGATGGATTTTTTGTTGTTTTTTTTTTTTGTATTTGTTCGAAAAACAAAAAACCATTTTGTCCTCATAATTTCATTTTTCTTCAATGAAAATTCAAGATGGGATTTTTCGGGCAGGAAGCTCTTGAATTTCGAGAAAGAGCAAAATTGAAAATTCACGCGATTTAAAAGAGAGAAAGAAAGAAAAAAAAGAGATTCTTCCGCGTCACCCCCGGTGAATGTAGCAAAGTTTTTGATGTTTCGTGGATTACACGCGAATGGGTTTATGATTATCGCGTCGTCTCACACTGTCGATCGTCCCTGTGAACGCGGGGAATTATTGTGAAATTTTTTTGAGAAAAAAAAAACAAAAATAATCATTTCTCCTCGATGATGGATTTCCGTATTCTTTGAGAGAGAGAGAGAGAAAGAGGAGGGATTGTTCAGCCGATAAAATTGGACAATTCTTCATCGAACGAGTGCCGTCCTGCTCACACATCGATTCGAAGCAACAGTCTATTAAAAACAGAACGAAATGAAAAAATAAAAAATAATCACGAAAACTACAAAGTTTAATTTGGAGTAGACCGATTACATGCGATATGTCAAATTTTTTCCTTCTATAAAAACTATGACGGATCTTCATCGAGGGTCTTCATAAATTTAAAAAAAAAAAAAAAAAAAAAAATTTCAAATAATTACACGCGATGATAGGAGAGACGACGAGAGATGCCATATACTAGTGAAATTATCGTATAGTACAAGACTCGATAGTCGCATGGTTGTTTTTTTTTTGTTTTTTTTTTACTCATTTTATTACTGATCTAGAAAAATATAAATCCGCGTAGTGTTATGATGAATTTTTGCGTTGTGAGTCGTTGAAAACTTCGATGCAAACTCGCGATACAGGTTTCTTTAACATTTTACCGATTTGTGATACGTATATGTTTTTTTTTTACTCCAATATTTTCTTGATGACTGCCCCGATCATTTTTTCTTCTTCATTATTTCTCTCTCTCTCTCTCTCTCTCTCTCTCTCTCTCTCTCTATTTTACAATCTCGTATCCGTATATCGCGTTCGCGTTAAATTTAACTCATAATTTTTCATAATTCGTATCGTGTCGTGCCCACCTGTGTGCTTGTTTCGTTGATACTCGTCAAAGTATATCGTGCCTGATTTTTCGTATATTGAGTAAAAAAAAAAAAAAATTTGTAAAAATTAAGTTGGATATCTCATTCGGAGATTAATTTGAGAGTAATTTTTATTTTTTGTTTTTTTTTTTTTAATTTTTTTTCTGTAGACACAAAAAATTGTTCGAATCATGTTTACGTGTATTTAGAACTGGGATCAGACCAGTTATAGACTCGAAATATGTTTCTTTGTTCCGTGTTAATTTTTTTTTTTTTTACTTCGTTTATCATCCGAACTGATTGTGATGTGACGAAAAGGAAAAAAAAAAAAAAAAAAGAAACGCCAAGTGAATAAAGTGAGGGAGATGAAAAAATATTCGTTGCGGAGCAATGTGTTGAGTTTACAAAGCAGAGCTTTTGGTGCATACACATTTTACATAGAAGATTCCTAGTAAATATATAAATAAATATATTTGTTAGGGTGATTGTGAAAAAGAAAAAAAACGAAAAAAGATTTTTCCTTTATATTTGCCTGTTTATCGAAATTTTTGTACATCTTGATGGTAAAAAAATAATACTTTTTCCAGTGTCCCATCGACGATAAAAATTTCGAAGAAAAAAAAAATCCACAAGTCGTGAAATTCCTCGGTGCGTATAGTTTTTTCCTGCAAAAAAACCACGAAAGTCGGTAATTTTTTTTTTCAGCGAATAAGGAAAATTTTTAGATACTCGAGTTTCAAATTTTTTATATTAAAAAATTCGACTCTTTTTTTCCCCAAAATTGTCCTTTTTTCTTTCTCCGATCAACCAGCAGCTCGTATGAAAAAATTTTATCCGAGTTTTGCAAATTTTGCAAGAGTCTTCGGTTAGTTGAGAGAAAAATAGGAGAATGAAGGCTAAAAATTTTTTGTGAAAAGGCACTTTTTTTTTGGAATCACCCTAATAAGTATATTTTGAAAAAAAAAATATATATATATATATACATGTATAGCGAGCCCCGGTCTCTATGAAAGCGCGCTATCCTGTTCAATGTGATTTTTTATCGCTAATTTATAGTCTAATAGCTTGTCGAAGAAAGAGAGAGAGAGAGAGGAGAATACGTTAAATGTTGGAAAAAAAAATTAATAATACGTCGTTAAGATATTCCTGTAAGAGTCGATATAGCTGCAACGTGCGTTTGTGTTTAGTGATTTAGAGGGGGAAAAAAAATATATAACTATAATCGTTGGATGGATCTATAGCGAACAGATGAGATAGAAAAAAAAAATGGAGCGTGCTTCGAGAGTTTAAAAATTTACAGATTTGATGTGTTGGAAGTGTGACGAGTTAATTATAACGTTAAAGAAAAAAAAAAAAACAGAAAAGAGTACGAGAGATTTCTCATCGTTTGAAAAATCTCTCGGACATGTTGTACCTTAAAAAAAAATTAAAAAAAAACACCGCCGCTTTTGTAGTTGTGACAAGAGCGACACACACCTATAGCACCGTTGCAAAACTTTTCAGGGCAAAAAAAAAATAATAAACGAAATATATTCGCCAAAGACGAGGGCAAAGCCACCGAAAATTTACGATCGGGAAGATTCTCGTGCAAAAAAAAAAAATACGTATACACGCATACGGGATATTTCACGATAGCTCAGCGATCCAATTTTTTGATGTATTTTTTTTTTTTTGGGGAAATTTTTTCAAACTTTCATGGATATCCGCGAATTAATGTAGATTTTTCAAACTCATACTTTGTCCATAAAAAAAATGCTGAATGTTTTTCGAGCAAAATACTTTTCCATAATGTTCCATAATTTTTCTCAAAATTTACGGTTTCGGTCGATTGAAAAATTACTTCAGATTTTTGTGGCGTTTGGTGAAATGTGATAAGGCGAAAAAAAAAAAACATTAAAAAACGTAAACTTTGTGCTCCAACGAACTGCATATTGTGAAAAAGTAAATTTCACTCGAAATTTTCATCATTTTTATTTCCGGACCAAGTATATGAATTCGAAAAATCGATAATTTATTTGTCAATATTCCTCACGGTATGAACGAGTCTCAAAAAAAAATTCCAAAAAAATTGCGTGACCGAGTTGACACGAAAAAGCTTCCTAAAAATTACATTCGATTATGAAATCTTATCAATCACTCTCATTATACTCAAACGAGACATCTCTGTATCTTCCGATCTGTGGAAATATTCGCGATATATATATATATATATATATATATATATATATATTTTTTTTTTTCGATTTTCGAATTTTTCCGATCTATAACCGACAAGCACGCATCGAACATGCACATTTATTTCCTTCAATATCTTGCATTCGCGTCGCACAATTTCGTTATTAATTTATCAGAAAAAAAAAAAAAAAACTGCAGTATTTTCTTGGCTTTTTCTCGTTTTACCCATTGAGACTCTGATAAACCCGTTTATCGGGGATGTTTAAGCGTGAAGCAATTAACACATACACTCACGTATGTCGCCGTTCCATGTCAACTCGGCAATCCCGTTTTTTTTTTGTCTCGAAAAAATTATTCATTATGGCATCCATGACATTTCACCACAATTTCATCCCTCCCAACTATCGTTGATTCTCGACATAATGATTAATGAATTCTCAATTTTGTAAAAAATCATAACTTTGTCACTGCTGATCGAATTTAAACGATCAAAAAAGAATATTAAAAAATTTTTTTGCCTCTTTTCGAAAAAAAATATGTCGTCTTCGGATAAAGCTCATTAGACAGTTTTCGGGATAAATTGCCAAAAAAAAACAATTTTTCCCTCTTCACCGATGCCCTCTTCCATCTTAAAAAAATCCCGTGGAGTTGCGTATTACCCCTCCCTCTATCAGGAAAAAAAAATAATGAGTGGAATTCCAGGTGGCCCTTTCGTAGGGAAAAAAAAAATCGAAAAATTACCCCGAAAACTGTCTAATGACAATTTATCCGATGACGGCGTATTTTTTTTTTTTTTTTTCGAAAAGGGCAATTTTTTTTTAAAATTTTCCGTTTTTTCAATGTTTTTAAATCCGATCAGCAGTTACGAGGTTATGATTTTTACAAAAATGAGAATTCATTGATCATTATCTCGAGAACCAACGATAGTGGGGGGGGGATGAAATTTTTGTGAAATGTCATGGATATATTGTCCTTTGAAATGCCCATACTGAATAATTTTTTCGAGACCAAAAAAAAACGGGTTGGCCGAGTTGACATGGAGCGCGACATATATATAAATAAATTATTATTTATGTAAAATTAAGTGATAGCGGATCGATGAAATATACACTATATATAAATATGATTGTATAGATTAACGCGAGGTCAGCTGACACAATGTGCAATGTCTGTGGATTTTTCGAATGCGCACGTTTAGAGAAAAACGGAAAAAAAAAAAAAAAAAAAAAAGTAAATGTCAGTGTTATTTTCATCGAGAAATGATCGTATATATATTTGCCTCATGTAACGATGAATAATGCCCAGAGATCGGCGTGAGTTTCAAAAAAAATTCTCAAAAAATTCTCAACGAGACTGCAACACGAAAGCACTGTCCTCGAGAATTTAGTTTTTTTTTTTCCAAAGAACGAAAAAAACGTAAAGAAAAAAAATTGAACATCCTTGAGAATAAATTTTTCGTGCACGTTGAATTTTTGTGATTTTTCGAAAACTCTTAAGGGCTCGAGAAAAACAAACCTGCCGAGGCTTAAAATCCTCGATTTTTACCAAAGACTACGTTATGAAAATAATAATAACTAATAATAATAATAATAATATATGTATTTTTTGTTTGTCGTCCCGTGATCCATCGCCCGTGGATCAACGGGACCGAACACACACACTGTTGCATCGATCGGTATCTCACGATTATCTGAGATCTGTCCAAATGAGCACAACTGTCATTTACAAAAAAAAAAAAAACAAAAATAAAAAAAAATAATAAAAAAATACATGTAATCGAAGAATGGGAAAAGAACACAAATAGCAGACAAATGCACAAGTGTGAGCGCGAGCCTAGCTTTATTAGTCGTTATAGATAAGTGGAGGAGCAAAAAAAAAAAAAAAAAAAAAAAACAACAGAATGGAAAACAAAAGCGGAAAAATGTGAGCGAGAAGCGAAAGAAAAATCGCAGATGAATAGTAGTTGAAAGTATGAATAGTTGAGGGAACCGCAACTACCTGGACATATATTACATGACAGATCGTATTATAATCTTCGTTGCCACAGATCTGAGCAGTTTCGATTTGTCTCGCGTACAAATTTTTTTTTTTTTTCTGTAATTCTAATTAGTTTTCTTGCTATTAATTATTGTGATATTATGCAACAGCACAAAAGCGTGGACGCAGAGCAGATTTGCAGTAATTCGAGAGGACTGTCTGGGAAAAAAAAAATATTCGAACAAAGTGAGAAATTTGAAGAAAAAAAAATATATAAAATAGCGCCCGCTCTGCTAAAACGCTACCAACCGTATTAAAACGCGTATTATATACGATACATTAATGTAAAATTGTATCTATTTTTTTTTCTCCTCGTTTCGTCGATCAATCGTTTGATTTATCGTAGCGACGATTTTTCTTGTCGCCCCCCGTTAACCAATACGTATTTTTTTTTTCGTCCGTATTACATGTATTATTTTATATAAAAAAAAAAAAAAAAAAAAACGGTCCTTGGACAGTTAAATCTAAAGCCTGGAAAAAAAATTCCCCCACACTGAAGAGACAATTTATTTCACATCAACGAGATCCATGATTGATATTGTCGAAATTCATGTTCAACATTGCCAAATCCTTGTCCAACGTTATTTCACAAGATCATAATTATCATTCGGTTGAACCTATGAAATGTGTTGCAAACGATCAAACGTTAATTTCGACATATCCAACGCTATAGATTCGTTGATACGTAAATTATTTTCTCGGTGCTACGTTTTGCCTGTCGGTGGAGGGTAAGGAGAGGGCTAGGAAAAAAAAAACAAACGAAAAGCGAGATATGTGAAAGAATATATTAAAAATGGGGGGGGGGGGGGGGAATCGCGTACTTCGCTTTGTACGAAAGTAATTATTAACGTATAATTAAAATATCGTCAACGTACGATTTTTAGTTGATTCGTTCACCGTAAGGCGGACAAACGTTATCGTTGGCTCGCTCTCCCCCGCCCCTTTTCCCAAAAAAAAAAAAAAAAAACTTATATAATGCTTTTGGTGTTTCGAATAAGCGTCAGAGAAAATTAAAAAAAAAAATCACAAAGAAGCGGAAAAGCATGTGATCCTTGGAGAGGGAGTTGTGTGCGTGAAATAAAATGAACAAAAAAAAATATATATATAGGGACCGTGCACACAAAACACTCTCACCAAAGAGAGAATGTGTTGTCGCGTCCATACATACTTTTTTTCCCAACAAAGTGTTCGTTCTGGACTGCAGATGTCGCAACTAGTATGCATATACACGAGTACACATTCTCACTTTGGTGACAGTGTATCAGTATGCACGGTCCCTATACTGGGTTGTTGAATAAGTTCTCGCTGTTTTTTTTTTTTTTTTCGTGAAAATTAATGCTTTATTTTTTTAGTAAAAAAAAAAAATTAGTAAAAAAAAACACGTCACAGAGAGTATTGTCCATCGCTAGCCACAACTTTTTCCCATCTGCCTGGCAGCACACGATGAATTCCATGTCGGAGAAACGACACACACACGTCTTTTGAGGTTATCCAAGAGTCGACCCAAGTAAAATTCTCCGCTAATACTCTTTTTTTTTTTTTTTTTTTGCACGAAACTCGACGTGTTTAACGCTTTGGAAAAAAAATAGTTTGCACCGCGATGAAATGACACACTGAATTTCAAATTTGCTTAGAGTACTTCGTAGATGCGTTACCATCTTAAACTACACGCACGCAGTTACGGGTAACGCCATCTGTTGGAAAACAGCGAGAACTTGTTCCACATCCCAATGGCTATACCTAGCGATTAAATATTATATTTAGATGTTCGAGGACGTAAAATGCAAGGAAACTTAAATTTAAAGAGTCGATGAAATTTTCGCAAAAGATTGAAAAAATGTGTCGACGTTGTCATGGGCTTTTTGTTTTTTTTTTTAATTACGATTATTGTGCACGTTTATTTTCGATCGAATTTTACCGATTAAATTATGTTCCAAGCGCTATTTATCAGTGAGGACATTTTCAAGTACCTGAGGACAACAAATTTTCACAGACACCGTCAATTTTTTGGCCGAGCAGTGTGGGGGGAGAGATGAGAGAAAAATTAAAAACTCGTCCCGAGCTCATTTCACGGGTTCCACTGTAATCGTAAACCTCGATTGAGGCACCTCTTGAACTCAAAATTTAGCGATATCCTTCCGCGAGGTGTTTCTTCGAGTTGTCATTTAAACTTTTTCACGATGGAGAGTCGAAAAAAATGAAGAAATATTCAAAAATTAAATAGCTGAGAGCGGTGTGGCAATTCGAAAATTATTGCATCAAGGCGCGTTCATATTTTTCGACTTGTATACTCGTGAATACGAATTAATTATTATTTACGTAAATGCGCTATCAATTTTTGCGCGCCAATTGTGCTTTCACTTGACTCGCATTGTTCACAATTGACATTTTTTTACACGTTTATCATATTCTACAAATGCATGGTAGTCCGTTTGTTGCAAATTCGACGCAAAGTAGAAATACATCATGATGCAATAATTGCGATAAACATTTCGCTCGTCCAACATATTGGCTAATCTGTGAACGTTTTCTGCACGTTATTTATCATCTTTTTGACAAAAAAAAAAACTTACTGCTTCGACGATCGCTCCATTGATTTCACGAACTCCTCGTGAGCACGAAAAACTTGAAAAATCGCTGAAAGTCATAGTAAACACAATGTTCAACGGTGCCAAATCACAATTGACGAAAAAAAAAAAAAAAAAAAAAAAAAAAAACAAGCATAATTAAACGTTTAAATCAGCGATGTCCTTGAGCCAATACTTTCGTGTGTGAGCTTGTCGTCATGGGGAAAGTTCGTAGCGTCACCGGCGTGGCGCTAGTTCGGCGACTGATGAATTTCCTTTCTTTACAAAATTATTCTCATATCCTCATTGACCATCCACTTGTGTTATTTATTTTCCCGAAATTTATTTCCCCTTATCGATCCAATGACGCGTCCATTTTTGAAATAATCAACGAGAAAAAGGAAAAATTGAAAACATAACCTTGTATTTTCGCGAATCTTATTCAGAGACAATTGCGCATGCGCGCGCGCTGCTGCTGGTTCATGTCTCGAGAACACAACAGAAAATGAAATAAGGAACAAAGAAAAAAAAAACCCTTCGAGCACTGAGAATAAATAATTTACGATGGAATTTTGAAGAGAGTGAGAGAGAGAGAGAGAGTTTAATCGACTCGCAAAGTCGAGCGAGCGTTAAGGATGTATGAGCACTAGCTTCACGATCATATAAAAACCTGAATTTTTTAGATGGTGTAGCAGAAGTGTATATGATAAAACCTGCAAAATTTCAAAGTGGGTCAACGACTCTTTACGCGAGTAATTAATTCGTGAAATCAAGATATTTATCCCACGCCATATACGAATTCTGGGCTGACGCAACTTTGAAACAGAAATTCGTATCTTTCACGATCAGATACGATCAATATTAAAACTGTTAAATGTTCAGAAAACTATCACGATTACATACGTTCCATAAAAAATGGGGGTTAACGAACCTTTTGACATACAATTATCGATTTTAAGGAAATTTTTCGCGTGTGTCGCGTAGTGAGCGGTTCGACTCTCTCTTGTTTCATGCGTGCCCCTTGCTCACCGCGCTCACCCGCGCCCACGTTTCCGCTCATTTCCCGCCACCTTGTGCTCATACATCCTTAAATATATGACGAAGAGGTTGGAATAATAATTGCCATATAATTTCGTGATCGTTTCTCGTTGACGATAAATTATCACATCGGAATTACGTCAATTCCAAGCTCTTCGTGCCCGTAGAGTACGGATAAGTGAATATATGCGTCTATACCGTGACTATAGCGTTTAGATGGATAATGCAACTATAACGTATGTAATTAAAAAAAAAAAAATGTACGCTTAATCGGCGATTGTTCGAGTCCGGGCGCTCGCATTTGCTTCCCGCACTTGAACTGACAAAAAATATAATAATAATAATAATATTAATAATAATGTATAACCGTGTTAGGTGTGCTCCATGATTTTCGCGATAACCGGAAATCGTCGTGGCGCTGCATTATTTTTTTTTTGTTTCTCCGATGCGCCTGTAACACGTACAATCGTCGCCGTGAGCGAACACTGTTATTTGTCTGATTATTGTGTAATGAATCATAAATAAATATATAATTATATATATGCACATTCATATATATATAAATATATAACATAAATAATGTGTGTATATATATATATATAAATAAATGTGTGTATGTATATATTACATATATGAAAAATTTGTAGACCAATTACTTATTCCGAAAATAATTGAAGAATCTAAAGGCCTCATACCCATGACATCTGGCGGACAAATTCACAAGGATCCACGGATCACCGATTCGAACCGTCTTTATCCCACGTGTAGGCCATGACTAGGACTGTAACAGGCGAGGGGCTATTCGCTTGGGAAGTCCTATGTACACTCTGGTCTCGTAAGTTTTTGGAAAAGTTAGGAAGTCTGTAGAAGTCTTTAACAGACTTTGGAAGTTTTTGGAATTCTTTGGAAGTCTTTGGAAGACTTCGAAAGTCTTTGAAAGTCTGCAGAAGTCTTTGGAAGACTTCGGAAGTCTTCGGAAGTTTTTGGAATTTTTTGGAAGACTTCGGAAGTCTTTGGAAGACTGAAAGTCTTTAAAAGTCTTTGGAAGTCTTTGGAAGACTTTGGAATTCTTTGGAAGTCTTTTGAATTCTTTGGAAGTCTTCGGAAGTCTTTGGAATTCTTTGAAATTTTTTGGAAGTCTTTGGAAGACTTCGGAAGACTTTGGAAGTCTTTGGAAGACTTTGAAAGTCTTTGGAAGACTTTGAAAGTCTTTGGAATTCTTTGGAAGTCTTTTGAATTCTTTGGAAGTCTTCGGAAGTCTTTGGAATTCTTTGGAATTTTTTGGAAGTCTTTGGAAGTCTTCGGAAGTCTTTGGAAGTAGGAAGTCACCTATACATCCAACATTGAAGTGAATAGCCCCTTGCATTATTTTATATTTGTTATCAATTATTTTGAAAATATATTTACAATTGATTCCTGGACCAATGACGGTTTCCTTGAAACTCGAGAATGCAACCGGCAGATCACGACAAGAAATTTACAGCTATCGCTGCTGCTAGTAAATTCCCGGATTCGGAGTTCAAAGCCTCTGACACGTGGATCGAGGAATTAAAAAAAAGACACCGAATTTGCCAGAGGAAAATAACGAAATTTGTTTCCGAAAGAGAAACCGCTACTAGATAGGAAACTGTTGCTGCGGCAGAAAACTTTTGTATCCAGAATTCAGACTCGAGCTCTGATTCCCAGTTATGACAAAGATTTTGTCATAAATACTGACCAAACAGATATTTCAATGAGGAATACTTATTCTTTGATATCAATGGAATAAAATCTTTATATGCACGATACGGTGCTTATAATTTGAATAATTGGTTTAAGGGTGCCAAATCTGTGACCATAGTTCAGGTAAGTTTTTCATTTTTCGTGTTTTTTGTATTAATAAGAGCACAATTTCACTTTACATGAAATTAAAAAAAAAAAACATGTGCCTGCGTGATTTAGATTGAAAAATTGCAGGATGCTCCGCGGAACTGATGTCAATCGAGCATTCAGTTCTCGTGGAGTTGTAAATTATTTCAAAGGTGAGAACGAGGACGACGATGATGATTATGTAGAAGACACCGGGACTACTTAACATATCGTATTGAATAGTTTTGTATTGATTATTTTTTCCATCCGAATTTCGGCCAATGGAATTGCACCATTTGACGTCACGTGGTACACCCTATACGGTTTCAAACTGATAATTTTTCTGATAATTTTCTCTCTTAGTTGCTACTTACATGAAACACAAAAGATCTCCCAATCGAGTGAACCCCGTGACAGAACTGACAGATTGCATTTTATTGTGGCAATTGAAGGATCTCAATCGAATATGAGTAGATTCGGAGTTAATTCTTTGGAAACCATTGATGAGAAAGTGTAGGGAAATGTTCAATTAATCCTAAATTGAAATGTATAACTATTAATTGTGTGATGTCTCATGGTGCAATTCCATTGGCCAAAATTTGGATGGAAAAAATAATCCTCCGAATACCACGCGAACTTCAAAATTATCGGGATATTTCCCTCAAGGTTTCCTGCTTACAAGCAAACTCGTTAAGTTTTTCAGAAAAACAACTCGTTCGTTTGTTTGCAGGGAACTTATCGGAAAATATCCGATAATTTTGAAATTCTTGTGGTATTATATACGAAAAATGTGTATATTTTCTACCAAAACTTCCTACATTCATGCCTCAAAAAAATGCATATGTTCATGTAAAAAAATAAGGGTCGCAATTTCATATTATTTTCCAATATATATTTTTTTTTTTATTGAAAGGTACATCGAAAAGGTATTGAGAGCTTCAATTTCAATTTTGATACGTTCCATTTCATACATTTTTTCCCGATTTATGAATTTTTGAAGAAAAAATACTTTGTTTTTTCACGAGTTGATTTGTTTATGGTTATTTATTTCATAAATTAATTCGGCAAACCTTATATTTCAAAATTTTATCGCAAAGTAGAAGTAAGCATGACACGGTAATTTTTTTCAGATTTTTAGGAAGAAGTTTTCGAGTCTTTTTGAGCATGCCAGGTCGATTCCAAGCCCCCCCTACTACACTCAAGTGGTGCAAAAAAAAGTATTACAGTGATAGGGTTAATATCCAGGATTTTTCTAATATTCGGATAAATCAGAAAGGAGAATTTTCAATTTTTGCAATATACGACTTTATTCCGTTTATAGACAGAGCTTTCGCGTATATCAATATATATTTATATATGCGTGGGATTTCACAAAAAATCGAGAGATCATAGACGATGGTATTTGGAATTTGTCTAAAATATTCTTTTTTTTTTGCGGATTTTTGTGTATTAAACACATCCCTGGGAGGATTTTTCAATCTTTATCTTGATTCAGTCAGGACAGCCCATCAAAGTTTCTCATAAAATTACATTCAGACCCAATTTTCGAGCAGAAGGAATGAGAATTCATAGAAAAAAACTCAAAGAACAAAAATTGATATTTTTTTCACCTACTTTCGAAAAAAAAATACGGCAATATCGCAAAACCACGCGAGAAAAAAATATCAACTATATTTTCGCCTACTGAAAATACGCCATTTTTTATTTCAAAAACTCAAATGTATAATGATTTATCAAATAATTACGCAACTTTTGAGCCTAATCTGAACGTGTGGTCCGAGTCGATCTTTGATTTTATTGCATGATTTTCGTTCGAGTTGAATGATTGTTCGTTGGTTTTTTTTGCGTATAATTTAGCTGAAAACAAATAAAAAAAGAGACTGCATGAAGTTTGAACAACAATTTTGTTCACAATCGGTATAATGAAGAAAGGTGATAAGTGTTTGGAAAAATATGACCATCGAAGTCTCTTTTTTATTTGTTTTCAGCTAAATCAACGAAAAATCAATAACCCTGGACGAAAATTATGCAATAAAAATCGAAGATCGGCTCAGACCACGTTCAGATTAGGCTCAAAAGTTGCGTAATTATTTGAGAAATCGTTATATATTTGAGTTTTTTAAATAAAAAAATGGCGTATTTTCAGTAGGCAAAAATATAGTGGTTATTTTCTTCTTATGTGATTTTGTGATAGGCTAGACGTACCAGATGTGGCTACATTGAGCATTTTCGAACATTCATTTACGAACAGTGTTCACATTATTGCAAATTCAGGATTGAAAAAGTGATCGATGTAACCTAAAAGGTACACAGAATCGAATTTTTATCATTTAAAAACTTTTCTGATCATGATAAATAAGAAAATAGAAAATTATCTTGTAGCTGTCATTTTCACCATTTTTGGTCACAATTGGGGGTATAAATGAATTTTTTTATTTCAAAATCTGGTAGTTTAGGAAAAAATATTTAGTACGTATTTTTTATTTGAATCAAAATTGCCGTTAATATATCAAATTGAAAAATATAATATTGTGACGTCACACATGTTACGCTATATCTATATATATCAAAATCCGTGAAATTAAATTGCCTATAACAGGGGTGCATCTGTCATTTTTAACGAAAAATAAAAAATACGTCCTCATTATTTTTACTTACTCTACATTATGCGCCCCAATGATTGAAAAAAAAAATTTCATTTATACTCCTAAATTGTACTACTTTTGGCCATCCAAAGTACCAGTTGTGGCCACCAAGCTTTGAATTTGGATTGGCCATAAGCTGGGCCACAAATAGAACAATCGCATTTTGAATGTACCACTTTTGGCGAACACGTATTTTTCAGGAATTTCAGCTGAGACATCAGTTTTTTGTAATTATAACCCGAAAAATGAGCTTCAACTGATGAAATATAAATTTTTGATGGCACGGAATGACTTTATAGATATGAGAAACCGTACAAGAAAACTACACAAATCGCTCAGCGTTGACACATCTCGTCATATTTTGTTGAAATAAATTAGTAGATATTCCATAAAGCAATCGATAGTGGTCCGGAAACATCTTGAATATCGAAATATTACCCTCGATGAAGTGTATGTAGCCTTGAAACTTTAAGAAATTCGAGGGAAATGCGGAGTGACACAAACGGTACAATGGCTGGTACGTCTACCCATTGCCGTATTTTTTTTTTTTTTTTTTTTTTTTTTTCGAAAATAGGTATAAAAAAAGTAGCAGTTTTATTCTTTGAATTTTTTTTTTTACGAATTCTCATTTCATTTGCTCGAAAATTTGCCTTGAATGTCATTTTATGAGAATCTTTGATTGGCTGTATACTGACTGAATGAAGATGAGGATCGAAAAATCCTCCCAGGGATGTGTTCAGTACACAAAAAATTCGGAAGAAAAAAAATGTTTTGCACCAATTCCAAGTACCATCGTCCATGACCTCTCATTTTTTTTATTTTTGAAAATCCCCGATATATATATATATATATATATATTTATATAATACCGTAAGCGCATACATTTTTTTTTGCGTGTGTCGTGTGTGTGCGTATTTTTTTCCCTCATTGTTAACCATGTACATATATGGTATCCTGTATACGCATACATCTATATATACAGAGCATTATTTACTTTTTTTTTTCTTTATCCTCGCCTCTTCTCAATTTCATACATATAATTCAATAACATCGTTCAACCAATAATTTATTTAGACTAAAACTACGTACGTACGACGCATAACTTACAGGGATTATGCGGCCGCGTGTTTCGGCGCATTTTTTTTTTTTTTTTTCTTCACCTTTTTCACGCATTATTTCGCGAAAATCGCCCGAAACTTTCTCCATCTCGTCCCATCGTTTATTCATCACATTAGCACGAACGCTTTCATATACACAATATCAATCGTTGGAGCTTCTCCGATCATTCACACGACTTGCATCCAAACTTTCAACTTCAAAAACACTCAAAAGAATATTTAAAAAAAAAAAAAAAACACACACGGATCACAGTCTGCACTCGTCGACTCAACTTAAACGATAACTCGCATTTTACTCGCTAATTTGCGGAAAAAAAAAAAGAAAGAAATGTTTCGTCCCGAATCTCACAACAATCTTTCGGCAAAAAAGTTTTTTTTTCCGTAACAATCATTGTGCCGAACGATCATTATTATTATTATTATTATTTCAATTTCTTACAACGAATCGAATAAATAATTTGTCATCGGTGTATTTCTCATATGGAACTCGCTGGTACATCATTGAATTTCGATTAATTTAATTATCATATAGTATATATATGTACACAACGAGGAAGGGACGACTTGTAGAATTTTTTTCTGTTTTTTTTTTTTTTTTTTTTTGGACGTGAAAACGCAGATAATTCGACTATCTTACTTCGGACTTTTAGCCAATTTCGTGGGGCGCGCTCTCAATCTCGTACGAACTCGTGGCATATTATTTTTTTCTTCTTCTTTCCGTCCTCACAGGTTTTTTCTTAAACTTTATTTTTCGTTTCCTATCTAATCGTATTCTCGTTCGAATCGAAAAAATTGATTTTAAGGCCTTTCGCGTCCTAAAATCTAATCGATCATTTCTTTCTTTTTTTTTTTTTTTCTTCTTCACTCCGCGTTCTCAATTATGCGCGAAGAAGAGAAAGGACAAAGATACAACGATAAAAAATTGAAAAAAAAAAAAACTAGGAATGAAATACGAGTCCTCAGGGAAGCTTACACGATGACTGCTCGAAATTTCAACTTTCTCGATTACAGCGAATTATGACCCTCGATCAAGCAATATATATATATGGGTGTGCGCGTGTATTCGACTTTGTCATTTTTAAGTTTGTTTTTTCTTTCTTCTTTCGACTCTCGCTCTGTCCGTGCAACGATTTGGATTTAAAAAAAAAAAAAATCTCGCAAAAGGGAAAGGAACTTTGAGGAAAAAAAAAGACTCAAGTGCTCGAAAAAGTGGAGCTCTTCCTTCGTGAGTTTGTTTTTTTTTTTTTTTTTTCTCCAGTCCAAATTCATAATTCACTCGGAGAATGTGAGAGTCGAAGGAGGAAAAAAAAAGGAATAGAAAATTTGAAAATGCCTGCGGTCAACTGCCAACGCGACGAGAGCAAAAATCCACGTTTTTTTTTTTCGCATTCGTTCTCAATCAAAGCTACACTCGCGAGAATAATTTGTTCATTTGTTGTTATTTTTTTTTTTTTTCTTCTTTCTTTCATCATTTGCCTACACGAGCCGGATAACAAGCCGTACGAAAAAAGCTCATAATGCGTATTTCGCGCGTCATAAATCATTCAACGGTAACGATTTTAAATTGTGGTAAATTTGAAAAAAAAAATCATTTTTACAAATTTTCCTCGATTGATCAACGATAATGAACAACGTATCGCCGTGTTGTTTTTTTTTTTTTTTTTTTAATATTAATATTTGTCATTTGAATCGTTTTGTTTATCGATGAAATAATTTTCTGCCATGTAAAAGAGCCAGGGAAATACTTTTATTACCGTTTAATTTGATCAAAAACGGTTTTATATTATTTTCAACGCTTATTACCCGATTTGACCAGTGCAAATCGATATTTCGATCGGCGAAACGAAAAAAAAAAAAAAACAAAAAAAAAAACCACGAGAAACGAGCCCGAACGCTGAAAGAAAAATTTATGAAAAGGTACTTTTGGATCCCGACTGTTATAATTATTTATATAATATGATGGTGAGTCTTTGATCATTCGATTGTGATATGGCACAGCGGTGCTGATGGGCATTTGCCGAATTTTCCCAGGGACAAAAGTCTTCTATTTATTTCTTTTTAATTATTTATATATATATATATGTATATATGTATATATAGATTGTAAAAAAACGTCAAGAGAAACGTGGTATTCCTGGCTAAGGACGCCCGAATACTCGACCAGCGACAATCAGTCCAACGAATCGTTGATTCGATATAACAATTACAAAAAGGAGAGAAGAAAAATTGGCTTTGGTTCCGCGTTTCGATATACAGAATATTTTTTTCTTTTTTTTTTTCTTTCTTTCGTTTGGGTAGGTATGGTTCCTTGGGTTTTTTGTCGAGAATAAAATTCTATGGCAGTTTTGTGTCGTTTTTTGTTCGTTTTTTTTTTTTTTTTTTTTTTCGAATTTTGGAACTCGGTGTCACGAGCGCCAATTTCGAGCTATCCAGAAGCTATTATTGATATTATTATTATTATTATTATTATTTTCTTTTTTTTACTTACAACAAATACTGGAAGAAAGAAGTATCTAGGCTATAAACCTAAAATGTTTATGTTTCCGGTTATATTCACAATATAGCCTCTTGAAAATTCGTCGCTGTTTTTTTTTTTTTTTTTTTTAAGCATTTATAGGCCCCTCGTCGGTGACAAGTTGATTCAGCCTCGACGAAATAATAAAAAAAAGACCCCTTTGGTTTTCGCTTCGACCATACGATATGGTCTTTGTTTCGTTTTTCGTTTTTTTTTTTTTTTTTTTTTTTCCCCTTAACTAGCCTGGGACTGTATGACGGGGGCACCTCGATGAAGCATCGAGGATGGCCGCGATTTTCGAGCTGCGCCACCGCCCTGCTGAGCTGACATTGCATTACCCGTTGGCTGCTGATGCTGGCTGATCTGCTGAACTATCGTGGAATCTCTCTTTGGTACTTCCGGCGGTGATTGCAGCACTTCCGTGTACTCGCGAATCAAATTTGCTATCTGACAAGCCTGAAGAGAGAGGGAAAAGGGCAATGAAGTTTGAGAGAAAAACAAAAAATAAAAAAAAAAAACATTCACGCGAAGCTCTCGGGTAAATGACAATTTTACTTTAAAAAAAAACATAATATGAAAATTCATTTTGTTGCCCAAACTCAAGCAAAAATTACGCGAATTATTATAAAGAAATATACTATGCGCGAATTTAATTAAATTTCGTCCGTCAAATTTTGCATTGTTTACGTCAATGTAAAATTAAGGGAAGCAACGACTTTGGATACTTCAAAAAAGTCATTTTTTAAATTTCATAAATCGTTAGCGAAATATTCAGATTTTATGTAAATGTGTATTTATATAATTTATATAATATTTATATAAAATAATAAAATATAATATAATTTATATAAATGGTATATAATGGTATTATATTAAATAAATAAATGGTAACGCCTCTACGATTGGCGTTTGTGAAACTTTGAAGTGTTTTTCTCGAAACGATATTTCTTCAATTTGCGGGAATCATAACTCAAAAACCAAATGACCGGATAATCTTAAAAATTGAAACAAGTTTGCATAATATAATTGAACATGAATCTAAAGTTGAAAAGATCCGATTCGTTTATAACATATTTATTATTGCAAAATTCCGTAAGAAAATATGCGGAAAATCGATAATTTTTTTTTTTTCCAAACACGTTCGAACATTCAATTTTCGATTTTTTTTCTTCAAAATGTAGGCTTATGTTCTTAAAAATCATCTCAATAATGTGGAACATTTTTTTTTTTTTTTTTTGCGATTCCAGATGCGAATTGCGAGCTGCACAATTTCCGCAAATCGACAAACAAGAATGTGAGGACACGCCAAGGAACACGACGGATTACACTATAATTGATACATGAAATAAGTTTAAAAAATTATTGTCAGAGTTTAGGAAATTTCCGTTGTTTTCTTTTTTCAAATTACAAAAAAAACCCCAAAAATCACTTAATTTTCGGTCTCCCAGAGCAGTTGCGCTCCTCTCAAGTTGAAATTTTTCAGAAAATGAATTATTCGTTTTTTTTTTTTTTACCTGCGACGTTGTCAGGATGACTTTGCTCTGTTTCTTGTCGGTGCCGGTGATGATCATGAGACAACTGAGAGCCGGACTGTAGCTGAGTATGCTGCTGTACTCGTAGGTGCAGAGGGCATTGCGGGAACGATGCTCGAGCAAATGGAGTCCCTGCTGATCGACAGCGAGCCACAGGACCCTCGGCCAGTTCGAGGTGAAGGATTGCATAACGTCGAATATCGTGGCTCGGTGAAGAGGCCAGGATTGTATGAGATTGAGAAAGGCTTTTTTTGCCTCGGGCGGTGTCATACCGCGCAACGATTGATGATGCTGAAGAACACCGTCGACGCACAAATTCGGCACGAGCCTCGGCGGTAGGCAGTGAGTCGATATCGTGCGATATTCCTGTGGCATCGGACCCTCGTCGCAGTCGCTCAGCTCCAATTGGGCTTGAAGCGCGGTTAGCATCATCTTGAAATACGAAATTCCGGGGGCTCAAACGACTCGTGCAATTAATTTTGAACGTTATTAATAATATTACGTTGCAAGATAAGGGCGCGCAGCTTTTGGATAAGTATTTGGCAAATTTTTAAGAGTCGAGCATTCGTCGTTTTCATAATTTTTAAATTATTTGGCAATGGTAGAAAAATGTAAAAAAAACGTGGATCCTCCGTTAAACGTTAACTAACTGGGACACTCACCCTAGGCTGGGAAATTATGAATTCAATTTTTTTTTTTTTTGACAAAAGTATAAGATTGGAACGATTGATAAATTGCATCGGTCAAATTTCCTATAAATATAAAATAAAGAAAAAGAAAAAAAAAATTCATCAAAGATTTGTATACGGTATGCGTTAAAAATTTCGTCGACTCACCGCTTCTTTCTCGGTTATGGGAAATTTATCGGCTCGCAGATCATGAAGTACCTGATGATACAAAAGTTCTTTCTCAACGGGATCATCGAGATTCATGTATTGATCGAGGAACAGATGTTTCTTGAAGAGGAACAAGTGATGACCGTGCTTTCTTTGTGTCTGATGGCCCTGCTGGGTGACACTTGCGGTTCTGTAGCGTTCCCATTTTGACATTACATCGGCGATCTTCTCCTCGGGCACGAGAGAACGTTCGGTCGAACCGAGCACCTCGTAAATGGCATATCCTTTGATATTACGGGGAAAAAAAATACAACAAAAATGGAATCAATATAATTATTAAAGATACGAAAATTGTATGAATCCTATAATTCACTTTACAATGCTTCGACAAAACCGAATGGCTGGAAAAAAAAAATTTGTGCAATGTGAAAATTTTAAAAATTTGATGATCTAAAAATGCTGGAACGCAACAAAGTCCGGGGATATTGGCAAAAAAAAAACGATATTAACCCTTTTAACGACTGGTGGGACACATACGTCCCACCTACTTTGAAAAATCGTAACTTCCAGAAGAATGAACATATCGACATCGTTAAGGTTGCATTTTGAAGATGAAGGATGCATCTAATCATCGAAAAAGGGTTGCACCCCTTCGGATTTACACCCTGTCAAAAAGTGCGAAAAAATGAGAAATGAGCATAACTTTTAGGCAAAATTTTTTTTTAGAGTCGCGATCTCAAGTATATGTGCTTTGAAATAACATCGAAAATTTTTAGCACAAAGGTCCGGACCAAAAACCACCCCTAACGGTAATAAAATATCGATAACCACCCCTAGCAGTGGTGATGCGCTTGAAAATGCACTTTTATTGATGGTCAGTTCATATAAATTTTTGAAAATATATGAAAAATTTGTAGAAAGAAAATCCGAATGCAAAACTACCCCTAACAGTAACAAAGGATCAAAAACCGCCCTTAGCAGTAGCGATGCGCCTTTAAATGCACTTTTATTGATGGTCAGTTCGTATAAATTTTTGAAAATACATGAAAAATTTGTAGAAAGAAAATACGAATGGAAAACTACCCCTAACAGTAACAAAATATCAAAAACCGCCCTTAGCAGTGGAGATGCACCTGAAAATGCACTTTTATTGATGGTCAATTCATATAAATTTTTGAAAACACATGGAAAATTTGTAGCAAGAATATTTGAATCGAAAATTACCCCCCGACAGTAACAAAACATCGAAAACCACCCCTAGCAGTGGTGATGCGCCTGAAAATGCACTTTTATTGATGGTCAGTTCATATAAATTTTTGAAAATACATGAAAAATTTGTAGAAAGAAAATACGAATGGAAAACTACCCCTAACAGTAACAAAAGATCAAGATCGCCCTTAGCAGTGGCGATGCGCCTGAAAATGCCCTTTTATTGATGTTCAGCTCATATAAATTTTTGAAAACACATGGAAAATTTGTAGCAAGAAAATCTGAATCGAAAACTACCCCCAACAGTAACAAAACATCGAAAACCACCCCTAGAAGTTGTGATACACCTAAAAATAAACTGTCATCAGTGAGGTCGGGGTGCTTTTTGAACGTTGTGTTCAAAAAGATGGAAAAATATTCAGATGGAAGAATATTCAGGTGCCCGTCCAATGTATAACGACTCTTCAATTATTTTAGGGGTAGGTTCTTGCATTGAGGGCGATGATTTCTCAATTTAGGGGCAGAGTTCATAAGGTTTGAAATGATCCGTAAGTTCCTCAGAATATATTCACGTGCTCCAGGATACTTATATTCCGATTTGGATTAGGATGAAATAATAGGAAATGAATAATAAAGTTTTATGCGTTTCGGGTGAATTTTTCCCGATCGAAAGAATGTTCACAAGGGTTGAAATTATCCGTAAGTACTTCGGAATATGCGCATGTATTCTGGAACACTCATATTTCGATTCAGATCGCGATAAAATAACGGAAAATGAGACGATAACATTTTATCCATTGGGTGATGAATTTCTCTCAATTGAGGGATAGTTCATAAGGGTTGATTGATCCGCAAATTCTTAAGAATCCCACTACGCGTTCTTAAATGACTTTTCCTCACAATTTCTTGCAGAAATGAACGATGGGAAACGAAATTAAGACGTTTTCAAGCGATTGGGGTGGTTTTTTTCATTTGGGGGTAGTTTCTAAGGGTGGAAAAATTCTGGAATAATTTTTTTTCTCACATTTGCTACTCATGAATGCAAATTCACCGTGTACCAACTTTGCCAAACGCTTCAAAAAAAAAAAAAAAAAAAAACTCAGCTGTTAAAGGGTTAAAAGAAACGAATCGACATTTTTTTTTTCCTCAATCGCTGTCGACGAGGCGGACAAAGCATCGCTCGAATGGAATATTTAAAAATAATAATTTCTTCGTTTACTCCGAATAAGTTTGAAAAAAAAAGACGATAAATGGCCTCGAAATAAAAAACATATTCAACGTTCTAAAAAAATATAATTCGCTCCACCAACCCATTGCCGTTTCTTCGAGTCCAATTTTCGCTTTTATAATCTCCATCACGTCCCTCGCCGTTGCCGACGGATGAAACTCAACGGCGTGATACTGACCGTCCATAAAGTGAAATCTCGCGTAAATCGGCCGTCGATTGATGGTGCACATTATCTCCTCGCGACTGGGCGGCCACTGTCTCCTTCTCGTTCCCTGGGTCTTCGTCAAACATTTTTCCGCGAATCTCGCGTATTTTCCCTCCTCCGTTACGTAATCGCTCGAGCAACGCTTAAGATGAGCTATGAGATACTTTCGTATGATCTTCTGGGGCGGAAGTATTACGGAGCATGCGAGCGATAGCAGGGCCCAGTGTCGCAGATTTACCCGGCTATTCGGATCCGGATGATCCGTTGTTTGTTTTATCAGCTGTAGATAAAGCTCACCGAGCAAATTTTCCTTTCTCATGCATCTCTCCATCACCGTCTGTATGAGATTCACGTGCTCGTCCTCCACTCGTCGCACCGTGTCGCCATTCTGACCGAGACCGGCATACGTAAGTACAAGCTGAAAAACACTAAGGGCTATTTGTTCCTCGGCATCCGGTAGCTTCGTTAAACTCTGGGGTACAGCCTGCCGACTGAATGCCCAGTAAATATGCGGAAAACCTTTGTACGTTTCGCCGTGATCGCTCGAGCTGCCACCTCCGTGCTCCTGGCGTAATTTTTCGATTCTATGCTTCGACAAACGTCTGAGTGTATTTCGCAAAAAGCCACCGCCCGTGTCCTGCGGTTTTCTCAATGCCTCCGAGTCGACGAGGACTCTTCGGCAATTAACGAGATTGTGATACAGTCGTATGCGATCCTCGTTCGTGATACCCTTGATCCGCTTCGTGGGTGCCTCGTTCTCGTTTATCCAGCCTGCCAATGCCGGACAATAGCTCACGATAAGACTGCCGATCTCGTTCTTCTGGGCCGTCTCAAAAACGAAACACTTGTGCGAACTGTCGGGATTGTGCCTCAGCAATGAAAGAGTTATGAACGAATCGCTCGGATCGAGCATTATGCTCTCGACGTCCTGATAACGATACTCCGATAGGACAAATTTGTCATCGGGCTTTATCAGCATAAGACCGTCGGCATTGATTCCCAGTATCAATTGATTGCCGTAAGACCAATAGCCGCGATACGTCACGCTGAACATCGTCGTACCGTAAAGGGGATATTGCATAACGCATGAAAGATAAAGAACCTTTGCCGTTAGCTCCGAGCGTCCCGAGCCGTATTGCTTGTGCGCCTGAGCTATTATCGGTACCCATACATCATCGCCGCGTGCTCGGCTTATGCGATACGGCAGAAAACTGTCGACCTCGCTGTAATAATCCAAACGATCGTTGTCCTTCGGATCACCGAGGGCCACCTGAGCCTGAAGACCGGCGAGCTGCAGGGCAACTTTCTCCGATACCGGAAAATCGTCGCACTGTGGGGGGGGAAAAAAAAATAGTATATCGTGTATAAGCAAGGAGATTATGTGGCACTTTTAAGGTCAAGCACCGATGTCTTCAGTTACGAGTCGTAGACGAGTACTGAAAACGCGGTGCGAGGCCTTGAAAGGCTTGTCTCCGTGATGCATACGATATTTTTATGCAACACTAGAATGTTTTTCAAGCTTTTAGGGCTTTTAGACGAGGAGTTAAAAGTGTCCTAGGACTAGGAAACTTTTGAGCCCTAGGACTTAAAAGTGTCTTGGGAAGTCGGACTTAAAATTGGAGCAGAAAAGTGTCCTAGGACTAGGACACTTTTAAGTTCTGAAGCTTTTAGGGTTTGCAGACGAGGAATTAAAAGTGTCCCAGGAAGCGGGACTTGAATGTGGAGTAGAAAAGTGTCCTAGGACTAGGACACTTTTAAGTTCTTAAGCTTTTAGGATTTGCAGACGAGGAATTAAAAGTGTCCCGGGAAGTTGGACTTGAATGTGGAGTAGAAAAGTGTCCTAGGACTAGGAAACTTTTGAGTCCTAGGATTTAAAAGTGTCTTAGGAAGTCGGACTTAAAATTGGAGCAGAAAAGTGTCCTAGGACTAGGACACTTTTAAGTTCTTAAGTTTTTAGGGTTTGCAGACGAGGAATTAAAAGTGTCCCGGGAAGTTGGACTTGAATGTGGAGTAGAAAAGTGTCCTAGGACTAGGAAACTTTTGAGTCCTAGGACTTAAAAGTGTCTTGGGAAGTCGGACTTAAAATTGGAGCAGAAAAGTGTCCTAGGACTAGGATACTTTTAAGTTCTTAAGCTTTTAGGGTTTGCAGACGAGGAATTAAAAGTGTCCCGGGAAGTTGGACTTGAATGTGGAGTAGAAAAGTGTCCTAGGACTAGGAAACTTTTGAGTCCTAGGATTTAAAAGTGTCTTGGGAAGTCGGACTTAAAATTGGAGCAGAAAAGTGTCCTAGGACTAGGACACTTTTAAGTTCTTAAGTTTTTAGGGTTTGCAGACGAGGAATTAAAAGTGTCCCGGGAAGTTGGACTTGAATGTGGAGTAGAAAAGTGTCCTAGGACTAGGAAACTTTTGAGTCCTAGGACTTAAAAGTGTCTTGGGAAGTCGGACTTAAAATTGGAGCAGAAAAGTGTCCTAGGACTAGGATACTTTTAAGTTCTTAAGCTTTTAGGGTTTGCAGACGAGGAATTAAAAGTGTCCCGGGAAGTTGGACTTGAATGTGGAGTAGAAAAGTGTCCTAGGACTAGGAAACTTTTGAGTCCTAGGATTTTAAAGTGTCTTGGGAAGTCGGACTTAAAATTGGAGCAGAAAAGTGTCCTAGGACTAGGACACTTTTAAGTTCTTAAGCTTTTAGGGTTTGCAGACGAGGAATTAAAAGTGTCCCGGGAAGTTGGACTTGAATGTGGAGTAGAAAAGTGTCCTAGGACTAGGAAACTTTTGAGTCATAGGATTTAAAAGTGTCTTGGGAAGTCGGACTTAAAATTGGAGCAGAAAAGTGTCCTAGGACTAGGACACTTTTAAGTTCTTAAGCTTTTAGGGTTTGCAGACGAGGAATTAAAAGTGTCCCGGGAAGTTGGACTTGAATGTGAAGTAGAAGTGTCCTAGGACTAGGAAACTTTTGAGTCCTAGGACTTAAAAGTGTCTTGGGAAGTCGGACTTAAAATTGGAGCAGAAAAGTGTCCTAGGACTGGGACACTTTTAAGTTCTTAAGCTTTTAGGGTTTGCAGACGAGGAATTAAAAGTGTCCCGGGAAGTTGGACTTGAATGTGGAGTAGAAAAGTGTCCTAGGACTAGGAAACTTTTGAGTCCTAGGACTTAAAAGTGTCTTGGGAAGTCGGACTTAAAATTGGAGCAGAAAAGTGTCCTAGGACTAGGACACTTTTAAGTTCTTAAGCTTTTAGGATTTGCAGACGAGGAATTAAAAGTGTCCCGGGAAGTTGGACTTGAATGTGGAGTAGAAAAGTGTCCTAGGACTAGGAAACTTTTGAGTCCTAGGATTTAAAAGTGTCTTGGGAAGTCGGACTTAAGATTGGAGCAGAAAAGTGTCCTAGGACTGGGACACTTTTAAGTTCTTAAGCTTTTAGGGTTTGCAGACGAGGAATTAAAAGTGTCCCAGGAAGTGGGACTTGAATGCGAAGTAGAAAAGTGTCCTAGGACTAGGACACTTTTAAGTTCCAAGACTGGCACAAAAAGCGAGAAAAACATGGTAGTGTTGTATAAATATTTACGTAAAACTGATGAATTTTACTTCGTCGTTTTCGTCGATCTCGCGCAAGATTGAATTTCCTCGACCATAGGTGATTATTACAGGGAAAAAAAACCAATATAAGATTTAGAAAAAAAAAAAAAATATCCGCGTGGATGTTTTTGTCTGTGAAGTGGAAAGAAATTGAATTTCCGTGATTCGTCTGATTTTGAGCAAATTTTCAGTTTTAACACGATAAGAATATCATTCGAGTATTGATTGATAGTAAATTCTGGGATGAACTTTAACATCTTAAAAATAGATTCTCATCGTTTGATTGAGAAAAAAAATTCAATTCAAGCCTCGTAAAAAATTTTCAAAGCGAAGAACCAAGAAAATGTCAGCTGTTTCACCGAAAGACTTCAGTTCATGGAATTCCAAAAAAAAAAAAAAAAAAAAAATATAATCATAGCTGCCCCAAAACCCAAACCGACGCTTCGATCACAATTCCAAAGCACCCAACGCACGATCGATACCTCGAGCTGGTAACAGACGAAGCCACGGGTTCAGGCTCGAGAAAATTTGAAATTTCGAACTGTAATTGGCGCTGGGGTCGCTGAGACCCCAGCAAGTGACCAGGGGGTTTTGATTTCACAAAAATTTTTCTTACCTTGACAACGTTGTATACAGCCTGAGAATATAGCATATTGACCTCGACCGGATCCTGGGATAATTCCCGTGTATTGCGAAATAATCGTCGCTTGAAGACGAAACGATTGTCACCGCTGCCGAGTGTCGCGTTGTTGCCACGCCTGAGGGTTGAGAAGCTTGACTGAGACGTATTGAGCTTGCACTGCTTACTGCAAATATATTCAATCGATCCTTCGATAAAATTTCAAGCGTTCTTCGAGAATCGTGACATTACAAAAAAAAAAAAGAAAACGAAACCAAAAAAAAACGCGGGAAAATAAAATTCATAAGGTAAATGTACCGGTGGCCGCGCATCTGAGGGACCGTTCAGATTGCTATACAAATTTTGGACGTAAAGCCTCATGGTGAAGCCATCAATGACTTCAAACACCTTGAAGATTATGATTTCGAGTTTTTAAAACACATGCACAATGTTCATTAAAATATTTCGTAATTTATTACTTGTACCGCGAGAAAGGTGGAAAGCTGGAATGTATAACAGCGTCCGCACAGCGTTTATTCGCCATGTCCCAGTGTTCGGACACGAGAAGACCCCAGTGTCCGCACAATACGACATTCGAACACTTAAAGCTCGAGTTAACCACTTCACTGGCAAGAATGCATATATATATGCGTCCTAAACTGAAGTGGACATTTTTGGCAAGGACGCATATATTCGTCCAGTGCCAAAAAACGAGGATTCAGGATTAATTCTGGTGCGTAAACGACCGTCTGTGTGGATTTTTTTGGGTCACTGAACACGAATCCGGTGTGAAATTTTCAAAATTCCAAATGACTGATCCAACATGGTCGATCGAAAATTTTGGAAAATCTAAAAATTCGGCGAATTCAGATGAAACTGATGTTCAGGAGTTTTTTTGACTCGCTAAACACGAATTTTGTGTCAAAATTTGAAAATTCAAAATGGCTGATCCAATATGACGACCGTAATTTCGAAAAATCTTAAAATCTGGCGAATCATTATGAAATTGGTGTTCAGGGAGTTTTTCGATTCGCGCGACACGAGTTCGATGTTGTTGAATGAAAACGAGATCTAATGGTGGTTTACATATCCAAATCTTTTTGAAAAAACCTCCGTCATTAAAGTTTTATCTTTACAGAACTCTCCAATCGTATTCTAAGAACATAAGGGTTAATTTTGGTACTTGAGGGTGGTTTCGGTATTCGTGGATGGTTTTGAGCAAGCGTAAAATTATGACAAAACGTCTTGGAGTATACATTTGTGAGCTATTTCTATGACTTTTTTTTTCACTGCCGGAAAAATATCCACCTAGGTCTCAGAATCGTCTGCCAGTGAAGGGGTCGATGAGCATCGATTCTGCAAATCTCGATAGAATCAGCTTTTTGAATTCAATAGCGCATCGCGATAAAATGAATACCGATTAATTCAAAATAAAAAAATTTCAATTTGGTCAGAAAAGTCAAGGATTAATTAAATTTTTCAGATCATGTCACCGGTTCGACGCATCCCATGTGATTAACGACACCGATCGCGAAACGGCTGAATGTCGTACCGTGCGCGGCTACCGGGCCTATCGAACTTTACGTGGGTCTGTACCAGTCTCCGAACGGTGTCTTGACAGGAGTACCAATTATTATTTGTTTGTCCCAATAATGGACCACGAAGATTACACGATTCAATTGAGTTTTACGGGATTTTTAACTGCCGCAATAATGAAAATATTTTTTCTATCAATTGTTTTTCTACGATGATAGTGATAATTTTCAATTATCAAGCATGCCAATCGTTAAAAAAAAATTCTCTCTCCTTTACACAGCGGAATACAATAATTGCGCATAATACGGACGTGTCTTAAAGGAAACAACGTAACTCGCCGTGTCAGCTAGAAAATACGTAACTCAAAAACTTCGATTGAATCTACGTATCTCAAAAATTGTTTTTTTTTGTCATTGGTTTTTTTTTCAATCGACTGTAAGGAATACTAAAAATTTTCAAGGTGGCAGCCCATATTCGTCGGAGGGTTCTCCCGATACGCGAGAGGGTGATGTATTATTTATCTAATGGGGTTCAATTTGTTGTGTAAAATCGCGAGGGTGATCCATTGGACATCCAGAGGGCTAGATGAATTTATTTATTGCGTTAGTCCAATTTGCGGGTTAGAAAATAAAAATCATCTACATTTACGCTACGTTGTAGTGTAGATAAAGTGCAGTCGGTGAGTTGGATGAGCAGAAAGCTACGGTGATTTGGAAATAAAATAAAAATCATCCGGATTTATCCCAGGGCCTAATTATTATCGTCTAATGAATTAATATTATTATTTATAATTATGAAAATTCCAATAATCACAATTATTTTCCAGACCGTCTATTGTTGAAAATTTACTTTCGAGTTACGTGTTTTCAATTTGAATTACTGAGATACGTTCTTTCAAAGAAAAACTTGAAGATACGTGTTCTCTAACTTTTATTTTGAGTTACGTATTTTCTAGCTGACACGGCGAGTTGCGTTGTTTCATTTAGGACACGTCGAATAGGTTAATTCAATTTAATGATTCGCTAGCGTTTTAATTTAGGTACGTCTTGCGTTCGAATGCACCGAGTCCTTTCACTCAAACTTCACCTAACCCAACGTGTAACACGTTGGTATATCGTTTAATTTTATTTTAGCCAATCACATGTGTACCGCGCGAATGAATAAAAATTCTAAACACGCGTATTATTTTGAATTGCTTTCGTAATATTTTTGTTTTATCAATTGGAGCTTCTTTTTTCAATAAAAATGTTTATTTCGATAAAAAGAGATTCAAAAATTTTCCCAAAAGATGCAATCTATGATACTGCTACCGCCGCGACTGAGTTTGGCAGTGCGGATCCCGCGCAAATGAATAAAAATTCTAAACACGCGTATTATTTTGAATTGCTTTCGTAATATATTTTTTTTTATCAATTGGAGCTTCTTTTTTCAATAAAAATGTTTATTTCGATAAAAAGAGATTCAAAAATTTTCCCAAAAGATGCAATCTACGATGCTGCTACCGCCGCAACTGAGTTTGACAGTGCGGATTCCTATTATTAGAATTTCAATATTAATCATGAAATGCATTATAAATATAATTATTCGTGATGGTGCGCGACGGACTTGGTCTTGTGCGGCGCCACTTGGTACATTTACCTTGCGCATTTTGTCATAACGAACGCGACTTACACTTCCCATGCGGCTATAACGTCGTAGAGATAATCGTGCGCTCGAACATGCTCCTCGCCGTCGGGTCTGCTCTGATAAATTGCCCAGCCCTCCAACGACCTTAGACCCAATTTTTCCGCCAATTTTGCGGCGGCATCGGCCGCCGTGTCGGTCGGATGTACATCGATCGCTTTCGTTCGTCCATCGAGAAAGAAGAATCTGCAGACGATAGTGCCGAGTCGTCGCATCGCCGCTATCTCGACCGTCGACGGTGAAAATTGTCGACACGATACCTTCATATTTTTACAATTGTCAACGCACCACTGCACGTACTGACGTAATTTGCCCTCGAGGGCGAGATTCTTCTTCAGAAACGATACGAAATATTTGTAAAGAAGTTTGCTCGGTTGAAAGGCGACGATGGCGAGGCACATGAGAAGCCAGACTCTCTCGGCCCATTCCATATTCGGATTGTTGGTGGATTGGCGCATACACTGAACGAGTATCTCATCGCGTAGCTCCTCCCGCTCGATCCCATGGCCTATGATCGTCTGTATCGTGACGATTTCTTGATCCAGCTTCATCTCACCGCGAAGATACTTGCAGAGATCCTGAATCAATTGGGCGGGGAAAAAAAAAAAAAAAAAAAAAAAAAAAAAAAACACACACACGTTACAATGGTAATTTCAAATTTTCGTGGCAATAAAAATTACAATCACGCACTGGATATTTTTAATATGTCGAGTAAAAAAATTATGAATGATGCAAATCGGATATTGAGAAATTGTGGAAAAGTTTTCTGCGAGAAATATTACGATCTTTTGGTTCCTCATGATCCTGGCATTGTTGTTTGTTTTTTTTTTTTTTTTTTTTTCCTTTTGTAATTTAAGTTTACAAAGTTTTCATACATTTGTCTAATCAGGAGTATGAATGAAATTTTTTTTTTTCAATCATCGGGGCGCACAGTGTAGAGTAAGTAAAAATAATGAGGACGTATTTTTTATTTTTCGTTAAAAATGACAGATGCAGACTGTTATAGGCAATTTAATTTCACGGATTTTGATATATACAGATATAGCGTAACATGTGTGACGTCACAATGTTATATTTTTCAATTTGATATATTAACGGCAATTTTGATTCAAATAAAAAATACGTACTAAATATTTTTTCCTAAACTACCAGATTTTGAAATAAAAAAATTCATTTATACTCCCAATTGTGACCAAAAATGGTGAAAATGACAGCTACAAGATAATTTTCTATTTTCTTATTTATCATGATCAGAAAAGGACTTGAATGATCAAAATTCGATTCTGTGTACCTTTTAGGTTGCACCGATCACTTTTTCAATCCTGAATTTGCAATAATTTGAACACTGTTCGTAAATGAATGTTCGAAAATACTCAAAGTAGCCAAAACTGATACGTCTACCCTATCACAAAATCACATGGGAAGAAAATAACCACTATATTTTCGCCTACTGAAAATACGCCATTTTTTTTTATTTAAAAAACTCAAATATATAACGATTTCTCAAATAATTACGCAACTTTTGAGCCTAATTTGAACGTGGTCTGAGCCGATCTTCGATTTTTATTGCATAATTTTCGTCCAGGGTTATTGATTTTTCGTTGATTTAGCTGAAAACAAATAAAAAAGAGACTTCGATGGTCATATTTTTCCAAATACTTATCACCTTTCCTCATTATACTGATTGTGAACAAAATTGATGTTCAAACTTCATGAAGTATCTTTTTTTTATTTGTTTTCAGCTAAATTATACGCAAAAAAAACCAACGAACAATCATTAAACTCGAACGAAAATCATGCAATAAAATCAAAGATCGACTCGGACCACACGTTCAGATTAGGCTCAAAAGTTGCGGCCCAAAAGCGGGTACATTGAAAATGCGATTGTTCTATTTGTGGCCAGCTTATGGCCAATCCCAATTCAAAGCTTGGTGGCCACAGCTGGTACTTTGGATGGCCAAAAGTAGTACAATTAGGAGTATGAATGGAATTTTTTTTTCAATCATTTGGGCGCACAATGTAGAGTAAGTAAAAATAATGAGGACGTATTTTTTTTATTTTTCGTTAAAAATGACAGATGCAGACTGTTTTAGGCAATTCAATTTCACGGATTTTGATATACATAGATATAGCGTAACATGTGTGACGTCATAATGTTATTTTTTTCAATTTGTTATATCAACCGCAATTTTGATTCAAATGAAAAAATTAAAAATACGTACTAAATATTTTTTCCTAAACTACCAGATTTTGAAATAAAAAAAAATTTTCATTTATACTCCCAATTCTGTAGTACTTGTTTTTGTGGATGTTTAGGGTAAAATCTGAGGGGGGAAAAAAAAAACTAACTCTCGTGGTTGAATTTTCGAGTACGCTTGTGGGTAAAAAATTTTCAGCTCCGATTACCAGCTATACCGTTGAGAAATTATTTGATCCAAATGTATGAGATATTTTCCGTTGGTTTCATGAATTTAATAAATAACAATTGAAGAAACAAAAAAAGAAAGAAATTCGTAAATTCGTCAAGAGAATTTCGACGAATTTAGTCAAATTTTTTCAAACTCAAGTTTGTAGGAAATTATGTTCTTTTTTTTTTTACAAGTTTCAGTACGATGTACTTTTGCGCTGCACTGAGGTAGCCTTTGCGCTGCAGACTCCGAGTCGTGTGATCGATTATATCTTAGCGTTAAAATTTTTGGAGAACGTTGTAAAATCTGACAAATACGCAAAAGTAATTGTCGAAATTTTTAACAACCGTGAAAAATATTTTTTTCGCGCTCGAATTGCATATTTTTCTTTTTTCCAAGCAATTGTACTTGAAAGCTATATGGCACTTGAATTTGATTCAATTTTCAATTGAATTTTCTGGCGATTTGGATTTTTTTTTATTCCGTTTCTAAATCCTGCGCTAAAACGACGATTGTAAAATCGAAAATTTCTCGCGAAAAAAAGTGAGCAAGAAGAGATGGTCCGGGAAAGTTTGAACGCTCAAAAAGTAGAAGAAAAATAAAAAAAAAATCTATGGCACATCCGATTCACAAAATTCTCCAACGAGTGACCAAAAGTGCAACTTGCCTAACTCAATTATCATCGAAGAAGACCCAAAAAAGTTGCATAAAGAATATCGACGAAGAATAATCTCGAAAAATCGAAAAAAGAAAGAAAACAAAAAAATAAAATAAAAAAAAACAAACAAACGCTTACCCGAAAAACGGAGCATGCGAGATTAACGTTGTCCGGATCGTACATGTGTATATGAGAATTCGGAATGCTCGAGCCTTTGTAATACGTCACCATCTCGTATTTCGGTATAAATTCGACGCTCTTGCCGCGCGATTTTCTCGTAAGCGTCGCCATTATCGTGCCCTCGGGTGATCTCTCGTGGCTGTTGAAATAATTCTGGGCAAACTCGACGATATCGTGATAGGTCGCCTCGGAATCGATAATATCTTTCTTATCCTCGAGCTCCTGGAGCTTTCTTTCGACCCGAAATTTCCGACGTTGCTCACGCTCGGCCGGTTGCTGCGCTTGCTGGCTCGTCGGAGTAATTTGTTGCTGTTGCTGCTGCTGCTGCTGCTGCTGCTGCTGCTGCTGCTGTGGCTGCTGCTGTGGCTGCAGCTGTAAATTAGCATGCAACGGAATAATATCGTGGCCATTATGTTGGGACAAAATCGTCGTATGATGATTGTGATGTAAATTTGAATTTCGTGATTCCGGTCTCGATGGTGGATTGGGAACGATCGTCATTGTCGTTTCTTTGATGATTTTGCTCGTTGGTACCGGTGGTGGCGAGACACGTGTCTCGGCGCCGTTAATCATCAATTGTCCGGAATTGCCATTTATGATTAACGGACTTCCGGGACCATTGTCGTCGCGCGGTAAAACAGACTCGTAGATAGGCTCGCCATTATCGACCGTGGAATCGTCGCTCGTTGCCTGATTCGAGAATGGCAAAGGCGGCGGCGGTGGCGGTGGCGGTGGCGGCGGTCCGGTTGGCTCCGGCAAACTCGGCTGTCCGAGCTTACCGGCTGAGCTCGTTGCTGCTGCTGCTGCTGCTGCTGCTGTCATACCGTTTCTCGATGCGATACCATCCGGCGAATTGAGCTTCGAATCGGCTCGTGAATTCATCTCCATCTCAAGCTTTATAACGCTCTCCAATTCGGCATCGAGATCCTCGACAAGCTCGTCCATACGCTCGCCAATTTCCTCGATTATTTGATTGCTCTTCGTCGACTGTACGTCCGATAAAAATGAGAAAAGATTGTCAAGATCTACGGACTGCAGTTCCGTTCCTGCCATCTTCAAGTTTATCGTCTCGGCCATCTGCGACAACGCCGCTATCTCCTCCTGGGCCTTTCTGCAAATTTTCATAATTTCATCGAGACGTTAGAATCATAGAAAGGAAGGAAGAACAAACAAAAAAAAAAATGGGGAAAAAAAGAAAAATCACTCATACAAAGATGTGTCATGGATGAAATTTGGAGATTCGACACACACGTGTTTGGCTGTTATTGTGACGAGGAAGGGGAAGGAAAAAAAAAAGTATGTGCCCAAAAAGCGTAAAAAGTGCTAGCACCGGAAAATAATATATTATCGTATATCAGAGCTGGGCGGTACTTCGAGTACACGGTACTTTCGATTTACTGGAATTACCGTACTCGAAGCACGCGGTACTTAAAAATTATTTCAACTATTTTACTTAAATTGACAAGTATACTCGGCCTGTACTTCAAGTATTTGTACTTAAAGTTTCAAGTACTTTCCTGTACTTCAAGTACTTTTTTCATTGTACTACGTATGAAGTACTTTTGAATACGTTTTTTTGCTAATGGTTACACGTATCAAAGCCTTTGAATTTATAAATGAGGAATGTTCCGCGCCATCTTGCGGTTAAGATTGCAAGGAATGACCTTTCAAAGGATCGAGCTACGGCAGTTACGGGTTTCATTGTCAATGCATGGCTCCGTTTTTAAAAATCCGTCTATTGTATTCTTTGTTTTTTCCTTTTCCAAAACCCGAAGCTAAATAAATCTCAATTGCAATCGTCAATGCTATATTTTTTTAAACTATTTATAATTCTTCGTTTTGATATTTCTGCTCCGATCTGCCTGACCCGAGTGAATTGCACAATGTAAAAAATATGCTTTGATCCCAAAAAGTACCCGAGTCAAGATCAAATGAGTCGAAAGAGCACGCAAGAAATGAAATACAAGTACTGGAACTTGCGAGATGTATACTCGAAAACTTAAAAAGTATTCGATACTTGAAGTACTTGGATACTTCAAGTAATTACAGTACTTTTCCCAGTTCTTTTATATATATATTATATATTATAATATAATATATAATATAATATATATATTATATAAATATATAATATAATATAATTAATTATAACATAATGGTATATTATATTATAATATTGTTATAATACGATGTATCAATAATAATTATTATAATTATACTTTGAAAATATATAATTTTTTTACGACACATAAATTTTTTTCCATGCGAGTAGTTATTCTGTGATGTTGCTTTTTTTTTTTCATGAGTGCACATGCTAAAAAGCCGCAAATTATTCGTACACAAAAGCGAAATTAGGGTATAATTGCCGGATGATAAAATTTTGCGAGAGACTATCAATTGTCAGTTGCCAGATGGAAATTCGTGAATAAGCATTTTTTGATAAATTTTATTTTTTTATTTTTTTTTTTTTCGTCATTTCTCGTGGTTGCATTTTACTTCTCGACGATCTAATCTAGGAGAGTCTGGATGCCGAAATTACATCTCGACAACTTACCCAGCTTCCATTCCGACAATACCGTTGTACTGCGGCGCGCTACAAGAGACAAACGTAATTTCCGTTTAGTCTCGAACGACCGAGACGGGGGAGAGACACTCGTCAAAACGCTCCACAAATAATACATGGACAAACAATTTCCGGCAACAATTCACTGGTATGGGGTAAAGAGAGAGAGATAGAGAGAGGGGGGGGGGGGGGGGGGGGGAAAGATTTTTGAAAATTTATACTAAAAAGTTGCACGTACCTCTGACTGTCCTCGATGGCTTTTTTGTCCTCCATCAGTCGACGTTCCTCCTCCATTCTCTCTCGTTTTCGCATTTCCTCATCGACGCGACGCATCTCCCGCAATGCAGCGGCTACCTCACGAGCGAATACACCACGCAGATGCGACTGTATGACTATCGCAGCGCGTCTCTTTCTTATGAACATTATACGAAGCTTCCAGCCCCGATAAGCGTGCTGTACCTTGAGCGCGGCATCTCTCACACGACGATATTCTATTGGGTGAATGAAGATTTGATTTTTTTTATTTTCTTTTTCTTTTTTTCATTTAACCGTACAGCCCAAATGAAAAAAAAAAAAGCAAGTATGCCAAATGTACATTATACATTTCGTTGAAATTTGTTTCAAAAATCACAATTGGTCTGATCGATTAATGTTCGAATGAAAAAAAAAAAACGATAAAACGTTTGAGTGCAATTTTTTTTTTCTCTCTTCGAAAAATTTTCGCTATTTCGATAAATATGTGGTAAAGTTTATTTTTTGATTTTTTTTTTTGTTATTTTTTTTGCCAAGTTTGCTTAAAAAATCAATAAGAAAACGACAAAAATTTTTTCTCTTCGAACAACTTACTCATTTGATTTAATTTTTTGTTTTTGTTTTTTGTTTTTCTGATCGAGTTTCTTTAAAAAATCACAACTGGCCTGGATGATTAACGTCCGAGTGCAAGAAAATGACAAAATTTTTCGTTGCAAAATTGTTTTTACCTCAATAAATAAACATGTAAAGTATTTCTTTGTTTTTTTTTTTAAAGATTGCTCGACAAGCCCAGGACCGATTTCCATTTGAAATAAATAAGAATTATTGTCATGGTTTTTTCGAAGAAAAACTGCCGAGTCTTCCACTCGGCGTCTTCGTTTATATTTCAGCGTTGATTGAGGGAAAGCGATTTAAAAAAAAAAAAAAAAAAAAAGAAAGAATCCAAAAGAGCGTAGGACTATTGTAAAAAAGTATTTTTTCCAAATTATTTTTCTCAAAATCGTTTCCGGAAGATGGCAAAAAAGAAAAAAATAAACGAAGATCAGAGCTGGGCAGTAGTTCGAGTAGCCGATATACTTGCGATGTACCGGAAGTACAGGCACTTGAAGTACAAAGTACTTAAAAAGAATTTCAAGTATTGTACTCAAATTTCCAAGTACTCGGCCTGTACTTTAAGTATTTGTACTTGAATTTTCAAGTAATACTTTCCTGTACTTCAGGTACTTTTCAAGTAACAAGTATGAAGTACTTTTGAATACGTCTTGCCAATGGTTGCATGCATAACGCATTTGAATATATAATTGAGGAATGTTCTGCGCCATCTTGTGGTTAAGATTGTAAGGAATGACCTTTCAAAGGATCAAGCTACGGCAGTTACGGTGTCATTGTCAATGCATGGCTCCGTTTTTAACAATCCATCGATTATATTCTTTATTTTTTCTTTTCAAAACCTGATGCTAAATAAATCTCAATTGCAATCGTCAATGCTATTTTTTAAAATTATTTCTAATTCGTCGTTTTGATATTTCTGCTCCGATCTGCCTGCGACCCGAGTAAATTTCACAATGCAAAAATATGTTTTGATACAAAAAGTACTCGAATCAAAATCAAATGAGTCGAAAGAGTACGTAAGAAATGAAATGAAATACAGAAATGTATACTTGAAAACTTTAAAAGTATTCGATAATTGATACTTGACGTACTTCAAGTATACTCAGCACTTGAAGTACCTGGTACTTCGAGTATTTACGGTGCTTTTGGTACTCGAAATACCCGGCTACTTCAGATACTTAAAGTACTTTGTACTTAGTACTTGAAGTACTTTCAGGTACTTTTGCCCAGCTCTGACAGAGATACATTTTCTTTGGAAAGAGCATGTATACATAAAAACATAATACAAATCAGCATATTTTCAAATTAAAAAGACTTTCAATGGTCTTTATAATATAATACCGCGTACGTGCATTGAAGTTTAACATTTTTTTGTGTTAAAAAATTCAAAAAAAAAAAAAGCAAAATCCTTCACAGTACATAAAACAACAATAATAATAATAATAATGAAAATAAATTTAGACTCACCCTTTCTCACTCTATAAGCTCGCCATATTTTCTGCATGACAATGGCATTTCTCGTTACCATTTGATTTCGCGAATCCTCGAGGGGCTCGTGAACGTAACTGCGAAGAAATACTTTCGTCCTGCCGATTTGCCACTCGGTATCCGGTATACCCTGTCTCGCTATCAAACATCTAACCGTGTCTCTTTCATCGTTCGGCAATACACCGCGTTCCTTAACCAGGCAACGATAACGCGTCGCGAAATCATGAAATGTCATGTGTATCGGAAAGCCCTCCTTTCGTATTCTTATTATGTCAAGCATACCGAGATACTTGAGCTGATCGAGGACGAGCCTCTCGTCATAATTATTCGATTTTTTTTCCATATTCGGCTTTATGCATCTCGCGTACCAGGGTGTCGTTGCTTGAAGCACATCGACGAGCGCCTGCAGCTGATGCCTGAACGAGTCGCACAGCGTTGGCTTGCCCTTGGACGTGCCGCGCGACATTGTCACGGAATTGCCGGGTGCACGGGCAACCGTGCAGCCCAATAGATCCTGATAGGCCGTTATCTCTTGGACAAATTCATTCGTGCTTCTCGACATAAAATCAAAGAAAACGTCCTGCTGCACGTCGCGATTCTTATCAACGAAACCCTCGATCGTGTACGTAACACAGCCGGCGTAATGCCGCAGGCCAAATTCTTTTTCCCATTTACGGCGATCGTCGCCCTTTACGTAACACGGATTACTGTCAAATTCGGCGTGTAAATTCGTCAGATACGCGAGATCGGAGCCTTTCGGCATGTGGCACTGCTCGGTTAGGAGCTTTAGCACGCAACGTGGCGGTTTCTCGATTAGCTCCAGGCACAGAGTGTTGTCGGTAAATGTTATGTGCGAATATTGAATTTCTTCCTGACGATACTGCACGAGTCGACAAACATGAATGTATATATATTTTTTATTTATTTATTTGTTTGTTTTTTTTTTTTTTTTTTTTTTCTTTTAAATTGATAAATAAAAAGAGCAGGGAAGTGAAAAGTAATCGTGTGTTTGCAACGGGGCAAATCGATCGGTGAACGAATGACCTTTGAGCTCGATCGAGATTCGCGATATTTTATATTTCATATATTATTGGTTTTTTTTTATGAATTGCATATGTTATACACGGAAAAAAGAAACAGTAAAAAAAAAATAGAGGGGCTACACAGTTCGCTTTGGACTCGAGCAATTATATGCACAGCGATATTTATACCGAAACGCACTGCCGAAAATAACACAGTGTGCCAAATGTAAATTTTTACAGTTTCTATGTTACACTGTCCTCGCTGTACTCGAGCTGCTCTACTGTTTTTTTTTTTCTTATACTGGAACGCACAGCTCAAAATACAGTGTAGTCCAAAGTAAAAAGAGTGAAATTACTGTGCCACATTGTAAAATTAAAAATATGCCACTCTGTATTCAATACAGTAATCTTTGCAGATTGCCGACAGAAAAAAAAACAGCTGTCACATGTGAATTCCACTGTTGAACTTTTTAAAAATTAGGAATACTGATTTATTTACAATACTAATCGGTAAATAAACCAGTCTATACTGTCAAAATATCAGTGTACACAAAAATCGTCACTTTTCTAGGAAAGGATCTAAATTACTCATTGTCAGTTGCACTGTAAAATTAACTAGGTCGCCCTGTTTTTTTTTAATGCAGTTTTTACTGTGATCTTTGCTGTTTCTTTTCCATGTATTTTGTAAATTCTTTTCGTTTTAATTAGCGAAATAACAACGTTGGACTCTAGCTCCTCTGATTTTTCTTTTTTTGTTACTAAGAACACTGATGTATTTACAATGTACTAAACTGTGAATAAACGAGTGTACACTGTCAAAATCTCAGTATGGACGGGAAAAGTCACGAACTATCGAAAAAAGACTGGAAATTACTATGCCCACATTGTAAAATTAAATATGTCACGCTGTATTCAATACAGTGTACAATGTAACCTTTGCAGATTGCCCACGGGGAAAAAAAAAACAGCTGTTACGTGTAAATTCCACAGTTGAACCTTTTTTACTATACGGAAAAAAAAATTTGCCTCTCGGGAGGAAAACTTCGGAAGTTCTTTTGAATTTTGAAGTGGAAATAATTGTTTTTACAGTTTAAATCAGCAAATATGGTTATACATATAGTACAGAAGTATATTCCGCACATTACTTTTTGATCAAAACATCGTAAAGTGATTAATTTACTGTGTTAAACTGCATTTTTTTCTCTTCATCGTTGTATTTTTTTAATTTAAGTTATTATTTTTTGAAATGTCTTTTTTTTCCGTGATATAGGAATACTGATTTATTCACAATACTTAACTGTTCATCAACCAGTGTATACTGTCAAAATCTCAGTGTGCACGGAAAAAGTTGTAATTTTTCTAAGAAAAGACCTAAATTACTCAGTTGCACTGTAAAATTAAATAGGTCGCCCTCTCTTTCATGCAGTTTATACTGTGATTTTTGCTGTTTCTTTTATTCCGTATATTTTGTAAATTCTTCTCGTTTTAATTAGCGAAATAACGAAAAATTTGCTATTCGTTCGGCAAAGTCGCGTTCGATTATCTCTCGCGAGCTAAACCAGAGAAATATTAGAATAGCCATTATGAAGCCGCGATGACTCGAAATCTTTTAGGGTTCACGTTTCAGTCATAAATTCACATATCGAGGGCTTAGGACCAGAAAGGCGCAACCCACAAAAAACGGACTACTGCCATAAGGGCGTATCCCCAACTTTAACACGGAAGTTCCATAAGAGCAAAATTAATCAGCCTACAGCCAGAAGGGCGTAAGCCCACACTACAATACTGCCAGAAAGGCGTAAGCCACGAAAAATAAAAAAAAGTGGCTTACGCCCGTCTGGCAGATCATTCATCGTTTTTTTCCGGATTTAAATCGCCTGATTACAGCCAGACGGGCGTAACCCTCTTTTTTTTATTTTTCGTGGCTTACGCCTTTCTGGCGGATAACTGGTCAGTTTTTTCCGAATTTCGATCGTCTACTCACTGCCAGAAGGGCGTTACCCCAAAAAAATTGAAAACGTGATGTGTGTGTGTGTGTGTGTGTGTGTGTGTGTGTAAAATTTTGAAAATGTTGAATAAGTTTGAAAATTTTTGAAAAATTTGAAAATTTTGGAAAATTTAAAAAATTTGAAAATTTTGAAAATTTAAAAAATTTGAAAATTTTGAAAATTTTGAAAAATTTTTTAAATTTGAAAATTTTGAAAAATTTAAAAAATTTTCAAATATTGAAAAATTTTAAAAATTTGAAATTAAAAAAAAAATTTTAATTTTGAAAAATTTGAAAATTTCGACTATTATGCGACAACGACTAAATATGCGCATGCAACCATTTTGCAAATGATATATTTCGTTTTTGTTTATATTTCGCATTAAAAAATATTAGCAAATAGCAAATAGTTTCCTGACCAGCAACTGCCGAGTTTTTCTGAACAGCAACTCGTCAGTCTGCCAAGACTGGCACTGAACAGATTTGCGTTACACACCTAGTCTGGAACTCGACAGTTTACTGGCCATCAACTGGCCACAAAGATGGAAAACTGGCCAGCATTTTACACACATCACGTTTTCAATTTTTTTGGGGTAACGCCCTTCTGGCAGTAAATAGACGATCGAAATTCGGAAAAAACTGACCGGTTATCCGCCAGAAAAGCGTAAGCCACGAAAAATAAAAAAAAGAGGGTTACGCCCGTCTGGCTGTAATCAGGCGATTTAAATCTGGAAAAAAATGATCAATAATCTGCCAGACGGGCGTAAGCCACTTTTTTTTTCTCTGCGGGTTACGCCTTTCTGGCAGTATTGTAGTGGGCTTACGCCCTTCTGGCTGTAGGCTGATTATTTTTGTTCTTATGGAACTTCCGTGTTAAAGTTGGGGATACGCCCTTATGGCACTAAGGTAATGAAAAGTCGAAAAACAGTGGGTTACGCCCTTTTGGTCCTAAGCCCTCGATATAATTTCAGCCACTTCGTTGAACACAACTATGAAAAATGGAGTATCGATTGAAAATTTTTGAACGACAGCAGTGAACAGTTCGAGCATGTAATTTGACTGGGCCCAGTACTTGGACGGGTGACCGCTAAAAAAAAAAATACAAAGAAAGAAAAAACTCGAAATTCGTAACAATCACTTCGATGATTTCAATTTTCCGCAATGAACCAGCTGATCTTGGAATAATTACGAAGGAAATTTTTTGTCTTCGAATCACGAAAGTCTGAAACTTTTTGTTCTTCTATCTTGACGACTTTACTTTGGAAAATCATGTTTGAATAATTATCAAAATATTGCCAGCTGCGGATTGAGTCGAAATGAATCTTTCATCGTTATAATGCCTCTTCAATTAATTTATAATTTACCAAAAAAAAAAAAAAAAAACCCGTCGTAAATCAGTATATCGCATTTAGTACCGCAAAAACGGAAAGCATTTTTTTTCGACGATAAAGTAAAAAAAAAAATTAATAATCAATATATTAAAAAATTTTTTTTTTCGTTAATTAAAAATAAAATAAAATTCTATTAAAATTAATTTAATCCAGCTCCACTTTTCATTGTCGTTTCTTCCTTATTATTATTATTTTCATTTTTTCATTTCTTAATTATATCGTTGGCTAATTTTTTGAGCCGTCCAATTAATCGCATTGCTAATAAAAAAAAAAATTGCGTAAATACGGAAAAACCGATTCCCATAACGTTCATTCACCAGACGATTTTTGCGTGCGCGAACGATCGAGACGAAAGTTTCAATCATCACGATGAATTTTTTTTTTTCAGAGATGACCGAAAGTTTTGTCTCCGTGAAAAAATAAACAAAACAAAAAAGAGGGAGGGGGGGAAAAAAGAAAAAAGAAAAATTCGTATACGTACCAGTTCTTGTTCCAGTGCGAAAACGTAATGATTGAAGAACTTGTGAAGCTTCTCGTTCGTATAATTGATGCAAAGCTGCTCGAAGCTGTTTACCGTAAAATTCTCAAAGCCAAATATATCGAGAACACCGAGAAATCTCGAGCTATCCTGTCCCGGATTCGTGCAATTGTTAATGTGATTTATCAGCCAAGCGAATGTTCTCGAATAAAGGGCTTTCGCCATTGCGTGTCGATTTTCGCGCGCTTCCTGCACCTTCAGCGGTATTTCCGTTATATTGCCGCGAACATTTATCTGCCTTACGAGAACGACCCTCGTGAGATCCTCGATCTGGAGACCGAGGAGAGGCGCAACGGTCGTGACGATATCGATATCCTCGTTCGTCAATTCGCATCTCTCGCCATCGATATCATCGAAACTGAGATTACCGAGCCACAAAATTGCCGACAATACGCGAAATATGCCCTCGCACATTTCGCCCGGTACCTGAAGAACATTGAATGCCAAACGTAGCGCATCCAATTTCTTCGAATCCGATATACCGTCGATTCTTATGCAGCCCGATTGATTCAAATATTTATACTTTATTGCTGGCACGAGCTTGTACCGTTCGGCAAATTCCCTGTCCCTCATACCGCCCTCGACCAACTGATAAAGCACATGATAATTACGCTCGCCCGGGCTCTGAAACGTTATTCTACTCTGCTCCAACAGATAATCCTGTATTATGCAGCCCCTGATCATCCATTTGCTGTCGAAGCATACCTGCATGAATTTACCGAATCTCGAGCTGTTGTCGTTTCGCACGGTTTTCGCGTTGCCTGAATAAAGCGAGAAACAAAACGATTTCGCATCATCGTTTCTTGTTTTTTTTTTTTTTTCGTTCGACTTTTGGTTTGTAAAAAAAAAATAGCGAATTTCATATATTTTTTTTTCACTTTTTTCTCGATCGTCTGAGAAAGCTCGGCATATTGAGAAGCGTTCGAAAACTTGGATTTGTATAATACACGTCGAATATAATAAAATGTCAAAATAAAATATTTTATTTCGACATAATTGCGCGAGTAAATTGCCAAAATTTCTTTTGCAAAGTGAGTTCGCCTACTTTTTTTTTTTTTTGTCAAAAAACAAAAAAAAAAAAAGAAATCTATCGATGGGACAATGATGCAAATTTTAATTACCGAAAGCCTCGAGAATGGTGTTTGCCTCGAGGATTTGTTGCTCGACCCACGTGTCAACGTTGCTCGTCACCGAGCACAAATACTGAAGGATAAATTTCGTCGTTTCGGTCTTTCCGGCGCCGCTCTCGCCCGATATTACGCAGGACTGATTGCTCTCGGTGTCACGGAGCGAACGATACGAAGCTTCGGCGAGAGCGAATACATGAGGCTCCAGTGCCCCCATTTTTTGTCCATGATAACGATTAACGTGTTCCTTGAAGAGATAGAGATAGAGAGAGAGAGATAGATAGAGAATAGGCGCGAAAAAAAAAGAAAAGGTTCTTTGAAGAGAGAATTGAGAATTTTTTCCTGTGAAATAAAGTGAAAATGTCGAATGCAAGGATCGCGTTCAACTCTGCGCGAAGACGAAGAGATTTTACGGAATGGGATTCGCGAAGATATATCCTGGCCGGCCCTTCGCTGCATGAGAATGCATTGTCGTTCGTTAGTCAAGGGAAATAAATCCGACGAGGGGAATGAACAAGTAGATGGAGTGGAAACGGAAGAGAGAGAGGAGAGAGAGAGAGAGAGAGAGCTCAATGGTGGACTGGTAACCCGATTAATTGCTGCGAATGTCATTCGATATCACGAGAGTCTTCATCGAGCGAATCGCATTCGTGCGGCAATAGACCGAGGCGCGAGAATGCGTTTTTATTCGGGAATGAGTAAAGAACTGTGCACCCTTTTGCTTAATCCATAAACGGCCCACAGATATACTGAACGCGTCCCAGTTTTTGATCAGATCTGACACATATTTAATGATAGCTTATATATATATTTTATCGGATCGTTGATTCAATAAACGCAAGTATAAAGATTCAGTTTTCAACTTTCCGACTGGAAAAAGTTCAAAAGTATAGTTACGATTTTCGATATATTTATGAATTTAGCTTTAAAAATCCGGCACTTTCATCTATTCCGTCATTATAACGGGGAAACAACGAATTTAGGACGTGTCCGAGTTGTTGATTGCTGTTCCATAACCGTTTTCAGTTTTCTCCAATCCCCTTAGAAATTCTGCGCAATGTATTGAATTTTTTTTTTTCATTTCGTCAAGTAAACGTAAATGGAACCGAGTCAATGTGAAATAAAAGTATAACTATTTTTTCGGATTGATTCTCCGACTGTTCGTTAACTGGGACCTCTGTCGTGTCGTTATATCTGGGTCAGCAAGTCAGCGGGGGTTGTCAGCAACTCGGACATCAAACATGCATTTTTAATTTCCTTGTTAACTCTGATTTTTCAACGTTTAAAAAAAATTCAATATTATTACATTCAGCATGATCGAAATTGTTGATAATAAATCCAAATTTTGGGATGAAAAATGTAAAAAAAAAAAACGTGGATCCTCAGTTAAACGTTCACTAACTGGGACATTCACCTCATTCCAGGCCAAGTCAACGAAAGCTGTGTGAGCCTTAGTATTTAAATATTTTTTTTTTCTTCCTTTCGTAGTATTTTGTTAAGCGATTTAAAAAAGTACTGCAAACGGATTTGATCGATTATTGTTTCGTGTTATCGAGAAATGTGTTTAATCAACATCGGTGGACTCTCCGTCGATTTTTCTCACATATTTACAGACAACTGTTGGTTGAAAAAACAAAAAAAAAAATTAAGAATCGTCCAATGATGTTGGCTCTGTACTCATAGAAAAATGGGAAATTAGTATTGCTTATAATTTTTTCGAGTTTTTCGTTTATCCGTGCACAGAAAAAAAATTCACGATATGAAAACAGCAGCGAATTTAAAGAGTGACTTTTGTTGAGGAATAATTTAGTAATGGAAACCATAAAAAAAAATTTTCAACAAATTTTTTGTCCTCGTATACCTCAACTATGTAAAATCCCGGTGCTCATCCGAAGAGTTTTCGAAAGTTTGATTTTTTTTTTAAGAAAAAATTAAATTTAAACCCCACGAAAATAATTGATAATACGTCGACACGAATTTTTGAGCAAATCTGGAAATTCTTACTGTCCGTTTTGTTTCCTACAACGAGTGACGAGAGAGGAAATAAAATTGAGCTAGTAGTGTAGGTCGGTTATAGTCAGACCGTTTGCTAAGGCCTCTCAAGGGAGGATGTCGCGTGTATATATGCCCTTTAATCGCCAACAGGCATCATCTTCGTGTCATCGTAGTCCTCATCACTGATGTGCTCGTCATAATAACATCGCATGCAAGGAGGGCGAGACTCGCGTGTGTGTGTGTGTGTGTGTGTGTGCGCGTTTATATACGTTCTATATCGATTAATAATCGCGATGAGCACGATGCCACGATGAAAACTCGCATTCAGAGCTCCTTCTATTCTCGGTCAAAGCGCTTTTATTTTTTTTCTTCTTCTTTGATACATGCATATATACATATGCATAAACTTTTACACCGTATAGAAAGACCTAGCGGCATGTGACCTTTGCCGGGAGTAACGATACCCCGGGGGAGAAATCCATGCAACGAGTAACGATCTCGCCCGGTTGAAAAGTTTCAGGTCAGATATTCTTGGCACTCTCATTAGTCTCGATTTCTAGTTTTTTTTTTCTTTTTTCTTTTTTTTTTTCTAATCCTCGAAGCATGTAAGACTTTCGTTCAATTCAGAAATGAAATGTATTTAAAAATAATATACACAATGTCACTGACCCTCGATTTTACAGAATTCGCGATTAAAACAAAATGAACCTTTATAGAATTTCAAGCGCAATGACAAATAACTTTTGTGATTTTATAAATCGCGTGAATATCGTAGAATTTCGTTATTATTATTATCATCATCAGGATCCTTAATTGAGGTTTTGAAAGAATTTCGTAAGGATATGCGCTTTTGTCGCATCTCGACCAATAAAACCTTGAGATATGTTTTTTTCAAGTACAGCGTGCTCGGATTTTTCAATAAAATTCAATGTCTCATAATTTTTGAAAAAAAAAAAAAAATATCAATATATATATATATATGTCGCATTCCACGTTAACTCAGTCACCCCGTCTTTTTTTGTTTCGAAAAAATTATTCAGTATGGGCATTTCGAAGGACAATATATCCATGACATTTTACCAAAATTTCATCCCCCCCACTATTGTTGGTTCTCGAGATAATGATTAATAAATTCTCAATTTTATAAAAATCATAACTTCGTAATTGCTGATTGAATTTAAACGATTAAAAAGAGAATCTTTTTTATTTTTTTCGTCCTTTTCGAAAAAAAAAAAAATATGTCGTCATCGGTGTAAAGCTCATTAGACAGTTTTCGGGGAAATTTTTCGATTTTTTTTTCTACGAAAGGGCCATACCCGGAATTCCACTCACTATTTGTTTTCCTGATAGAAGGGGCGCAATACGCAACTTCGCAGGATTTTTTTAAGAGGGAAGAGGGAATCAGTGAAGAGGGAAAAATTGATTTTTGTCAATTTTCTGTTTTTTTTTTCCATCTTTCGGAATATGGTCGTATTATTTTTATTTCGAAATTCATCTGCAATCGAACTTTTTCATTCAACGGGTAGAAGGGGACGGTTAAAAATATTACAAATCATTTTCGAAAGGTTCAAACTTTCTACTGACGAGAAAAAAAATTGAAAACTTTCAATTTTCAATTTTTTGAAAAGAATCTCTTTAGACGCGAAATGCACAATTGCTTGTAGTCGAAATAATAAAATCATTTGCTGTAAATATGCAGTCGATTGGTGAATTTTATATACGCGTATTCAACCCCAGAAGCGTCTGTACACATTACTATATGCCATGCAATTATTGTAATTATATTCTCGAGCGAGATTTACCTAATCTCCTATAATCTCATTTGAGCGAGCTAATTTTTCTTCCGTACTATCTCGACGGATTAGCGGTACAGTGCGACGTTGACACGCATCTGGGCATCAAACTTTTTATTAACTTTCTGAAAACGATAGTCCAGAACAAAGTGTAAAAAAAAAAGTTGTCGGTGTAATCGGGTCGGATTAGTCACGTTGTCTCGAAGCTAATCTCACGCCAAGTAAGATAAACAATCCTATAGCTTATCGATGGACACCTTCTGGCGGGCATCCGGTCTTCGTGACACCCTCGGTTTATTCTCCAAGGATAAGACAGACGGAAGCTAACAAGAGAGAGAGAGAGAGAGAGAGAGAGAGAGAGAGAGAGAGAGAGAGAGAGAGAGAGAGAGAGAGAGAGAGAGAGAGAAGGAGACAGAATGAGCAAAAAAAAAACTGACGAAAGGAAAGGAAGATCGATGAAAGCAGAAATCGTTCTCGTTTTACGGAAGTCCGTTGGACGGAAATCCCGTAAAGCGTCTTTATACGAAATGAAGGAAATGAATAAGAGTAGAATAAGTGACGAGCTGGAAGTCCCGAGAAGAATGACAATGAAAAACAAATTAATAAAAGCGCGCAAAATGCACATTGCAAATTACATCCTCCATTATTTTATTTCACTTAAACAAAGCTTATGAACAAGTGGATTTTTCAATTTTGGCTTCCTCACAGAGGAAGCTTCGTGAGTGAAATAAAATAATGAGGAAGCAAAGTGCAAATTTAATTCTAATTTGCACGCTTTTTTTCATAGTCACCGCAAGACTATTGGGCTAAAACGTTGTCGTAAAAATGGTGAGCATAGGTTCAAACTTGAGAAAGTTAACGCGCGCACATAATTTTTCGAAAATTTCAATATTTTTTCAAAATCTGAGATTTTTCCCTTGAGAGATTCTCCCCAAATTCGATACCGATCATCCATGTTCTCCAGACTATATTAGCATAAAAAGTTTCGGTTCGATAGCGCAAAATTTGCGAAAGTTAGAGCTCACACATACATTTTTCAAAAATTTGAAATTTTTAAAAAATCTGAACCCCTCGAAGACTTCTTGCCAAACTTAATACCAATTATCCTTGTCCCACGAACGACTCATGTAAAAAGTTTGAACTCGACAGCGTCGAATTTTCGAAAATGTACATTTTTCAAAAATTTCAAAATTTTTTTAAATCTGAACCCCTCGAATAAATCCCTGCCAAATTTAATACCAATCGTCCTTGTCCCACAGGCGATTTATGTAAAAAGTTTGGGCTCGGTAGCGTCAAATTTTCGAATGTTAAAGTGCACGTGTACATTTTTCGAAAACTTCAAAATTTTCTAAAATCTTAACCCCTTGAGAAATCCCTGTCAAATTCCATACCAATCGTCCTTTTCCTACATGCTTTTTGTGTAAAAAGTTTTGGCCCGATAGCTTGAAATTTACGAAGGTTAGAAGAGTTCGGATACCGATTTTAACACACGATCGTTGTTTTCTAAATATGTTTTCTCAACGTTTTTGGGACATTTATAACCTGTTGACATGAAAATCTCGAAAAAAAAAATGTTTTCACGAAAACAAAACTTCTTTCGCACGAGGAAGCAAAAAGAGTGGCATTTAAAATAAGAAAAGGGACAATAATGTTAAAGCTCCGTTCCAGTTCGCTCGGGTAACTCTCCGCACCCTATCCGCGATAAGAGGGAGGTAAATCATTGTATACATATATACATAGTTCACTCATATGCATTCTCTATGTATCTGTCACCTATAAAGAAAAAAAGGGTTGACGGTCGGCCGGTAGAGCTTCGTCGCGTGGATTTTGCTTCTCGAGCGGTTCGGGAAGGGTTCGTCGCACGCGCAGAAAACATGAAAAATCCTTGTTATACGTATACATAATATATGTATATAAAGAAGTGCGAAGGGCTGCGAATATGAGGAAAGTATGGGATACGACAGGGTCGTTTCAACGAGAGGCCTCGACAAACGAAGTGCTTGTCCAACGATGCTTGAGACGAGTCAAGAGCAGAGAGCACAAGAAGCCATATATTAGATGGCCCATTTGGTTACTGGGTCAGTAGCCTCGTTATCGTCCTTCTCATCGACACGAGCTTATGAAGCATCTTTCTCGTTCTCTTGCTCTCCCTCTCTCTCTCTTTCTCTCTCAATTTCTAAAATTTATTTTTGGGACTCTTTACCCCTCTATAATAAGTTATCTCTGTTCCAAGCCTTGATGTTTTTAATACTCGTCTCTATACTCACCTAATTGCCCAGGACTTAATTACTTAATTAGCTAAGAGTTATCAGTGACCCTTTATTCTGGTGCATCGTAAAATATGTAATCTCTTTTATTTTTGTATTACTCAAAGTTTATTATACAAAATTAAGACTTAAAACTGTGTCATTTTTATTTTTTTTTTCTTACCTATAATGTATTCGTAATGTAAACTGCTTAATCTCATGTTATTCTTTATGTTCTATTCACGATTGTATTGGAAATTTTTCAAAGGCGTGCCACGGCATAATTAAACTAATCAATCAATCTAATCTCGTCACTTCTCCGCTCTCCTCACTCTTATTGATATTTCTCGATGACTTTCAATTTTCGTGCATTTCGCAAATCGAACAATCCGATCCGTTCACACATACACACACACACACACACACACACACAGATCGCGGGAATGATCGAACGAGATAATAATTCGACGAGGATGAATTTCCTTCCGAAACCCCATAGAACACTCCCTTTTAAATTGATCGAAGAGCACCAATTTTATATCCTTCGAACCTCCAATATACTTCACGAAGAATCAGCCAAACCCAAAATAACGGTTTGATCGGTAGCTCGATCGAGCAGATTCAATCTCAGGAGAAAAGTTTACCTCGTTATTTCTCATATACGGTAACTTTTAGCTCGAGCAATTGAGACCGAGAGAATGAACGCAGACGAGAGAAATTTTACGTGAAAATACGTGACAGTGGATTTAATTGGTACTGAATGAAAATATCGTCAATCAGGTTCACGACGTCTGGGGATATCCCCTGCGAATAATGAAGTTAAAAGACGTCTTGCGAATATCTTTTCTCTCTTCCTGCATGTATATATATATAATATATATATATATACATACACGTTGTGCCCCGTGGGGATTTTGCACTAGTCTTTTTCAACCCCGTATTACGGGAGGACCTCCTGGGTGGTGTGAATTGACACGTAGGATAGCAAAAAGAAAGGTGCATGCATATATGAATCGTTGGCTCCCTCTATTTTGTCTAAGCATTATCCTTGCCTGACAGTGCTCTTCGAAAAGGTTCGGATCAGTGAACTTGTACGAGACACAGACACACAAATACAGAAAGAAAGAGAGAGAGAGAGAGAGAGAGAGAGAGAGAGAGAGAAAGAGAGAGAGGCAAAACGTGAAAATATGAGCAGTCTCATTCAAAAGAATTGCTGAATTAAATTCAGGAGGGTTCTTGCGAAAAAATACATAGATATGCATACACATTTCGTGTATATTCGTGTATAAATTTATGAAACTATACCATATCCTGTGTACGGAGAATTATATGAATAAAATATCATTGCGATAGTGCGCGATAAAAAGAAGTTTCGAGGGATCCGTGAATTTGAGAGCGAAGAACGGGAAGGATGTATATATTTGTATATATAAGGGAGCGAAGAATTTCGTGATGGGACGAAGGAATTTCACAGGGATCTCCTAGTGCGGGAGCCCACTGCAAATTTTCGAGTCGATCGCTTTTATGGCTGATTTTTATCGAGAAAGATAGGTGATATATTGTCGAATACCAATCGCCTTTCAGCCAAACCCGTACCCCCTGCGTTATATGTTATAACAAATAATTAACAAATAAAATTGTGTGCCGTGCTTCACCCATCGCTTTTATTCAAATTTTCCGTTTCGATCGTTAGTAGGCAATTAATTAGATTTTTTGGTACCCGGCTGCCGCCCTTCATCCCCTGCGCTAAGGGTGGCTGCTAGCATCAAATATGACTACATAAACTTATCCGCCTACACCCATCGCTTTTATGGACGAAACCTACGTCGTTGGAAAGGTCGTGAAATTTCCCTCAAGAAAATACCCGGCTGCCGCACCTCTGTCCCTGTAAACCTCAGGCTGCCGAGCTTTTTAACTCGACGCGCGAGTCCGTTCAAGGGGCCCGCGCAGGGCGTCACCCGTGGAGCTAAAACCCCGTACCGTGACACAAGAAAAGCCGTGAGCCACCGGTCGAGCTAAAACCCCGTACCGTGACACAAGAAAAGCCGTGAGCCGTGTTCCGTCACACACATGGCAGGCGCTATGTGTTGGTGTATGGACGCGGGCCTCTCGAACGGACTCGCGCGTCGAGTTAAAAAGCTCGGCAGCCTGAGGTTTACAGGGACAGAGGTGCGGCAGCCGGGTATTTTCTTGAGGGAAATTTCACGACCTTTCCAACGACGTAGGTTTCGTCCATAAAAGCGATGGGTGTAGGCGGATAAGTTTATGTAGTCATATTTGATGCTAGCAGCCACCCTTAGCGCAGGGGATGAAGGGCGGCAGCCGGGTACCAAAAAATCTAATTAATTGCCTACTAACGATCGAAACGGAAAATTTGAATAAAAGCGATGGGTGAAGCACGGCACACAATTTTATTTGTTAATTATTTGTTATAACATATAACGCAGGGGGTACGGGTTTGGCTGAAAGGCGATTGGTATTCGACAATATATCACCTATCTTTCTCGATAAAAATCAGCCATAAAAGCGATCGACTCGAAAATTTGCAGTGGGCTCCCGGACTATCCTGTCCTCTCCGTATGCGACCATGTATATATATATATATATAGGACCGTTTTCTCTTCGTTAGAACGGGAGAGCTGTGCGAGTCCTTGACAAAAGACGAGATGCGAGGACAGAGAAGAGGACAGCTATTATTTGCGCGCATATACAATATCTATGCGTGTGGGAATTACAGTCGAAACTCGATTAATCGGATTATATTCGTGCGGTGGATCCAACTATAACGGGGGCTTTATTTTGTTTATTTTTCTTTGATTCACATATGACCTCACAAGTCCCAGTTCCATTGCAAGTCAGCAAAAATCAGACACGCGAAGAGATGCATAACAACCGTGATTTTTTTTTTCAATGGATGCATGGAAATTCGGGACTTTTGTTCTTTTTTAATGGCTCGAGAGCCATCTGTGGAATATCTCGCGAGAATAAAATATCACTGAGAGACCTATATATATCAGGGATCATCATCGATATTGGTCATCGTATGAGAGAAAATAATTGTCGCCATAATGATTTTCGCTCGTTTTGGAAAAACTACGATTATGTTTTCGTCAGATAATCGAGGTTTTACTGTATGTTGCTGATGCGCGGATGATGCACCACGTTGGCGGAGCTGTAATCCCCCCCCCCCCCCCACACCTCATGAAGGAAAGCGAATAAGGTAAAGACGAGAAATCGCGAGTGAAGACGAAGAGAAGAGATGGACTTTCTTCGTCCCTCACGGTCTATGAGATGGGAGGAAAGAGTGAGAGATCCGCGGACTCGTGCCGAGATCAATCTCCCCCTCTCTCCTCCTCTCACTCACTCTCTCTCTCTCTCTCTCTCTCTCGCTCTCTTTCTCTCTTGCTCCTTTTCTCTTTCTCTCTCCTCCGAAACCGATGTGCGCTTCGTGGTTCTCGGAGCGATCAATACACCAGGGCGTGCACCAGCGGCACACGCGGTGCGCGCAATATACGTACGCCCTTTTGCCTCCTTCGTCGTTGTCCTGCAACCGCAGAAACCGCGGAGCAGCGCGAAGGGATCTTGACCCCGCTCATGTCTCAAGCGACATTATATAGTCACGTATCACACACGGTTGTCAAGCTCGATCGACGATCGTCGCAATGAAAATTCGCATTTTAGATCGTGATCTATATATACGATAAAATCAACGGTCACGCTTATTTTTTTTTGCAAAATTAAGATTGAGAGCCGTGATAATTCGATGAAAATTTAAATCAAAGGACCGGAGAAGTGAGAATTGTGTATAAGAATTTTTATTATCGCATTATGGAGAAGGATCGATTGGCTTTTCGCGTGAAACACCGACGTTTCGATGAATATGCATGCACTGACACCTCGCATTAACCCTGCGTGTACACTGCGGGTCTTTTAACTCTAGCAAACCACACGTGGTATGTGGGACCGTAAAAACCATGTATTTCTTATGGGACGAAAAATAGGTGTGACGTTTTACATCCAGAAAAAATTTCTTAGTTAAATGTATTATATTTACATATTAAATTTCTTTTTGATTGAAATAACTAGAATTTTATTAAATCCAAGCGAATATTTACTTGATTCAAATATATTGTACGATATTTGGCTCTAATTAATTCATTTATTTGAATTAATATTAATCTAAAAGGGTAAAGTAATAAAAAATTTATTTGCTCTTACTACATTTTTTCATGCGCTTTCATTCCAAAAAATGAAGTTAAATGAACTATATTCATATGCCCAATTTATTTTTTGAGTATTTTTTCTCAATTCCCTTGGATCATTTACGTGTTTTATTTGCATCTCGCTCGACATTTTTGCAGTAATTGATGCATTGGCAATGTTCAATCATAATCTGACGAGAGTTATGGGATTTTTATGAGAATTTTAGATCCACCGTACTGAATCCGTTATATTAAATTTTGTAATTTTGACGTCAAATTCATGTTCAATTGCTCGAAAAACCCCTCAATACTAAGTAAGATCGAAATCAGACAAGTTATGTCATTTTGAGAATTTTCGATCCACCATAATGGATCTGCCATATTGAGTTTCGTAATTTTTACCTCAAATTCGTGTTCACCGACCAAAAAAACCCCTGAATATATAAGTTAGAGTGAATCTGACAAGTTATGGCATTTTAAGAATTTTCGATCCACCGTATTGGATTCGCCACGTTCAATTTTATAATTTCTTCCAAAACCAATAGGGTGATACGAGATAGAAGGCAGAAGACGGGACAACCATGCACTAATTCTTTGAGTGGCTCCCAACATTACAAGTGATCAAGTGTTCTCTGACAAGTCAAATACATGATATGAAATACCATAGTTCATAAACAGTCAATAGCGTAGTGGGTAGCGTGTTATAGGTAGATAGGAGGATAGGTAGGTAGGTCCCAGATTCGAGTCCCAGTCGAGAAGGAAAAATCCTATCTAAAAAAATCGGTTCCGGGTTTTTTTTTAGTGTAACTCTTCTATGTGCGTATGGAACCATTTCGCAAATGATATATTTCGTTTTTGTTTATATTTTGGAATAAAAAAGTTTGCAACAATAATATACTTGCCTTGAATAGATATTTATTCGAGTCAAGGGCATTTTTGCTAAATGTAAATTTAAAAAATTGTTGATTTAAATAAACATTTCATACTTTCGCAATAAAAATATAGTTGAATTCAATAAACAGTTATTTTTTCCACATAGCTGGACTATTTTTGCCAACTAGGCAAAAATAGTCGAATCAATTTAAAAAAAAATATATATTTACAATAAATAGAGTCCTATTAGGCCATGAGACAAAGACAAAAAATTTAGTTAGAACAAATAGACTCTATTTGAATAAACTAGATCTTCTTTCTGGGTGTATATTAGGGTTAAGGAACAATCGAAATTTCAGATTCAAATTTCCCTCAGCAATTTTGACTATATATTTCAATTTTTATTAACAACGGTTTTAAACTTTTGGCTTCGGTAACCTCTGAACCTTGTAGCAGACACTTCGAGATGTGTCACCCTGAATTCTTTCGGATTTTTTGAAAACCTAGCAAACTTTTAAAACCCGACTGTTCCCTAAAAGACCCCGCAGTGTATACACACCGTGTCTCGAAAAACGTCGTGTACACGCGCAGGGTTAATGTCATTTGTTGAATAATTTTAAGGAAATGCCTTTCGAATTGAGAGCTCGGGCGCACCTTTTGGAAACTTTTGTCCAACTTTTTTCCAGGGTCCAGGGGCCTTATAATGAAGAGGTGCAGTATGAAAATTCTATTCGCACACTGTGCGCGACTCGAATGAACAGCGAACTTTTATGATAGCCATCGGAGAGCCTGACGTGGCGAAATACGAAGACTTGTGGAATCCTATTGCTGTGTTTGATTCTGATCTGACTGAGCTAATATGACGACGACGACGACGACGACGATAACGAAGAAGGCTGGATAGAGTGCAATACTTCGTGGCAATTGTCGAGCACATTTCCAATGATCGTGCAAAAAATTTTATATGTGCATCGATATTATTATGATGTCAAATTTGAAGGATTCGATGATGCTTCGGATTTCGTGGCAAATCAACTTTTGCATCACGCTATAGCGATACCTATATATGGGCTCAATATGCATATACGCATCATTATAATACATACTTCATTTATGTACTTTTTGGGTACGGGATAAACCTACTAAATTGTTAAAGTCTCCCACCTTTACGCCTTGGTAAAGCATCCCATAGAACTAAAGGTGGCGCTGTTGGAAAGAAAAACCGGAAATAATATATTTTAAATTTTGGGACGTTCTTCGTACCAGCAGATTGGTAGATCTCGCTGCATATTTGCATGCGCTGAAAAAGGTTGCAATGCATACGGCATGCACTATACTGCGGGACTCATACCGCTGAAAAAGCAGTGAATTGTTTAGAAACAAACGTCCCCGCTACGATACCGTATGACATTATCGATGTATATTTTGTTTTTAATTTTTTTTTTTTTCAATAATCAAAGCTAAAGAATCGAACACTTTGTATTTTCTGTGAATCATTTTCGTGCCCGTCGAAGCCACGGTAAAGCGTCTCGACGCTCAATAATCATCTACAAATATTTTAAGATATAGCCCTTATCGTATGGCAGACTACAGTCATGTGACCGAATATTTTAGCAATAAAATCGTTGGAGAAAGCTACAAAATAATGATAACAAGTAAGAATAGTTTTTCTCCTCGGTTAATCTCAAAATTGTTTGACATCGATACGACATACTTCAAATTCGCATGAATTGCCGCTACACTCGTAGCAGAGGACTGTCAACTGATCGATTAGATCGTAAAAACTGAACGAGTTGCGCTGATCAGTGATTCAAAATTTATTTGCCAAACCATCCCACGACCCTGCTTTAGCGAATAAATTCATTGATGAGCGAATCACTTCTCCATTTGCAAATTCTTTTCGTATGTATATCGATATCGGGTCTGACCATCGTACACGATTTCTCAAAGATATAAACAACAAAATATATATGAAAGGATTAAGGTCAGAGGTCGATACTATATATTTTTGATGCCCTAATCAATTTTTGGGTGTCCTCTTTGCCCTACTCTCCCCCAATATGCTAAAATGGCGATTTACACATCGAAATTTCTTGAAAAAAAAAAGTCGACAACATGATCTGAAACTTATTTGGAGTCTTGAAAAAAGTGTTTGAGGATTGGAATATATTTCTAATTTACAAAATTCTCCAATAGGTGCAACAGTACAAGGACTACCTGAAGGCTCGAGCGTGTATTTGGGGGGAGGGATTTGATGAGGAACGGTAAAGAGTTTCCTGAACTTCGTGAAGTGAGTTTCGAGAATGAAATAAAGCACTCTTCCCAGCTTTTTATGAATGGATAATCTTGTGCTCTTAAGATTGTTGGATAAAAAAGCATTTGTATACGATTCATTGGACAGAGTTGCCAACAACTTTTCACCCAAGTTTATAAATCGGGGCGAGACTCGCGCACACGCTCGATCCGAAAATAGTTATAATATGCCGAAGAGTGTGTATTATAGTAACGGGAAAGACTCGTTATATATAGAGATCGAAAAAGCGTTATACTTTCGTGCGGGTATATCGTGCCCCGATCGTCTGAGATGCAGCGAGGGTCTCGACCCTCGGCCGATAATATGCAAGCTGCTTGCACGCCTATTTGATGCATGCGAGGCATCGTCTCTTTCACATATATGCTATACCGCATGGGCTTTTCTCGTCATCGCGGTCTCTGCGAGCTGTTCGTTTTGACTCGCGTGGGATGCCTGGTATAGACCGCGGATCGATGCTCGCGGTTGCACGTGGCCCTCGCGACTTAAAATAAAGATTAAAGGGCTCCTATGAGAAGAAAAATTCGTTGGGACAAGGGAACCGAGATTATAACGAGGCATAACGATAATTCTGAATATAAAATGCATGGTATATGAGCTCGTATATAAATCTATATATATATATACAAGCAGACGCTTTTAACCCTCGATCGCAACTCAGGCCATGGCTTTGAAAAAAAAAAAAAAAACGCCTATGAAGAACGATGAAAAAAGTCAAAGTTTCGCGATCGGAAATTGCACGAATTATTATCATTATATGACTATTATTGACGGTATATTATAAGGTACGTATAGATTACATTGCAAGCTTGATATTTTCGTTTCTGGAAATTTCGATTCGTCGGAACGGAAAACGCACAATAGAAGAGGTACTCGAGACTCTGAAAGGACTGTCGAGCTTTTTTTTTCACCTTCTTCACTCTCTCAATGTGTGTAGATAGGTATTATATACATACATAGGGGGTGTACTAGCTCGATGAATGCAAGCTACGAATGTGGGAGCTTCCCTCGATCTACCCCGAGAGCTGTCCTATATATTGTAGATATAAATATATATATGTGTTTATACACAGGTGGTACGTTTGTACCACTTGATTCCTGCTATAGTATCCCGAGATTCCACGACCCAGAAAATTTTTCGCGTGAAAGCGATCGTTCTGATATGCGCCATATATTACGATATATGGGTACTTTAATACATCGCAGAGCCGTCAACGCGAGAAGCGAAAGCCCATCAAGACTTCCGTTTCCTGTTTTTATGCCCGGCAAGCTTGAAAAGTCCGATTCTTGTGAACCGAGCTCAGAGTATATATATATATATATATATGTCGCGCTCCATGTCAACTCAGTCACCCCATTTTTTTTTGTCTGGAAAAAATTATTCAGTATGGGCATTTCGAAGGACAATATATCCATGACATTTCACGAAAATTTCATCCCCCCACTATTGTTGGTTCTCGAGATAATGAGTATATAACGAATTCTCAATTTTGTAAAAATCATAATCTTGTAACTATGCTGATCGGATTTAAACGATTAAAAAAAAGAACATTTTTTAATTTTTTTTGCCCTTTTCGAAAAAAACAAAAAATATATGCCATCATCGGAGAAAAGCTCATTAGACAGTTTTCGGGGTAGATTGACAAAAAAAAAAATTTTCCGCTTCACTGATGCCCTCTTCCATCTTAAAAAAATCCTGTGTAGTTGCGTATTGCCCCGCTCTATATCAGGAAAAAAAATAGTGAGTGGAATTCCGGGTGGCCCTTTCGTAGAAAAAAAAAATCGAAAAATTACCTCGAAAACTGCCTAATGAGCTTTTCTCCGATGACGGCATATTTTTTTTTTAAAGAGCAAAAAAAAATTTTAAATATTCTTTTTTTAATCGTTCAAATCCGATCAGCAGTTACAGAGTTATGATTTTTACAAAATTGAGAATTCATTAATCATTATCTCGAGAACCAACAATGGCGGGGGGATGAAATTTTGGTGAAATGTCCTTCGAAATGCCCATACTGAATAATTTTTTCGAGGCCAAAAAAAAAGGGGATGGCTGAGTTGACATGGAGTGCGACATATATGTATATGAGGAAAACATTTCAGGATAGTTGATAGAGGACCCTCGCAGGCGATAAAAGAGCTTTGATGTGTGACTATATACATATACCATAACCCGTAAACGCCACACTAGTGCAAATTTGCACCATCTAAAATTTCTTTTTTGCGAATTTTCGAACATTTTTGTTCTGATTTTATCGTATTTTCACTGAATGAATAATATTTATCGCATTTGAAATTATGACCTTCGGATTCCTGAGAAACTATTACCCCAAAAAACACTGGTTACCGAATAGTTTTAGATTATTTATACGAGAGTTATAGTACATTGAAAATGCAAAATCCCAAATCGCACTAGTGTGGCATGTATGTATGCTCAATAGAGGTGTGGTTTTTACGGGATAAACATGCTTTCGCCTGATCATTCTCCCTCACGTCTGATTTTGCGACGAAAATTCACATATTCTCGCAGTATTGCTGTTATTCTTTGCCATACAATCTGACAAAAGCGAGCGCTTAACTTATTGAGCGCACGAAAATGGTAGTTTGTTACAATTTTTTTTTTTTTTAATCCAATTTGATTTCGTACTTCAAGTTTCAAAAGTTCAAGTTTCAAAAGTTTCAAAAGCAATTTTTAATTTTCTTTGCAGACTATTTCGAGAATTAATAATTTTCTAAGCAATAAATAATAAATTAATATAATATGTATAAATAATAAAATTTATCATATATATTTTGAATAATGTAATAATTTAATAAGAAATAATCTAATACATTATATGAGAAATTACACGATAAAGAATTCAACGAAAAATTATAAACTTTTCATTATTTCTCATTCCGCGATGAGATAATTATCCTTGCTTATTTTCGTACACAGGACAACCACGTATACGAAAATTCATAACGACGTAAAATCACTTTGCTCGTAAAATGATTTTTAACGATTTTTTAATTGAAACAATTGCTAATTTTTGATAACAATATGTTGATGATAATTTGGGCGTGTTTGAAATTCTAATGCCGGGACGCGCGGGTGTCACAGAAATACCGCCGATATATAACGACGTCATTATAGCAAGTACGTTCGTTTCTAGATAGCATGAGGACTCCGTAACGAGGATCGTAAACTTTTCAATATTCTGCGTGAGTAACTTCCGTCAGTGCCTGCGCGCGAGCTATACCGGAAGTCCCCCAAGAAATTAGAAAAAAAATATATATATATATTCATCGAGGAGATGCCCCACCCATGTCGCGTGAGCTGAAATTTTTGATCTTTGTCACCGAGATCGCATAAGAAAAATTACCAATATATATAAATATATAAATATTTTTTTTTCAACGGTGATCTCGTCACGTGAACATCAAAAATCGGATTGGATATGACATTATTGATTTTTTCAAAAAAAATGTCGAAAATTCTTCGTAAAAAAACAAACATTTTCATGTACGACTGATCGTGGACCTCGGATTCCTTCTATTTTATTTTATCGAATTTCAAAAAAATTTCCGAAACATAAAATGTCTTCGAATTTTTTTTTTTATTTTTTTCCTCGTTCAGTAGACTCGAAGAAACATTTGTGATTTTTTTTTAGGATTTTATTTCTCAAGTCCGCGAATTTTTGAAAATCCTAAATTTAGGATAGGATTTTAAAAAATTCTCCGAGTCAAAACCACTTGAGAATAAAATCCAAAAAAAAATCACAAGTGTTTCTCTGAGTCTACTGAACAAGGGGGGTTTTGTTTTTTTTTTTTTTTTTTTTTTTAAATCAAAGAGGGTGAGGGTCACATCCTGTCCAGGTTGGCATGGAATGGACCATATATATATGCACTATGAGGTATAAATGGTTAGGGATACGAAGATGCAAATTGTCACAAGAAATTCGGATACATAAATTATCATGAAAATATGAAAGAAATAATCATTGTAATTAAATGGAAGAATGACTCACCATAGTGTAGACGTCGACCTCCTTGTAGGGATTCACAGCTACGAGAATGGAACCGGTGTAAGTCTGCAGTGCGGCATTATCGAAATCTCAGAGTCAAGAATTACGTAGACAACAAATTTTATGAAAATAAAAGTGAAAGTAAAAAAAAAACACTAACTAATTTTCAATATTTCGATTTTGTTTTTCAAAAACTGGCAGTCGTTCGTGCTGCTGTTTTTGATCTTGAAATCGATCGTTAAAAAAAAAAATTCTTCTTATTACCAAAAAAAACCAAAGTGTGACAGGTATCAAAAAAAATTCTACAAGTGCCACCCAGTTGTATCGAGAATAACAATGTGAAAATTTTCAGTCAAATAGGTCGATTAGTCCCTAACACATGTAGTTACGAATTTTCAAAATCATGAAAAATCTTTAGACAAAATGAAGAAATGAAAAAAAAACTCCAATATAACTCTTCATCATTCGTAGATTTATCTGATCCCTCGAATGAATTTTTCGTCGAGACGTTATTCTGGATGCCCATCCCGAGGATTATTGCTATTCGTCACGCGTCGTAAAATATACTATTGCGATCTCGACAAGGGTTCTATTGCCCTCAGTCACAATTCTTTGGAGATTTCTAATCATATATCGTACATTCAATATGGGGCATTCCACGTTAGATCTACCTGACCGAAAGCCTTTACCCTCTCAGAATTAGTTTAAACTTTGTGGAAACTTTCTGTTACTTGTCGAGAATATTTACGGTTCTTTTTTTTAGATTTCTATTCGACGACGTTTAGACGTTAGCATTTGATATTATAATATATGCGGAAATCGAGAATGTTCCAAGTTCAATTAAGTATAACTCGAAAACTGTTAATTATACAAAAAAGAAATTGAATATAAAAAAAGTTTCAGTTTTGAGTGAACTTCAACGCCAAATATGCAAAAATTTATCGAGGCCGCTGAAGGTTCTTAAAAACTCAAAAAATATTAGTTTTTGAGATTTTTCAAAAACGGTTGAATTGTTTTCGCTAAAAATTTTCGAGGATATTCCTCTCTTAGTGTTCAAAATCTTGTATAAATTTCATCATGGGCCGGGATTTGGTTTCGAAGTTTTGGAATTATTTCATATGATGTCAACGACAGAACGACATGACATGACAGTTTTTACGAAAACTGCGAAAGAAAAAGCTCGTAAATTCGAAACCGAATCCCGGCCCATTATGAAATTTACCCAAGTTTTTGAACACTAAGAGAGGAATATCCTCTGAAATTTTTAGCGAAAAAAGTTGAACCGTTTTTGAAAAATCTCAAAAAACTAATATTTTTTGAGTTTTTAAGAACTTTCAGCGGCCTCGATAGATTTTTGCATAATTTGGCGTTTGAGTTCACTCAAAACTGAAACTTTTTTTATATTCAACTTTTTTTTTTTTAATATATAATCGACAGTTTTCGAGTTGTACTTGATTGAACTTCGGAAATTCTCGATTAGCGCATTGATTATATCGAATGCCAAACGTCTAAACGTCGTCGAATAAAAATCTAAAAAAAATCACAAATATTCGCGACAAGTAACAGAAAGTTTCCAGAAAGTTTAAATTAATTCTGAGAGGGTCAGGCTTCTGGTCAGGTCGATCTGACGCGGAATGCCCCATGTATATATATATTTTCAAGTCTATCGTTGTCGCATATTACTGAGAATGAGCGAGAGGTTGAGAATAAAAAGAAGGGAAAGGAAAATCGTATTTCATTGGAGGGGAAGAATCCCTTGCATAATAAGGGTACATCGGGTATCACCGACCCCCTCTTTATCGTAAATACACAAGGCATTTGGAGCCAATTCGACCAAACGTTTCACTCGCACACCCACTCGAATATTCTTTCATAATTTTTATACGTCTCTCCAAACTCCCGTCATGGTTTTTATTTTTAATTTTTTTCACTCCAGGTTATTTAGCAACGAATGAAAAAAAAAAAACGTTCAGTTAAAACATCCGGTTGACCGAATTTTGTCAAATTGATAAAATTTTTAAAAATCCTCCGCGAGACGTTAACATTTTTTTTTACCAAAAATCCAGAGTGATCTGGTGTCCGCATCCATTTGTGAACTTTTTTTTAAATTAAAAAAAAATTCCAAAATAGAAATGAGAGCTACGAGCTATGATAGCTCACTGAGGATTATCGAGCGAATTTTTTTTTCCAGATTTTTGGAACTTGGACCAACGTTTAAGTTCATTATAAGAGCATGATTTTTGTTAGTCAATCATTGATCAACCTTTTTGAAGTAACAGCTATATCCCCATACCATTGCTGTCCAGCGTGTGGATGCGTTTCTCCCCCTCCATAGCCTCCCCAGTCCCGTTTCGGGATAATTTCGGGCGTTTGTGACATACAAAAGACTTCAGAAAAATCTAAATGACTCATATAAAGTTTTACGAATAATGAAAATCATAGATCAAATCCGAGATGGAGAGAGGAGGAGGGTCAAAGCATATAGTTCGACTCGGCTTGAAATGCCTCGTATAAATAATATTGTGTGCATGCGTGTGTGTGTGTGTATAGTTGTATAGTTGTTTATTATATGCGATGCAACGAGAAATTGCGAGTTGCGACGAGCGGAAAGGACATTTGGGACGCCATCATGACGTCACGTAAGAGCCAACCCCAGCCAGGATGATGAGTCACTGCCATATCGCAATAGCGTACACACGCCAAGGGGGTAATACACCCATAAGCGTTCCTACGGCCAAGCTACGTATTTTTTGTCCTATGCGCATATACGTACATATACGACGGTTATATAGCCACAAATAGGGGTTGAAGCAGGGTAGTACTACGAGCTATCTCGAGACGCGAGACCAACACGCAGCCACCCCTCTCGATACATCTGAAAAACATCGAGGGGGCCATTCTCCGCCCGAATATATATCTCACTGAGCAGTAAAAAAAATACTAAACGAATTCATCTGAACGCGACGACAACCAACGGGAATGAAACAAACAAAAAAAATACCAAAAATAATGATTATAATTTCATATTCAATCATCCGACCTGTTGATTGATTAAACGTCTGCGTTGAGATCGTAGTAAGAAGCAGCGATTGCTTTACCAATTTGTTCGCGAGAACAAAACTCATCGACACACCACGGGCATAAGTTTAATGAAGCTTTTGGAACTAAAAACAAAACGTCATTTGGTAATCTCGGCTATAAAATATACGGAACTTCAGAGAATTAAAAAAAAAAGCATTTAATAAAGTATTGAAAGGGCTGGGAGTTACAATCAGTCTCACGATCTCGGTTTTCTCATTAGCGTATACCATATATAACTCTCCGACATCTTGAACAGTTCTCTATGAATTTGCGTAGCTAACCGTAATACTTACCGAGCAGCAGAGCTTCTGGCCTCTCACGCGATGTTTAAAAGAGTATACATACATAAAAATAATAACGTATAATACGCTCTTATGACATAATATATGGGTTAGACATGTATATATTAAACACGGACAAAAAGTTCTGTGAGCACAGAATCCTCGACGCGAGTTCAAGAGAGAAAGAGAGAGGACCCTCGTCATTTTCGTAGTTCGTTTTTCTTTGGCCTCGCTCGAACGTCGTTTCTCTGTATACATCTCTCAAATCCGCATGTAAATATCCCTGATAGTGTATTTTTTTTTTTTTTTTTGCTACATCGTATTTGCTTACGGGATCTCATGAAAAAAAAATTTCTAACGAAAAATATAAATTTACATTATTTAGGAACTCAAGCCTAATTTTATGATTTGTAATTATCATTTTTGTTCAGTGGCATATTTGCCAAATCTATAATGCTGTTTGTGGAAAATTGCACAGTGTATTTAATTTTAACGATCCATATCAGCAGGGTAAAGTGAAATTGAAGTTTCTGCGGGTTCAGTTAAAAAAATATTTGCTGGTAAACATCTCTTTAATAATCGATTTATATTAATTGGTGTTTGTCCGGTCATTCTACAGCCAAAAAAAAGTGGGTTCATAATCCAATCTTCTGCAGAATTGATTCTGCCTTTGGAAAAGATTCAGGGGTGTCCACTGAGTGTAAATTCAAGTTGGCGGAACGCGGGGGGTCGAGGTTCAGCCGCCATATTGGAAAACACGTTTAATCGAATATATCTCTTGAACCGTGCATCGTATGACAAAAATAGCGGAGACCTTTTTTGTAGATAATTAAAGTCTCTACAACTTTTATTCGAAACTTTTTATACTTTTTATAGCATGGCAAACTTTTCCGAACATATGGTTGTTTCAAAATATATAATGTGACAGTAAAAATCTTGATGTTTGGAAAAGTTTGCCGGGCTATAAATAAAAATACATGCACTATGTAGGAAAAAGTTTCCAATGAAAGTTGTAGAGAATATAATTATCTAAAAAAAAGATATCTACTATTTTTGTCGTACGATGCACCGTTCAAAGGATATTCGATAAAACGTGTTTTCAAAAATGGTGGCTGAAGCTCGACCTCCCTGCACCCCGCCAAATTGAATTTACACTCAGGGGACATCGCTGAACCTTTTCCAAAAGTAAAATCAATTCTGTAGAAGAATGCAGAAAAAATGGCTAGAACGACTGGACTACTTCAAGAAAAACAAGTCAAACTGAATGGATATAGTCTCATTTTTGTGTTTCGTCATCGTTCGATCGAACGGAGCTCTCGGAGAACAATGGAAATGCTAATTACAGTTGAACCATCAGTGAGTTTACCTCTCGAACATATCACACATATATATATATATAGACAATGAAACAGTTGGAGAGCTCTCATTCGCTTGGGCGAGAAAGAAAGGGAAAGAGCTCTGCTGTTCCTTGATAATTGGTCCTTCAAAAAGCTTTTGGATCGCGCATATATTACGTAAACAGTTTGAGGTTTGATTGTATCTTTTAAAATCGGATTCCCACGCAGAGAGCAGCGCGGTTCTGACAGTCGAAATCAATTTCCGTAAAAGCTGCTTTCCTCATCGTCGAAATTAAAGGGTATAATATATTGCGTGAGTCAGAAACGATGACACGAAAAAAATGGCTAGAATGACTGAACTATGTTTGTACCACACGCGTGGAAGAGCATATACGCGGTAAAGTTGTAGAAAGCAACACTTTCGACTTGATGGATTCCCCTTTTTGGAACATCACTGAATTAAAAGCTTTGGGCCTTTAGGATATGCATGCATAGTTTCACAGATGGCTGTCGTAAAAATTGCTTTTGACAAGGGTATCATCTGTCTTCAAGCGGAATTTTTAGCCCAAAAATATATATATATGAGACGAGAGAAAAAGAGGAATTTACCGTATATATATATATACATCAGTCGTGATATACAGCTGAAATATCCTTTTTTATTTTTCAACTGAATCTTTCCTTCGTGTAGCCCTACAGCCTCTCGCTTATCGTGTGGTCTGGTGTGTATTATACACGATGCGCTAAATTCCCCGGGTCCATAATGAAGACCGAGTCCTAATTTTGGCGCATCGACGCCGCTTCTACAAACATACGCAGCCGTTTGTAAAAGCTTCGTTCCCAAAACTGATGTGAGTGGTTTCGGGTGATACTTCAGCTTAATCACGTATATACATGTATAGACGTCGTCAACGTTTTGCACATCCGAAAACTCTTTTTGTCCCTTGTGACCCTCTACGGTATACTGCATGTATACATCTATGATATAACCTGCCGGCATATATACGGGTTAAAGCGAGTAACTCGCTAAAAGGTGCGGGCGAATGCATCGTCCTCGACGGAAGCAATTGAAGCCAGCTAAGAGGGCTTCGCCAGCAGCGATAGGTTAATGAGAGGGCCCCCCGGAGATATATAACATGGAAAGAGGATGAACACAAGAAGAATTTTGTGCAAAACAGTGTGTGTGTGTGTGTGTGTGTGTGTGTGTGTGTGTGTGCGCGCGCAACCCCCTCGTAACTTTATACACGTTTACCGCTACCTAAACTACATCCTGATGTCTTGTCGTTTACATTATAATACCGATCACGACGTCAGAACGGATAAAATTTTTGGGCTCTGTGAATGATTCGGCGAGAGAGGCTTTAGTCTCTCGCGACTGACTCTCATCGTTCGGTTCATCGCCCATGTCATTGCTCCACTTTTTTTTTTCTCACCCTTGGGAGCACACGCGGGGGAGAGTCCAGCATATAGACACCTTTTTTTTTTTTACATAAAAAGCTCGTAACCTTGTTTAGAATTTAAAAAATATGAAAATATGCTGACACCCACGCGCTTCCAGGAAGCTTGCAGAGTTGAAGCGACGAGCGGGGTTCGTTCGTGCCACTCAGGGGGACAGTGAACAGTGAAAAAGTATCCTTAACTTTGCGGGCGTATACCGCTGAACAGGGAGAATTTAATTTTACAATGCAATTTATTCCGGGCAGCATAATCGTATTAGTTTGCTGCAGAATATACGAGTTAGTTGAGGATTCGTCAAGGCTCCAAAAAACGTTATGATTTTCCTGCCCTATTCTCGTGCAACATAATGTCGCATTTTTGACAAATATTCATGATGAATATGTTCAACGGACTGAGAGGCATATCGAATATATTTAAAGTGGGAAAAAAAACAATACCTCACTCGCTCATGAAGGGAGTTTTGTGAGCGAGATAAAGTAATGAGGAATAAATGTACAATTTTCGTCATTATTGAGATTCAAAAATTGATGCCTCTTTTAAATTATAAAATTCAATGATAATTGAGATATACAATTTTTTTTTTGTGTTCATGTGTCTCATGCGATTTGGCAATAACATTGCAAATGAAAAATGAGTTTTAATACGTGTTTTCGGGAAAAAAAAATCCTGTTTTATGCTCTGCGTGCTGTCGTCTGCTATAAAAGAGTCTTTTTCTTTTGTATACACATTTTAGGGAAAGCTGTCTCGTAATTATGCATTGGAAAAACGGTCTGCTGTGCGTTATACACGCATGAAGTATCATATATTCGGAGGGGGGGGGGGGCCTGGTTTTTTTAATGAATTTTCGGGTATCGAATTATGAGATGTATCTCGTTGAGAAATCACAACGACAACGAGGACCTAGCGTAAGGGAATTGGGAACGTGAGCTTTAATGCGAAAACAACCACCCTCCCGACGTTACGCCCGATTAAATGACGGCTATATATACTCTTATAAACGCGACCTATATACATATATGTATACAAAATTATATATGAGGCATTTCACGTCAACCAGGTAACCTTTATATCTCAATAATTTCAATTTAGTAACCCGAATACACGGTTGTATATTGTTCGAATGAAAATGTTCGTCTACATTTTTATTCGGCAATGTGATATAAAGCGTTTAAGACTTACGTCTTGAAGAAATAGTCCAGTCATTCTAGCCAAAAAAAGTAGGTTCATAATGCAATCTTTTACAGAATTGATTTTGCTTTTGAAAAAGGTTCAGGGGTGTCCCCCTGAGTGTAAATTCAAGTTGACGGGACGCGGGGAGGTCGAGCTTCAACCGCCATCTTGGAAAACACGTTTTATCAAATATCTCGTGAACTGTGCATCGTAGGACAAAAATAGTGAAAACCTTTTTTGTAGACAATACAATTCTCTACAACTTTCATTGGAAAATTTTTCCTGTTGAGTGCATGGTTTTTTATTTATAGCGCGGCAAACTTTTCCAAACATCACCATCTTTGCTGTTAAATCAACCGTTAAATATATATTTAGGAATAACCCGCGTTTGGAATAGTTTGCCGCGCTAAAAATAAAAAACCATACACTATACAGGAAAAAGTTTCGCATGAAAGTTGTAGAGAATTTCATTATCTAAAAAAAAGGTATTTACTATTTTCGTCGTACGATACTCGGTTTACGAGAGATATTTGATAAAACGTGTTTTCCAAGATGGCTGCTTATGAAGCTCGACCCACCCGCGTCCCGCCAACTTGAATTTACACTCAGAGAACATCCCTGAACCTTTTCCAAAAGCAAAATCAATTCTGTAGAAGATTGCAGAAAAAATGGCTAGAATGACTGCGGACTAAAAATTTTTTCAAGCTTTTTATTTTTCAAAGCCCATTATCTCGCAAATGGATAATCGAAAAGTAAAGCTGTTATAGACTTTTTTTATACTTTATTGTACGAGGTTTGTGGATTTAAAAAAACGCAAAAAATAGTAGCAAACCAATTTTTTCTATTTCCGGGTGTAAATGTCCTTTGTTATGTAAAAAACAATTTTCCAGGAGTGATATATTTTTTAAAATTTCTTTTTTTTTCAAAGAATACTATACGACATATCGTGATTGCAGAATAATTGAAATTATTGAGGCACAAGGATGACCCTGATTCGCATGAAATGTCTTGTATGCAAAATTACGTATCGCATATATATTAGTTCGATGTATATATAACACTGGGGACGTAATCGAGTTCCTCGGATATTAAGCCACGGGCAATTTCATCGGATCCGATGGAAATTTAATTTCTACGGCAGGAAGCATCCCCCAGACCCCTTTGCAACGCTCTCTATCGATGCCGCACACGATGGCTTATACTACAAAATTTGATCTTCGGAGATCATAAGTTCGTTCGGGTGTTTGTTATGAGAAAATATTTGCCCCGTGTAGATCGTTCATGTTCGAGATTATAAGTATAGCAATAATGATGAGAAAAAATGTTTTTTTTTTTTGGAAAATCGGAAAGTTCTCAGGGGATCTAAATGGACTTCCGTTTGCGTCATTGGAGCCATAGAAATGCATGAAAAAACAGCTCATTACAATTTTGTATACTACTAAAGCGATAGAGAGAGAGAGAAAGAGAGAGAGAGAGAGAGAGAGAGAGTGTGTGAGAGAGAGAGAGAGAGAGAGAGAGAGAGAGAGAGACTCAAGCAAACCGTGTATATAAATGTGGGTTTCTCGTCGTCGTTTTAAAAACTTCATTGCAGACGTATATATATATATATATGAAGTTCGTTTGAATTATTCGTTATGCTCGGCACATGAATATCTCTCTCCCTCTCTCTCTCTCTCTCTCTCTTTTATTTCTCGTCCCACACGTTTTATTTTTTTTCAACGCGTTCTGGCACTCATCAAGCTGCGTAGCTGTCATTAAAAAGAGCGTGAGCGTAACGATTTACGGGACGCGGATGTGCGTGACGAGATGCGTGGACCAGAACCTTTTTTTTTGTTTCTTCTTCAATTTCATGCCATTATACCGTCAAAGTGAAAAATTCAATATCCCTGAGAGCTATTTAAAATATTTCAGACAAGAGCAATTGGACGTCAGTTGTAAATCTGAAGGGCCTAATTGCTTTGCTTTCGTACTGAATGATCATCGCAGACTGTCACTTTTTCCTTAAATAATGAGAGTCGTTAATGAAAAAATTCCAATGCGTCGAAGGAAAAAAAAAACACGCAGGCGGGGATGCTTCGACGAGTCGATAATTTAGTTATTGTCTATTTTGATTATGTTTCAAGACCAAAAAGCTTCAATTATATTCGAATTGAAAAAAAAAAAAACAAGGAATTCATTGTTTTCTATGTTCGTACGAGTATCATCGAAATATTCACAACGAGAATGCCGGAAAACTATAGTGAATATATTGCATAACAGTGAAAGTTGCCACAAGCGATGCAGTGTCGAAAAGAAAAGTTACATTGTACCCGAAAAAAAAAGATGACAAAGCTCAGAAAGCACCGTAAAAAGAGAATTTCCAACAGGAAAATTTCAATATTATGCTCAGAGTGAATTCAAACGAGGGAAATTTAAAAGATTTTACAATTACTTGAATTCATCGCTGGGAACGTTCTCTTTCCACCGAGCTTGATAGTTCTCGTCGGTGAGTGAAGTCGTTCGTTATAATGGGATAATCGTGCTTGGCTGACAATCGTGAACAGTGGACTTATCATTTTAGTTAGCTGCGTCTTCAGTCTCTCTCTCTCTCTCTCTCCTCTCTGCTAGGCAATTTTAGTGTCTAACAATTCCCCCGGTAATCACTTTAGCTCTCGCGTGACTCTGCGGAAAATGTCGTTCGTCGGCGAAAAGAATGGAATCATCGAGCGAGATAACTTTCAGCGAATTCAATTACTATGCGAGGGAGGCCTCGGTTGTTACATGGAAAATTTCATTGTGAGAGAAGAGGCGAAAGAGGAAAAGCCGAGCTAACCGAGAGAGGCAAACTCGTCAAAGGACGAGACGTTTTAGTACGCTTGACGAGGATCGGGGAAACGCCTAGAGAACACCAAGTCTCGATCATCAGTGGACCTATTTATATATATATATAGTATATATATGTGTGTGTGTGTGTACGCAGGAAAAAATGGGTTTCAATAGGAAAAGCTTGAGTCCAGTCATTCTAGCCAAAAAAGTAGGCTCGCATAATGCAATCCTTCTACAAAATTGACTTTGTTTTTGGAAAAGGTTCAGGGATGTCCCCTGAGTGTAAATTCAAGTTGGCCGAATGCGGAGGGGTCAAGCTTCAGTCACCATCTTGGAAAACACGTTTTAACAAATATCTCGTGAACCGTGCATCGTACGATAAAAACAGTAGAAACCTTTTTTGTAGATAATTAAATTCTTAATAAATTTTATTCGAAACTTTTTTTTTAAATCACCATTTTTACTGTTACATCAACCGTTAACTATAGTATATTTAGCAATAACCATGTTTGGAAAAGTTTGCCGTGCTATAAATAAAAAAAACCATGCACTATACAGAAAAAAGTTTCGAATAAAAATTGTAGAAAATTTCATTATTTACAATAAAGGTCTTCGCTATTTTTATCGTATGATGCTTGGTTCACGAGATATTTGTTAAAACGTGTTTCCCAAGATGACGACTGAAGCTCAACCCTCCCGCGTCCCGCCAACTTGAATCTACACTCATGGGACACCCCTGAATCTTTTCGCAAAAGCAAAATCAGTTCTGATGTAGAAGAATGCAGAAAAAATGGCTAGAATGAGTGGACTACTTCAGGAAACACAAAAGTCAAACTGAATGGTTATATAGTCTCATTTTTGTGTTTCGTCATCGTTGGATCGAACGGAATTCTCGGAAAGCAATCGTAATGCTAATTACAGTTAAACCATGAGTGAACTTATCTTTCGAACAACTCACACATATATAGATATATAGATAATGAAACAGTTGGAGAGTTGGAGTTGCTTGGGCAAGAGAGAAAGGGGAAGAGCTCTGCTGTGCCTTGATAATTGGTCCTTCAAAAAGCTTTTGGATCGCGCATATTACGTAAACAGTTTGAGGTTTGGCTGTATATCTTTGAAAATCGGATTTCCACGCAGAGAGCAGCGCGTTTCTGACAGTCGAAATTAATTTCTGTAAAAGCTTTCCTCGTCGTCGTAATTGAAGGGTATAATATTTGTGTGAGTCAGAAACGATGACACGATATAGCTTGCATCGTCTTTATATCGTCATTGTACAAATGAGAGGGAGAACTATTATCCCGTGGCTCCACACGTCACCCACCCAAACGATAAATGAGAAATACAAGTGATGGAGGATCGCTAAAACGTAATCGAATGGCCCTGTCTCAGTGGGAAGTGAAGTACAATTTATTCCTTCAAATACACACACACATACATCAGATAAATGAAAAGTTTATGGCTCTGTTAATTCAGTATGGTCTCCCTTTTCCGCAATAACAAAAAAAAAAAAAATGCTTGAACCACAATCGAACGAATCGGCTGATCCTTTTCTCGCACGAGGGTTTCAGTATTCAGGAAAATTTTAAGAATTTATCAACACCTGACTGCTCACCCCTATGATTTCCCATATGCGATAAAATCATACATCCATAATTCAGACTAAGTCACGTGATTGATTATTATGGCAATAAAATTGTTCGATAAATATATAAAATCTGTTAAAACCTGAAAAGTGTAGTCGTCAAAAGTCAGAGAGGTCCTTCATAATTTAAAATAATTTTTTCAAGTTCGATGTTTCGTCATCTCGGCTAACCTCAAAATTGTGGAAAGTTTCGTGATAAATATATCGTATAATTATATAACTCTTAATTAATTTTGATAAATAATTAAAGTTTGCATGAATAACTACAAGCCTGTGTGTGTGTGTGTGTGTGTAGCAAAGGGCTATCAGCTGATCAGTTATACATCGTGAACTGACCGAATTGGTCTGATCATGAATTCGAAATTTTTTTGCCAAGCATGTCACGATCCTACTTTTTTTTTTCTTCATGCAATCTCTCGAAAGCTCATAATTTCGCAAACGAATTGATTATCAAATGAATGATTCGTGAATTGGAAAATGGTTTATTTTCCAATTAACGCTAAAACGGCGGTTTTAAAAACTAAATTTCTTGAAGAAAAAGTCATCAACGCGATCTGAAACTTTGCAGTCGAAAAAAAAAAAAAAAAAAAAAAAAAAAAAACAAGTACCAAAGTGCACGAACTTACCTTGAGTAGTTGCGTAAACATGCGTAGTTTAATACCTGCAAGTAAGTCAATGGAGTTTTGTACATATCTGTCTGAAATTCTATTCGTTAGCCCCGAAATAACTGGAAAATTGCTTGGAAGATCCGTTTTTCCGGGATTTTTTAAATGAATTTTTCGTGCCGGAGCCGTAAGACCTATTGAAAAGTCCTTTGGCGTACATATTTATTGATATTTTGTTATGCTGATACAAATTTTTATAAGACATTTCGATGAGTCGTACCCGCTTTTGGCGCGCTGATGAACAACAATAAGAGGCGGAATTTCATCGGTATCCACGATTGCACCGGTCTGACCGATCTGAAACAAAAAAATCCAGGTACATTTTGGTTTGTCAGATCACCCCTTTATCGAGCCCGTAGCTCGATCGCATTGAAAAAAATAACAAAATGGCGCCACGATAACGATTTTTTTTTAATTTGGCAGCTTTCAAAATTCGTTATCGCGGCGCCATTTTGTGATTTTTATTTTTCCAATGCGATCGAATTTTACCGACTATAAAGGGTCATCTAAAAAACCAAAATATACCTCGATTTTTTGTTTCAGACTGATCAAACACGGGCGCAGCGCCGTGGGTATACCCATGAAATGCTGCCTCATGTGGTCCAGCACGCCAAGCGAGTACGACTCAACGAAATTTCTTGTAAAAATTTGTACAAGTATAACAAAATATCAATAAATACGTGCGCAAAAGGACTTTTGAATGGGTCTTACTGTTTCGTGACGAAAAATTCATGAAAATTTATTTTAAAAATCCCGATAAAACGGATCTCCCACGCTCAACCAAGGTAAGAAAGTAAAGTGCCTTGGTATGTATACCTGCAAGGGGTTGGGTTTTTCATGAAAGACGATAGGAGCAAGAGAAAGAGAGAGAGAGAGTGAGAGAGAGAGGAAAGTTTCTAGGCTCGGTCGGTGGGTCGCGTCGGTTGCGCTCAGTCGGTCGACAAACCCGCGCGGCAATAGCCAAGAGATGAATGGGTCTGGTCCCGGGGTGGTTCACCCAACCAGCTGACTCGGGGCTGTAGTCATGGAAACGAACCGACCCCGGGAGCTGCGCCTCACACCCCTGCAAAATTCATCCCTCGCGCTGTCTCGCTTCTTTCGTTCATATATACCTAACCAGGAACGTTTTGCTATAGCGAAGCAAAGCGGAGCTTTTTCTCTCCTCTGCTATATATATATGCCTTTTTCTCTCGCTATTTGCATCGCATCTCTTTTTTTTCTTCTTTTCTTTCTTTCTTTCAAAGATAACGCACTCATTGCTCTAGCCGGGGTTGCTAGAGCCAGGTCTGCTCTTAAACTCTTTGCTTTAGACTTCTATTTCTCTCTCTCTCTCTCTCTCTCTCTCTCTCTCTCTCTGTTTCAATATTTTTGCTGATCTGGCCAGAGGTTGACTCTAGCCAGAGCTCGCTGCTCCCTGGATACTCCTTCGCCCTTACCTTCCTATTCGTTTCATCCCTCTCATAGTGCTTCACGTACACTTTGTAGTCAAGTCCGAGCGTTGCGAGCCCGGTTTATAGTTTTGTTTGCACCTTCACTTGAACTTTATGTTCTACTTAACGTGACGCATATACGTCTCTAAGGCATTACACAAATATTACAGGCATTACACAAATAAACATTAGCATGTAAGCTCTATTAACAGGGAAGTTAGTACAAGTCACTGCAAAAAAGTTTGCGCCCAGGATTTCTCAAGACAGACTTATCCGATTGAGCTGAAATTTTAATCACACATGTTGAAAGAATGCGGCGAATGAAAATGATGAATCCAGTTTTGAGATTCACTGGGAATTAACCGATTGGAAGATGATTAAATATTTGTTTCTCGATACTTTTGATTTTTATTGCTGCATAACATAGGGCATCTTAAAAATCAATCGATGAATCAAGTTTCTGGTTAATCATATTTCAAAGTGGATGACTTTGGCAATTTTTGTGCAGAATTTGTTCCAGATCGGTCCAACGGTTCTGGAGATATCTTGCGGGCAAGCTTTTAGCGCGGTGACTTACCCAACTTCCCTGCTAAAGCTGTACTAATGTTTATTTGAAAAACGTCAATGAGGCATTTTGTAGGCAATGATCCAAGCTTTCTACTGAAAGTATCATTTCCACTCCAACCCCGTCACTATTGTTGTATAATAGACCTCTGAAATAAAGGCCTTAGAGACGTATATGTGCGCCCTCAAGACTGGAGCTATACACGTATATAGCAACAACTTGAAAGAAGCCTGTGTATAGATCCACCGCTTTAACTCTACTACATATACGGAACTCCCTTGTACTTGGCTCTTTTGATCTTCTCGCTTCAGTTGGGGTTTTTTTTTTTTTCTAACATTCTTTTCGCTTGCGATCTCGGGAATACGGAAATCCCCGTAAGAAGCAAACAAATTTGCTTTTGGCATGTTGCTCGATTAAATTACGCAAAACATGAAAATAATAATTTTTCAAGGCGTATAACGCAAATCTGTTCAGTGCCATTATTCTTGGCGGACTAACGATTTACTGGTCAGAAAAACTCGGCAGCTGCTGGGCAGAGATCTCGACAGCTTCTAGCCAGAGAACTCGGCAGTTGCTAATCAGGAAACTCTGAATATCTTTGCTAATATTTTTTAATGCAAGACATATAAACAATGCAAACAATGCATTGGGATGGGCCGTAGGAGTTTTCGCAATTTCGCAGAGTTGAATGAATATTAAATATAAATCGTTGTAATTGTTAAGTATGAGGAGACATTGCTGAAAAATTTCGATTATAATAATTGTTCGTAAAGGATACGTATATCTGGTCCCTGCCATATCGGACCTGGAGATTCCGGTTGATACCGGTCTCGTCTATGTCGCTGATCACCGTCATGTCCGGCACCCCGATCTCCGGGCCCGAGCCTGTAACACAATTATTGCGAGAGACTTGCAGACCTTCAAGCGTTTTGGTGGCACGAGGTACATTTGAGAAAGAAAAAAAAAAAAACTTTCCGAACTATTCTATCGATATTTTTAATTGTCAAATATGGTCAATTATTGGTTGAAATTTAGTATTAAATGGATTAATCGTCGTTTCAATCACAAATGTTCTTAGAAATATAGAAAAGCCTTCGGTAGGTTTTATCATTCCATGAATGCATAGCCAGATGAAAAATTAAACTCGCTGAAAAAGTTAGAGGTATCCCATGTCACGGACACTATAATGGAGTGTGATCGACTATTATAGAGATCGTCTTTGGGGAAAGCTATTAAATTTTATAATACGCGAAAATTATCACTATAGAACATATATATATGATGACGAAAAAAAAAAGCAAAGATTCGTTAATTCAATAATCATGATCAATTTGGCATATTGTTTTTAGATTATCTTTAATTAACTGGAACATATACTCGATCGACTCGGCCAATCGCTATACGATTCTTCTTCGTGCACTTTGTCGATCATTAATTAAGGAAAAAAATAAGAAGAAATAATGTACTTTAAGTGCACTATGTACGAAAAAAAAAAAAAAGGAAAAGAACACGACCAAAGGTGAGCTCTCGGTGATTCGAAAAGCAGGTGCGAGACAACTTTTTCGCATGCACCTGCACGATGGACAGCTGTTCGGTACTATACACTTAAGTGGTATAGTATACTGTACCAAACCGATGGTATTGGCGATTTTCAAGGACGTGAATAAGAGAAGGCGCGCCCTCCTGCACTCTTTATCATATACTTCGAGAAACCGCATTTATATATTTCGCTGATACCACAGATTTTTATATATAAAAATATAATATCAGAGCTGGGTAGTGTAATTCAAGTACCCGGTACTTTCAATGTACTGGAGGTACTGTACTTGAGGTAAAAAGTACTTGAAAATTATTTCAAGTATTGTACTCAAATTTCCAAGTACTCAACCTGTACTCCAAGTAATTTTCCAAATACCAAGTATGAGGTACATTGAATACGTCTTGCTAATGGTTGCATGTATAACGCCTTTAAATATATAATTGAGGAACGTTCTGAGCCATCTTTGCGGTTAAGGTTGTAAGGAATGACCGTTAAAAGGCTCAAGCTACGATAGTTACGATGTCATTAATGCATGGCTCCGTTTTTAACAATCCGTGTATTATATTCTTTATTTTTTATATTTCAAACCTGAAGCTAAATAAATCTTGATTGCAATCGTCATTGCTATTTTTTAAATTATTTCTATTCTTTGTTTAAATATTTCTGCTCCAATCTGCCTAATCCGAGTGAATTGCACAATGTAAAAATATGTTTTGATACAAAAAGAACGCGAATCAAAGTCAAATGAGTTTAAAGAGTACGTGAGAAATCAAATATAAGTACTAGAACTTACGAGATGTATACTTGAAAATTTGAAAGGTATTGGATACTTGATATTTGACGTATTTCAAGTACTTGATACTTCAAGTACATATGCGGTACCCTCAAGTACTTCAAATACTTAGTACTTCGAGTACTTACATTACTTTGTACTTGAAGTACTTTTTGGTGATTTTCCCCGCTCTGAGATATATATATATATATATATATATATACTCTCGCGCAAACTTTTCCCCTCGAGTATACATAAAACCGACGTCCCGATCATTTTACGAAAAGTAAATTGAACGCGTATGGTTTGGTAAATAGTCGAATATACGAACTCGCGTTTTATTTCTTTCCACGAGTTCGCAGCTATCCGAAAGCTCTCACCATTCTCCTGTTACGCTATCGCGAAGGCTCTTGAATTATCAGCGCACGAATTCCTATATATGAATCCCGTGCGAATGTAGACAGGGAATGTAATCAGGTTCGGCTTTTTTTTTCTTTTTTTTTTTTAAGAAAACCTGAAGTGATTTGATCGTAGAGAAGAGCTTGGATGAAATTACGATATTGGTTGCTCCAATATTATCATCATCATCATCATCATCATCACCATCATCATCATTACCATCATTGTCATTATTATTATTATTATTATTAAATTATCATTACATAAAATCTCCCTCGAATTTCATGTTTTTCCAAGATCAAAGATCACGGAAAAGTTTACGCTGAAAATTCTTGAAAGTTCTCACAGTTTTTTTTGCCCACGTATAAATATATGGCGACAATGAAGTGCATTGTTTTTTTTTTTTTTCATTCTCATAAATTCTCACTATGGTATTACACAGCGTAAGAGAATCGCGGGGACGCCCCGCCTCTGCGAGCGCGAAACGTTGTCCCGGCTTGTAATTCTCCGCATGCAATGCACACACGCGTCTTTATCTCATTCCGCGTGTGCGGGAAATTTTATCTCTCCTTCTCCTCGTCCTCCACCCGTTTATTTATCGCTCAAAGTCTCGGATCTCTCCATCCGTTTCCTGACCGCGCGTCGAACACACGGCGCATATACAATACACATATATACGCTTTGGTTATGAAAGTATTAATTAATTTAACCGCGCACACAGGGTATCGCTGTTCAGTCACGAGGACGTATGTTTAATTTTGCGAACGAGAAAATGGGGAAAAAAAAATGAAATTTGTATTCCTTTGTCGCAACGCGATGCGCGAGTGTGCATGCAGAGATTATACGTTCGTGTTGATGAGAAAAA